>JAKWJD010001762.1:53214108-53814108 GCA_027705065.1 Solanum peruvianum
TATCCATATGTTGTGTATAGGTAGTAGACATAAGGACCCTGCAACCAATCACCAGCTATTGCGAGAAAATGATATCAGATATCAGTTGAAAACCAATTTGACAGTAAAATAAAAAAAATCAGAGTGATGGATGATCTACGGTACAGCGTAATGTGCACAATAGTTACTATAAAGATAAGCAATTAAGTGAACACATAACTCAGACGTACATCTCCATTCGGTGGAATTTTCGCACTTCAATGTATAATCTTAAGACAGAGACTACTTATACTACCAAACACAACTAGCATACATGACAAAATCTTGTCATATGTTATCAAAAGAGACATGAGACAAAAGAGAGTAGAACAAACATAAGATTACAGACGATAAAGCGAGAATTTTATTTTTGATCTATGCAATCTCCAACTTTAGTCGTTCTATAACCCAACTATTAATAAAATCTTCTCAAAAAATAAGAAGAAAACCTTTAATTTGCTGGCATTGGCACATTTAGTAAATTCATATTAGTTCCTCTTTTTTTCCATCTATTTCTCACTTGCATAATTTATATTGTTATCTTTTTCTTCATAATACCATTCTCAGAAAAAGAGATAAGAAGAAATCCATCCTTCCATCCCAACTGACACCATCAACTAACGCCTCTCATCCACTTAATTATCCATTTCCACCTCCCCTCCGCCCAAATTAAATCTCTCCCTCGTCCATGTTGCTTCTGCCCCTTCATTCCCCTCCACTAAGCATGCCCTTTCAACCTAAACAGCATCTCACTTTACTACATTTACTAGACTAGTGCCATCAGTTATGTCTAAAGGGTAGCTTGAATTAGCCATCAGAACAAAATTACTTTTATGATCTCTAGCTTAAAGCTTATACCTTATTTTGTCATCTATGTCAATCCATTTCTTCTTCCCCAACTACTGCTACTTCAATTCAAGATTACATATTCTCTGAAACCACTAACATCATTCTGAATTCAGCCCAATAAACATATCCCAATCAAGAATTCAAGAAAACAAACTACATTATCACATTGGATTGTTGGATCAGAACAAAAAAATGCAATCTTTAATGAAAATTATCAAATCAAGCGCGAACTTTTACAACTGATTAATGCATTATGATTTTAAAGGTAAAAAAAATACCCATCATGAGTGAATAGACAAGGATGTAATTGTTCTGAAAGAATTGAAAGCAGGTGTGGTAGTAATCCGATCTTTGCTTGTTTTGCTAAGCTCCAATGCAGCTACTACAGCTGACAATGCTCCAAACACCAGAAAGTAAAAAGCTTCCATTTTATTGTACTATTTTTTTTCTCAGATCAAAGAGAAATGGATCTGATTATTAACAGATGAACAAGGAAGATTATTCAGAGAGAAAAAGAGCTAAGAAAAAATAAAAACAGAAAATGCTACTCACTTACCTATAGATTCGGATTTCGGGCTAAACTTCGGACGGGTTATGGGCTGCCCAAATTTTGATGTATTGCACAGGTAGCCACTTTTTTCAAGTTTATATATATAGCCAAATATGTAATGCTTTTTTTTTAATACAAAGTTGACATGATATGATAAACAAATTGACTTTGAATGAGAAAAGAATTAAATTAATTGAAAGTACCATGAATGAAATAATTAATTACTATCCGTGAAGTAAAAATGAAGGTACCATAAATCAAATGAGAATAAAAGCCATGTGAGTGAAATAAATTACCAGGCTTTAAGTCATATACAACTCCTCAAAGTTGTCTGCATAATTCACTTAAACATCTTAACTGAGACTTGTACTTTTAAACACTAAATAGTTCAAAACATGTAGCTATTAGACACAAAAGATGCTGATATGGCAAAAAATGTGTATTGCACTTCTCTGAAGCGCGGTGAAAAGACTTAAATAGTGTTTTTTTTTTACATTTCTTCTTCTTTATATTGACACTTGGCATTATAACTAACTTAAAAATATTTTCTTCTTTATTTACACTTTTTTTTTTCAAAAAAAAAAAAAACACCCCACTCCCTATCTATCATCTTCTTCCATAATTTAGTTTACAAAACTTTCTTCATTTTAGCTCCAACACTGTTTTTTTTTCTTTTATATATAAACAATTTATATCTTCCAAATATGAAGATAAATGAAAATCAACTATAAAGATTTGGATTTGAAAGAAAGTCTTCGTATGATTTATTTCAAATCTCATAAAAACAAGGAACGAGTATGAAGAAGATGAAAAAAGATAAATAAATTTTACGTATAAAAATAGTTAGCCGATATTTATTTATCACACATTTTCGAACAATTTTTTTACTCAAATTCATATGTGGTCATCAAATTTATTAAAATGATATAAAAAAATTGAAAGAAATAATTTTGGAGCTATCAATTTCATTTTGTCCTCGATGTAGATTGAATAACTGCCAACAATTTTCTTTCTTCTTCACTCTTAGTAGGAAAAAAAATTAATCTTGAAGTTATTTGAAAAGAATAGATTTTGTAATTTGAGAAAGAATGTGTTTTGGGGAAGAAGATGAAGATGAAAGGGGGTTAGGGTGGGGGTGGGGTGGGGTAAGGTGGGTAGAGTAGGTTGACATTTTCATTTTTTATTTTTATTTTTCAAAAATTAGATATTAAATGTGTGTTTTATAATTTTTGGGCCCAATGCCAAATTTTATTTTTTGATTAGTCATGTTGCCACGTCACCACAAGTGTATCCCACTCTTCACATTTTTTTTTTTGATTATCAAAAATGCCTAATAGAAACGATATTATATAGGTAGAAGTGTCCCATTGGTACTAGTACTAGTTTGAAGTGTCTAAATGATTATTATCGGACAACTTTAAGGAGCCGCTGATGATTTAAGCCATGAAAGTAATATATGGAATTAAACATGGTGAAAAGTAAGAAAATATCATAATTTGAAAAAAAATTAAAAATAAAAGAGAATAGAAAAGTAATCGTAAAAAAAAGAAAAGGATAGAATTAGGAAATAAAGAAATTGACTTTTTTTTTATTGGCTCTTATAAGGACTGATTTTGAGTTATTAGGTTTATATGACTCAATGGTGAGAGGCAACTGGGCATAGAGGAGTTGTTTAACCACACTTAAGTTGTAAGGTAAAGAATATTTGTCTATACATAATTAAAGAGAAGGAAAGACTAGTTTATAGTGTATTTTCTATATAATTAAGAAATGTGAATAAGCAAGCAAACACTCTGTTAACATGCTTGCTTGCTTATTCACATTTCAAAACAAAATTGGATCCACTCTTATCTATTGGCAATTGTATATATAGTAGTACATATTTTTACATGGCAAAAAATATTGTGGTCCGTTTAAATTTACATGCAATTGTATATATTATTATTATATTTATTATATAGAAGCATGAAAAGGAGGACGATCAGGATTTTTGTCAATCAAAAAATAATTTCAAGCTTAATTTAATTGTAACTTCTGTCATAAAATATTCAAAATTTCAAAAAAATAATAAAAATTTATGTAATTCCCAATGAATCCACCACTAAGTCAATAATAATGGATTCTAATGGTCATACGCGTATCAATACATTTGGGGAGAGAAAAAAATCATTGCAAATTACATGGATCCCCATTTATTGATTATTATTACTATTTTACTTCAAAAGCCTATACATTCAAGTTGATACATTTTTTTAAAAAAAATCTCTTTCTTAGTTTTGAATGTATATTTTTTAATGAGATTTTTTTTATACCAAAAATTCAAATTTTAAGGGCTTTTAATCATTTCATTTTTAAGTGGTTTGGTTATGAAAAAATACTGTTTTATTTTATTTAAAAATTTATAGTTGAAGTCGTTAGTTTGTGCAAAAATATTTACAATATAAATATAATTTTTTAAAGACATAATACATAAAATGTCATTTAATTTGGTTTTATCTAACATCTATGTCCTTCAATTTTAGATTGCAATCTTATATAAAATTGAACAGTTGATACTTGTGTTCTACTTGACGTCCTACATGACAATATAATCACGTCATATGCGACATTTTATGTCGCTCTTATGTCTGTTATCTCCCACGGGACGTGTGTATCTACTTCTTCAACTTTAAAATTTTAAAGTGCTTACTTGTGCACGCCCTAAGTTGAATGTCATAGATGGCAAACGAATCAAGTTAAAAAGATATTTATATATTATGTTTTTCTAAATATGATTTATGTTCCTCATTTCTAAAAATATACTTGACTAATTCACATGAGACATACAACCAAAATGCACTAAATAAAATAATATCTCAAAATAGATAGTTGTATAATGTCATAGATCAGATCTCATAAGAACTACCACATACTATTGTTATTCTTACAATAACTTGTATTTATAAAGTTATTAAACAGAAACAGAAACAAGATGAAGCAGAAAAAAAAAATTAAAATACAAGAATTAATCCGAGTCCACAGAAACTACTGTGTGTCCTTAAGAAATTTAATCCCCTCACTGTACCAAGGTTATGGATTAATTTCTCCCAAGATAAAACGGATTAAACCTGTTAAAGAAATAGCGGTACCTCAAACTTCTTTAACTTCAACGAACTTAAGAACAGCAACAAGTCACACAGACTCAGTCGATCGACACTTTGATTTTGTTTGAGAGAAAAATAAATGCAGAGAAAGAAAAAATTTTCAGTGATTAAAAAATCAAAAATTGACTTCCTTTTATAGCCATTTTCAGCAAGGAACATGTCTGTTCAGTGAAATCTGTTCAGACCCATTTTATCCAGAAAGTTGTGTCTTTTGGAAAAAATAACAACTTTTCGAAAAATTGTGTCTGTTAGGAAAATAACTACTTTTTGGAAAGTAACGACTTTTCGAAAAGTAACGACTTTTCGGAAAGAGTAACAACTTTTCGGAATGTTTACTGTTACCATTGCAAATTTATAAGAAATGACTTTTCATTTGCACTTTGCAAATGACTTTTCATTTTCTCTCCAAAGTAGTTCCCTCACTTTTGATATTTTCTCTTTTCTTTTCCCATTCACACTTGCTAAAACCCAACAATCCCCCACATGAATGGGGAAGGCTATTGTTAAAACATATGCATGAAAAAACTTGTGTGTCTTGTAGGTAAAGGTTAATCGCATCTGGATAAGTAGGTTTCCCTTAAAATTTCCGTAGTGAACATATATCGGATATACTCGGTCAATCGGTAGATTTGATATCTTTGAACCGTCAAGCTTTGGTGTATACCTAGACAACATATGTCACACAATCAACCCTTGAACTGTTCTTAGTTCTCATTGTTTTGTTCGTTTCAGCCATGAACACATCTTGGTTAGTAAGTGCTTAAAGAACTGGCCTTACCGGATTCTCCTTGAAGCGGCTTACACTTCACACTTACATAGGTGATTTCTAAATGTGTTATCCATAGATACACCATTTGATATTCCCTGTATCAAACTTAGAAACCATTAAAAAGTCCTTATGTCTTTATCCTAGTTACTAAACATTGTCTCATCATGAGAATGGACCATAAAATAATAATAATATTTTATTTTATTTTCCTTTGACATGTCGAACCGTCATCATGACTTTGTTTTATCTCCTTGAACCTAGATCTTGGGATCTCCAGTCTTCTAGGTAGAGTTACCGCCACGATGACTTGTTCTCGGCCATAGTCCCATTCCCGTCGATGATTTCTCAACTCCCTCTCTATTTAGGCCTTTTGTAAGTGGATCCGACACATTATCTTTTGACTTCACATAGTCATTGTGATAATTCCACTAGAGAGTAGTTGTCTCACAGAGTTATTCTTCGTCTTATGTGACGAGACTTGCCGTTATACATAATGCTTCCAGCCCTTCCTATTGCAGCTTGACTATCACAATGTATGCATATAGGGGCCATTGTTTGGGCCAAAATGGAATATCTTCTAAAAAATTCCGGAGCCATTCAGCTTCTTCACCTGCCTTGTCTAAAGCAATGAATTCAGACTCCATTGTAGAGCGAGCTATACATGTTTGTTTGGATGATTTCCAAGATATTGCTCCTTCGCCAATAGTAAAAACGTATCCACTTGTGGATTTTGTTTCAGTTGACCCAGTAATCCAATTTGCATCACTATATCCTTCAAGAACGGCTGGATATCTGTTGTAATGTAAAGCATAGTTTTGAGTGTCATCTAAGTATCCCAAAACTCTCTTCATTGCCAACCAATGATTATGATTAGGATTACTTGTGTATCGACTCAGTTTACTGATAGCGCAAGCTATGTCTGGTCGTGTACAATTCATGACATACATTAAGCTTCCAATACGCTAGCATAGTCCAATTGAGACTGACTTTCGCCTTTATTCTTTGCAAGATGAAGATTTACATCAATTGGAGTCTTTGCCCTTTTAAAATTCAAAAATTTGAATTTTTCAAGTATCTTTTGAATATAATGAGTTTGAGACAATGCTAGACCGTTAGGAGTTTTAAGAATTTTAATTCCTAATATCACATCAGCAACTCCTAAATCTTTCATATCAAACTTACTAGCAAGCATACGCTTTGTAGCTTTTATATTAGCAATGTCTTTGCTCATTATAAGCATATCATCTACATATAGGCATAAAATAACTTCCTGATTTGGAGTATCTTTAATGTAAACACATTATCACATTCATTGATCTTAAATCCATTTGCCAACATGGTTTGATCAAACTTTGCATGCCATTGTTTTGGTGCTTGTTTTAGCCCATAAAGTGACTTAATAAGTTTGCACACTTTCTTTTCTTTACCAGGAACTACAAACCCTCAGGTTGTTCTATGTAAATTTCCTTTTCAAGCTCTCCATTTAAGAAGGCTGTTTTCACATCCATTTGATGAATTTCAAGACCGTATACTGCAGCTAGTGCAATTAACATCCGAATTGATGTAATTCTAGTCACTGGCGAATATGTGTCAAAATAATCAAGACCTTCTTTTGTCTAAAACCTTTGACAACAAGTCTTGCTTTATATTTGTCAATAGTTCCATCGTCTTTCATCTTCCTTTTAAAGATCCATTTTGAACCCAACGGTTTGTTCCCTGGAGGAAGATCAACCAACTCCCAAGTATGATTGCTTAAGATTGATTCAATTTCACATTAACAGCCTCCTTCCAAGAGGTTGAGTCGCTAGACAACATTGCTTCCTTGAATGTTTGAGGCTCACTTTCAAGAAGAAATGTTACAAAATCTGATCCAAATGAAGTAGATGTCTTTTGACGTTTACTGCTGTCTTGGACTTTCTTCATTTTGTTCATTCTCTTTTGGTTCTTCTCTGGGTTGTTTAGATCCCCACTAGATGACTCAAGTCTAGTTTTATACGGATAGATATGTTCAAAAAATTCAGCACTATCTGATTCTATTACCGTATTATCATGAATATCCGAATGTTCTGACTTATGAACCAAAAAACGACATGCCTTACTGTTTGTGGCATATCCAATGAATACACAATCCACAGTCTTAGGTCCTATTTTTACCCTCTTAGGTATAGGAACTTGGACTTTTGCTAGACACCCCCACACTTTGAAATATTTCAAATTGGGTTTTCTACCTTTCCATTCTCATATGGAATTACATCTGTCTTTGAGTGAGGCACTCTATTAAGTATCTGATTTCCTGTAAGGATAGCTTCTCCCCACAAGTTCTGTGGTAAACCTGAACTTATAAGTAATGCATTCATCATTTCTTTTAAAGTTCGTTTTTTTTTCTGCAATTCCATTAGACTGAGGAGTGTAGGAGCAGTAGTTTGATGGATTATTCCATTTTCTAAACATATTTCTGCAAATGAGATTCATATTCTCCACCTCTATCACTTCTGATCATTTTGATCTTTTTATCTAACTGATTTTCAACTTCAGTTTTATATTGCCTAAATGCATCTATTGCTTCATCCTTACTATTTAGCAAATAGACATAACAATATCTAGTGCAATTGTCAATAAAAGTTATGAAATATTTTTTCCACCACGTGATGGTGTTGACTTCATGTCACAAATATCAGTGTGAATCAATTCTAAGGATTTGAATTCTTTCAATCAACAGATTTATAAGAATGCTTAGCATACTTAGATTCAACACAAATTTGACATTTTGATTTATTGCACTCAAATTTTGGCAAAATATTTAAGTTAATCAGTTTTCGCAAGGTTTTGTTATTACGTGTCCCAAACGTTCATGCCATAAACATTTAGACTCAAGCAAGTAAGAAGAAGCAAAATCTTTATTCATATCAACTGCAATTACATTGAGTTTGAAAAGACCATCACTAAGGTAGCCTTTTCCTATATACATATCATTTTTGCTTACTACTACTTTATCAGAAACAAATACACATTTAAATCCATTCTTGGTCAGAACTGGAATTGAAACTAAATTCTTTCTCAATTCTGGAACATATGAGACCCTATTCAAAGTCACCACCTTGCCTGATGTCATCTTTAATAGGACTTTGCCAGTTCCTTCCACCTTTGCAACAGCGGAGTTTGTCATAATAATTTTCATCTGTAAATGCTGGAGTATATGATGAAAATAATTCTTTGTTGGCACAAACATGGCATGAGGCACCAGAATCTATCCACCATTCTCTTGGATTTCCAACCAAGTTACATTCTGAAAGCATTGCACAGAGATCGTCCATTCTCCTTTGGATTCAGCCAAGTTTGCTTGATCCTCCTTCTTTTTCTTGTCCTTCTTAGGACCCCGGCATTCATTAGCCTATGACCATGTTTACCACAATTAAAGCAGTTTCCATTGAATTCTTCTTAGGAGGATTGCTTTTTGGACCAGATGCTTTCTTTCTTTTCTTTAATTTTGTGGTATCTTCTTCAACAGAATTTACTCCACATATGCTGAATTGCCACGTGACCTCTTCTGCAGCCTTATTATCCTCTTCGATTCTCAACCTTACTATGACTTCAAGTCATCATCCTTGCGTTGTGTTTCAAGTAGTTTTTAAAGTCCTTCCACAATGGAGGTACCTTTTCAATAATTGCAGCCACTTGAAAAGCATCATTCACAATCAATCCTACATAAAGGTTATGTGAGTATTAAGGGAAAACTTAATATTTCTAACATAGGCATTAAATAAATTTATACCTTCAGCAGGAGATCATGGACTATGACCTGCAATTCTTGAACTTGGTGACGACAGTCTTACTGTCTATCATCTTAAAGTCCAGAAATTTTGCCACAATGAATTTCTTCATTCCGGCATCTTCTGTTTTGTACTTCTTTTCTAAAGCATCCCAGAGTTCTTTTGAGGTTTTTGCATTGCTGTACACATTGTACAGATAATCTTGCAGACCACTCAAAATATAATTTTTACACACAAAAATCTGAGTGTGTCCATGCTTCTGTTACCAAGAATCGTTCATCAGCCGGAGTTTCATCTGACATAACAAGAATATTCTCATTGATGAACTTCTGCAGACTCAACGTAGTGAGATAGAAGAACATCTTTTGCTGCCATCTCTTAAAGTCGACTCCAGAAAACTTTGCAGGTTTCTCAGCCGGTGCTAAGACAGCATTTGAACGATTATGTGCAACCGTTGTTGTTGCAGCACTTACTGTTCCAGCATTTGTTTGACTTGAATTAGTCAATTTTTTTTTTCTGTCACAAATGGCAGATAAATTAAGTATTTAAAATACTAACAGTAAAGAACAAATCTTTACACAAACTGTTTCTGATTAACGATAAAGTTTTTATGTTCTTTTAATCGTTAATCGAATGAATTTTAAAAATTCAAGCAGAGAAGAAAACCATAAAGGTTTTAATCTCCAGAAACCTCAAAACAGAAACTGTTAAATTTCTTAAGATTGTTATTCTTACAATAACTTGTATTTATAAAGTTATTAAACAGAAACAGAAACAAGATGAAGCAGAAAAAAAAAATTAAAATACAAGAATTAATCCGAGTCCACAGAAAACTACTGTGTGTCCTTAAGAAATTTAATCCCCTCACTGTACCCAAGGTTATGGATTAATTTCTCCCAAGATAAAACGGATTAATTAACCTGTTAAGAAATAGCGGTACCTCAAACTTCTTTAACTTCAACGAACTTAAGAACAGCAACAAGTCACACAGACTCAGTCGATCGACACACTTGATTTTGTTGAGAGAAAAATAAATGCAGAGAAAGAAAAAATTTTCAGTGATTAAAAAATCAAAAATTGACTTCCTTTTATAGCCATTTTCAGCAAGGAACATGTCTGTTCAGTGAAATCTGTTCAGACCCATTTTATCCAGAAGTTGTGTCTTTTGGAAAAAATAACAACTTTTCGAAAAATTGTGTCTATTAGGAAAATAACTACTTTTGGAAAGTAACGACTTTTCGAAAAGTAACGACTTTTCGGAAAGAGTAACAACTTTTCAGAATGTTACTGTTACCTGCAAATTTATATGAAATGACTTTTCATTTGCACTTTGCAAATGACTTTTCATTTTCTCTCCAAAGTAGTTCCCTCACTTTTGATATTTTCTCTTTTCTTTTCCCATTCACACTTGCTAAAACCCAACAACTATTACAAAAAAATAACACTTTATTTAACTTTTTTTATTTAAGGTGAACTTGTGTTGATCTATTGATTTTGCAAATAATATTTGACTATTTGAATGTATTTTTTTAAAAAAGTGGGGTCAGTTTTATAAGAATAAAAATTTTGTGATAAAAATTTTAAATTGATAATATAGTTAGGGATCGTTTAGTTATTGGTTAAAGTTGTACATTATTAGTTATGCATGAATTATTTAAGCAGGATTTAGTTATGTGGTATAAGTTATGTAGAGATTACAACAATACATAAATTATTAGTTACTTAATATAATATTTACAATTAATAAGCAAGCAAATAGTATAATTTCACAAAAAAGAAATATGCTCTACACTAAGGTGGAGTTTCTATTTTATTTCTCTAAAAATATAACTCTTTCTCTGTTTTGACATTATTACTCAAAAATCTTTCTCTTAAAAGAGATGGTACTCAAACTGCTCAAAACTTTTTTTTAGAAATCTTACTTTTCTCTATCTTAAATTTAAGAATATTTACTATTGGGAATACATAGTTCTAATATATTATTAAAAAGAAAATAAACTCAGTTCTACTCTTCCTCAACTCATATGCGCAAATCTTTAAAAGAAAAAATTAAAAAGTTTGCAAAAGACTTCTTAAAATAGGGTTTATGCCGAATTATGGACGTAAGTGACTCAATTCAAGGACCCAATGATACCACTCATCTAAAGATTGTTCGATTCATAGGGTTCATGCGGAATTATGGGCATGAACTGTTGAACTCAAGGACTTCATGGGTAACATATTGCAACCCCATGATTAGAAATATAACCCATAAATGTTTAGTAACTCAATGCTCAAAATTTAGAACTTGAAGATATTGTCGCTTTCAAATATATCAACTTATGAAGTTCATGTGGAATTCATGGGTATGAACGACTCGACTCGAATGTCTAAAAACAAAATGGAATTCATGTATACGATTCTTTTCATTCTCCATACTTACTCCTTCTTAAAACTTAGCTAAAATCAATAGTTGATCTCAAAGATTCACAATTGAACTCAAAGACTTTTTTGAACTCTACTGTTAGCTTTCTTGAATTAGAACTATGAATTCAAGAGTTATGATTCATGATATGAAGGATCTCGATGATAGTGTAGATCCATTAATACATTTTCATCATTCTCATACTCACTTACTCGAGTTTTGAAACAAGTTATTAGAAATTATAGAAGACTCCTCAAAAGACTCAAATGGACTTTCTGAAAAGACTCGAAAGAACTCTCATGACTTAACTCTTAGCTCTATCTTGAATTTGAATTATGAATTCAAGGTTATTATTTTCTGTATGAAAGATATCGTAATGATTAAATGAGTTTTCGATAGTTAATCGTGATAATGATCAAGAAAACATTATTTGAAAGCAAGTCCCGCGATACGGAGATGCATTTAATATTTGATTGCAAAAATAATATATTTAAGATTGTAATATTGGGCCCGTTAGCGAGCCCTTTCATATCTAGTAGTAATACATATTTTTACATAGCAAAAAATTGTGGCCCATTTAAATTTATTGGGAAAAGACTCAAATATGTCATTGAATTTTCAGAAAAGGCTCATTTTTGTCACAGTTAAAAGTTTGGCTCATTTATGCTACTATCATTAAAGAAAAAGCTCATTCATGCTATTATTTTTTAATGGTGGTTTTGCAAAACCATTTTTGACACATCACCAATTATAATTCGGTCACGTCATCATTTTTTTAATTAAAGAATCAAAAAGAATAATTCAATTTTTTATTCAGAATTTTAATTTTTCCATTAAAAAAATTGATGACGTGGCCAATTATAATTCAGTCACGTCATCAATTTCTTAAAATAAAAAAAAAACTTAATTCAATTTTTTTTTTCAGAATTATGATTTTTTTATGAAAAAAATTTATGACGTGGCCGAATTATAATTGATCACATGTCAAAAATGGTTTTGCAAATCACCGTTAAAAAATAATGGCATGAATAAGTCTTTTCTTTAACGGTAATGGCATAACGAGCCAAATCTTTAACTGATATATAAATGAGCATTTTTTGAAAGTTCGATGCATATTTGAACCTTTCCCAAATTTATTTGCAATAGAAGGGGTATCAATGTGATCAGGAGGGGCAACGGGGTGTGGAGGAGAAGGAGAAGAGGTACCAGGAGATACAGATTCTATTGGAGCGTAAACAGTGTACATTATTTATATTAATTGATATAATTATACATTTTAAGAAATGATTTGAAATCAATAATTAATGTTGAGGTAAAGTACAGAAAAAACAGAAGAACACTTTGATATACTAACTATGTGATTTCAAGTAAATATTAGTCATGTAAATTTAATCATTTATGTACTACTTGTTTTATTTTAATATTTCATCTTTTATCTTACATAAAATAATTAAATAATATCTAAATTTATATAATCTATAAATATATTAATTATGCATGTTTTTAAGTTTACATCATCAAAAAAATCATGCTAAATAAGTACGGCCTAAAATATAGTGAATATACCTATGATATAAATTTAAACTTTTGGTTTAATTGTTTAAAATTGTAACATATTTTATTATCATTAATTAAGTAATATATTTGTGCTTATTATTTCTCTATCTTTTTATCCATAAATTTCTTTGATTCTAATGCTAATGTTAGATAGTTGATGTTATAAGTAGAAAAAGAAAACAAATGATACTATAATTTAAAATAAATATACCATAAATAAAAATTACTAATATGATTGGGGCCCGTGCAGTGCACGAGTTACCCATTTCTAGTTTGTTCTATACGGGTAGAAGCATGAAGACTTTAATATTCAAAATGATTATAGATAATCACGAGAATTTTAGCCTTAAAAATAAAATAGTACCATAAATATTAAAATTACTTAATGAGAAAAATAAAAAACAAAACTTGATATATGTAGATAGAAAAAGTAAATAGTAATGTTTAAACAAAAAAAAAATAATTATTCCGAAGTCATAAATAAATTATTGTCATATATTCTTGTAATTTAATTCTCTCACAATTTTTTGAAGTGTATAATTTTTCTTCCCGAGATAAATCTGATACCTTGTGTAGAATAACAATACTTCAAACTTCCATAACGTTTGAACACAAAAATAATATTACTTAATTTGTTATTGTGTTAGGCAAGTTTCAGATAATTTATCTCTTAATCTTAATTATTTTTTCTTCCATCCTTAATTATTTGTCTGTTTTTCTTTTATAGTTATAACTATACTACAAAAAAAAATACGAGTTATATGATAATTTTTCTGGGGATTAAATACGAAAATTCGTATAAAACTTATTCCTTGCAATTTTCATACTAATTCTAAGGAAATTCTCCATATAATTCACATTTTCTTGTAGTGTTAATTACTTTCAAAAATGTAAAACTCTTTATCCACTTCATAATTAATGGGGGTAAAATAGTAAACTCACTACATCATTAATTATTTTCTTAATATGTGTGTCATTTCTAAAGTGGACAACTAAATAGGAACGGAGGAAGTAATTAGTAGCGGGATAAGTTATTCCTTCCCTTGAGGATATAGTAATCTCGAAATAACTTATTTCGGGATAATATAAGTAAATGACAAAGATATTCTTTAAACTCTTTTTATCCATTACTTTTCACATGAAGGACATTTTTGTAAATAAATAACTACTCACAAAATTTATGTACTCCAATAAACCTCTATTTTACTCTCCATTCTTAGCTAGCGTTTGGCCATAGATTTCCAAATATTCTTGGCAAATATTATTTGAGTGAAATTGGGTGAAATTTCACCATCTGTTGGCCATAAAATTTGGGAAATATATTTCAACTTTTTAAAAAATATGATTTATACCCACAAGTTTTAAAAACTATCAAAACTAACTAAAAGTTTGTATTACAAGTCAATTGAATGTTCGTTACAACAATAACAAATAATGTCCATGACACTAAAACAATGTGGTATTTGGAGTGAGTGCAACAAGAATTATTCCATGTATCGTGAAGCAGACAAAGTACATGACTTTGTTACCTAAAGCCAATTTTTAATAATTTTCATCAACAATCATATCATTATTTAATATTCACTAAATATTTCATCACTATTTTGGTGTTCACGTAAAAAATGATGTAATACAACGCAAGCAACAACTAGAGAGGGTTGTTTTTGTAAAAGATAAAAGATTGGGGTAAAATTTTAATTTTCAAAATATCCCAAATAATGAGATTTGGCCCAAATACTAGAAAAAACTAGTATTTGGAATTTGGGATTTTGCCAAAAATATTTGCCAAATAATGGCAAATTGTATGGACAAACATTATTTGCCAAATTTTTCCCAAATATATTTATGGCCAAACGGGTTGGAGAGTAAAATAGAGAATGGACACTCCACCCACTCCAAATAACTCTTTATTCTTCAAATTTAGAGAGTTGAATAGTACTTCTCCAAATTTAGAAAACTACTATTCACGCTCTCTATTTTATTTTTTCAATATTTGAGAAAAAGGCTCAAAATAGTCCCTAATCTTTGGGTTAAGTCTCAAAGTAATCTTTGAATTTTCACACAGAGCACTAATAGTCCCTCATGTTTGCAATATTGATGCACTTTTGGTCCTCTCCTAAAATTTTGCCATTTTTTAACATTAATTTGTCCAAAATTTTATATAAGGAATATTCAATCGTCTTTTATATATTTAATAGAAATAATAACTTTATCTGAGAGAAATGATAAGAAAAACACCTTATTCTGTTCACTAGAAATATTACTGCAGCTAAACTTAAGAATATTTTAACATATGACTTTGGAGGAGAATAAAAAATTGTACTATTGCACGTGAAATTATCGTGATAAACCTCTCGATTTTACCTGCAATACGATTTCTACTAAACAAAACAAAGTGTTTTTCTTCTAACATACTTTGATATGGAGTTGTTATTTCTACTAAATATATAAAATGACGATTGAACATCCCATACATAGGTTATGAATAAAATTAATGCAAAAAAATAGGTAAAATTTTGGAGAAGGACCAAAAGTGTACAAATATTGCAAACAAGAAGGACTATTAGTGCTCCATGTGAAAACTCAACGATCACTTTAAGCCTTACCTCAAAGAAGAGGGACTATTTTGATCCTTTCCTCTTCAATATTCTATTATTATTTCCATTACTTTCCAATTAACATATATTTTACATATAACTTCATTAATTAAATATCTTATATTTATAAGTCATTTTAAATGTAATATAATATTTTATAATATATATTATTTAATATATACTACTTTAATTTCAAATTAATATATATTTTTTTATAATTTTCATTAATAATAAAATCTAATTTTATTATTAATTTTCATTATAAAGAATACATAAAATTAAAATGGTAAGATGAAAAATTTAATTTAAATACAAAGATAACAATATGATACATAACATAATAGTTTAAATACAATATGAAATACAATAATAACATAATAATTAATTCGCGTTGAAACAAGAATAAAAAAATGTTGAACAAGAATTCGGAGTTTTGCAATTATTGCAAGTCCATCACATTTTTTGAGAAAGAAAGTGCTACATGATATAATGACTACATATATTATACTACAGAACGTGATAATTGAGGATGAACGTAATCTTAATGCACAATTCAAGATGTCGTAGAGGCTACAATGACAAAAATGACGTTAGATGAAAATCTCCGATTTGAACAATTTTTAGCTAGACATAATAAAATTAAGGATAAAAATGATTATTTTGAACTCTGTAATGTATTAATAGAGTATTTATAGGAGTATCGTAATAATTTCGAAATTTGAGTGATTGTGTAATGTTTATGTAACCTTATTTTAATTTATTTGAATTTGTTCATTAATTTATATTATTATATAATATTTCGTGCAATTTATGGAATTTAAATTTTTTGAATAAAATATAATAATTAAATAAAAAATAAAAAAAATAAATTTTTGTATCACATGAGAACTATATAAGTAATTATTGGGAAAAAATAAATGAAAATATATCATGAAATAAGAAAATAAGAATGAAATATAATAATAATATAATATTGAAGAGAGTGCAAAAAAGATTCTCATTTTTAGAGAGTCAAATAGAGAATTGGGTTGGAATTGGTTATCTGAAAAAATAGAAAACTCTATATTTAAAAAGTAAAATAGAATGTAGGGTTGGAGATGTCCTAACAAGCCAAATACTTGATAATAAATAAACTCAACATAACTTAGCTTATCCATCATAATTAATTTCAACCCAACTTATTCTATCATAATTAATTTCATCATGACTCGTGTTCATACCAAACGATAATATTATAATAATAATGACACCAGAATTTACCTTCTTTACAGCTTGTTAAAGCTAATATAGAAGTGTTTTTCCAGTTTTTACCTAATAATTAAAAGTTCCTATTCATATACCTAATAATTTGTTTTGAAAAAAAACGTTCTCATTTTTTTTATTTGTCCACTTTTGAATAACACGTTTATTAAGAAAATAATTAACAATATAGTGAGTTTACCATTTTACTTCTATTAATTATAAAGTAGATGGAAAGTTCTATATTTTTCAAAGTAATTAGTCATTAATTGAAGGTATAACAGAAAAAAAATTATCCTTTCTTTGTCCAAATGAAGTTACTAAGAACAATTATTAAAAAAAATAATAAGTAATTAAAAATGAAGATAGTATAAACAACATCCCTTCATCTTATTTTATTCATAATTTAACTCAAAATTCAAGGATGCAAATCCTATTCAGACCAAACTAAAAAAAAAAAATAGAACTTGTTCATGCGAAATTATGTGTTAGTATGATTGTTTGGTTGCAACTTGCATGGAATTATAAAACAAAAGTAATGGACGACTTTGGAGTCACCAAAAGTAACATTAGTAATCGACGACTTTGGAGTCACCAAAAGTAAACAATTATTGATGCAAGCTGTGAGGTCATATAGATGATAATGATGTATTTGTCTGTGAAATTACACTCGTTAAATAAGTGATAAATATGTATATCAGTATAAGGAAAAATTCTTTTGGCAACAAAATTTGGTATATAACATATTTTTTACTATGTTATTTATATTTTTAAACGTTTTTACACTTTTAACTGTAATATATATTAATTTAAAAAAATTAATTATTTTAAAATAAAAAATATTATAAACTATTTAAATTTCTGATCATTGAGCATTACCCTGACTATAAATCATTTAGTTAAGAGTAAAATGATCATTTCATTTCAAAGTTTAGATTATTACTCCTTCCGTTCGGAATTGTTTGTTATGTTGCACTTTTCGAAAGTCAATTTGACTAATTTTCAAGTTAAATAAGATCACATAATTCGATAATTTTTTTAAAAAAATAGATATTCTAAACTATATGAAAAGTACTATAAATTGCATTTTTTACATATTAATATGATAAAAAATTACATCTTAAAATGTTAATTTTTATAGTGTGACTCTAAAAATAGAAATCATGACAAACAATTTCAGACAAAGGAAGTATTTAATATAGAAATGTAATAATTATTCTTAAAACTGACTAAAAAGAAAAGTATGTCCAGAAAGATGTAATAGATTAGAAATACTAGTAGATTCACATTTATTTCCTACTCAACTTGTTAATCGAACCATCAACATGTAAATGAAATTTAAAAAGAAAACATATACAAAGATTTTATGGCAATTTTAGAAAGTAAGATGTTTTTTCCTATTTACTCAAGTAAAAACATTTTAAAGCAATAAATGAAAAGCACGACAAAGTATAATGTACAATAGATACGATAAAATAATGATATAATCAAAATGTGAAAATAATAATAAATAATAATAATAATAATAATAAAAATCAAATAATAAGAGTCTACGATAATACATATATACTACTACTAGTATGAAATAAGAAGCTAGAAAACACAACTAGTTACTAACATTTTTACTTTATTATATGTCCTCCATGAATTTTCATATAAAGTGATGTCTTTGATAATAAGAATTAAAACATTTTCTATCAAATCAACTCTTTCCAATTAAAATTACTAATTCCGCTTTAAAAAAAATAATTACTCCTACTCATAAACAAAACAAAAACAGAAATTTTAATCATGCCACTAAAAAGAGCAGATTATTTGTCCTCTCGTCTTAATCTTTTGGATGATATGTATCTAAGTAATTTGGAAATTTAACACTTGATTATGAAATAACTTGCAAAATTTCTAAAACATATATTCCTTCCTTTTCAAAAAGAATTATTGGGTTTAACTTGATACGGAATTTAAGAAAATAAAAAAGATTTTTGAATCTTGTGATTCTAAATTAAAGGTATGTTAAATATATAAAATTGTTATTTAATCTTGTGATCTTAAACATATCACGTGAAAATTTGAATATAAATGCTATAAAAAGTTTATTTTTTAAACTGATAAAAATAAGGAAATCAGTCTTTTTAAAACGAAGAAATCACTTAATTTTGACTAAAAGGTGCTTGCATCTTACAATTATATACCCACTATCCTTCCAAAACGATACTTAACCATGTTAATAAAATTACCTTATATTTATAAGTGAACAACATAGGGACGGATAAAACAATAAAGGCCAAAATATATGCAACTCTTTAAAGTTATTCATGTAATTCATTTAAATATTTTAATTAAAGTTTGTACCTATTAAAGTTTGATATCTACTTCTATAAAAAAAAATATTGCAAAAGATAATCCATCGATCACAATAAAAGTGTCATTTTCTTCACCTTGCCGGTGAATGTTGGAATCCACTAGTCCATAGCACCAAAATGAAGTATTCAAATTCATCTCTATTTTACTCTCTATTTTCTAGAGAATAAAATAGAGAATGAATTTTACAATGGTCTCTATTTAACTTTCGATTCTTTAATTATAGAGAGGTGAATATATTAGTCCTTTCTATTTTACTTTTTGATTATTATAATATTATTTCTATTATATTTACTAATTTAATCTTTATCATTTGTAATTATTTTCTAATACAATATAACATTTAACAAGTTATTACTTCCGTCAAAATACTACTACTTTCGCCAAATTAATCATTTTTTATTTTATTTTTTAAAAGAAATTATCACTTTAAATATGTAACTTAAAGTTATTTTAATATTAATTATATTATAAAAGATTCTTAATTAAGTCTCTAATATTTGTAATTATTTTCTACGTAATACCCAATTACCCCCTTAGCCTATACCCAAAATCCCTACGACACACCTTATCTTTGATGAGGTCTTATTACCCCCTCCAACTTTTTTTTAAGTAATATATTACCCCTTGCGTGCCTACGTGGCAAAAATCGTGATTCACCCATGTAGGGTGCGTGAGTGCAGCTTTTGGCTAACAATGGCCAATAAAAATGAGCCACGTGTCAAAGCAATTTGAAAAAAAAAATCAATTTTTTTTTATTGTTTCTCTCAAAGCATCGTCTTCCTCTTTTGAAAAAATAACCCCATGATTATGGTTCTTCATTTTGAAGAAGCTCCATCCATTATCATTCAAGCTCCTTGATTTGAAAAGGTAAAGTAAAATTTAATATATTCTTTACATCTTTTTATGTCGATTATTAATTCTTATTTTATGTCGATTATTAATTCTGAACTGATAATTATATTAAACCAAATGATAAAATAATAAAAGATCAATATCAACAATTTGAAACAAAACTCATTATCTTATTCATATAGATTTATTAATTATGGGGTATAGGGAGTGGGGTGGGACGTGAGAGAGGAGGAGTATATTTCATTAAAGTCACTTTATCAAAACTGAAAAAGTGGGTCCCGGTGCGTGTTCAACAAACAAATCGACCTTGCAGATTATTTTTGCCACGTAGGCACGCAAGGGGTAATATATTACTTAAAAAAAATTGGAGGGGGTAATAGGACCTCATCAAAGATAAGGTGTGTCGTAGAGATTTTGGGTATAGGCTAGGGGGGTAATTGGGTATTATCCCTCTAAAATATATTATTGATTTTTAATTTTTTTTGGTCATTGTACATATGTAATTTAGATTATAATTATTTTTTATTAAGAAGTATGCACAAAATTTGCATGATAATTCAAACAATCTACTTTTTATGTTATAGTGATAAATTATTAATCTACACTTTTTAAAATATCATGAAAATATTTGATTCAATAGTTCAAAATGGAATATGAAAAGTAAATTAGTACACTAAATAATTGATTACAAGATGAAATTGTTAATTTAAACATTTTTTAGCAATACATAAAAATAAGAATAAAAATGCTAATTTTGAACTCCATAATACATTAATAGAACATTCATGAGAGTAATGTAATAGTCTTGAAAGTTGAGTACTTATGTAAGATTTAAAATAAATTTTTGATAATGCAATATTTATATACAATTATATTTCATCAATGATTTCATTTTTATTTGAATTGTTCGTTAATAAGTATGTATATATATAATATTTATCGCAATTTATGTAATTTGGAATAAAATATTTTTTTTATTAAATAAAGAATTCGAAAAATAATAATTTGTATTACATAAAAATTATAGAGTGATTATATTTAAAAAGAAGAATGGTTTATATTATGAAATAAAAAAATAAGAATTAAATAAAAATAGTAATATAATGTTGAGAAGAGAGAATTTTTTTTTTTTTTTTTAGAGAATAAATAGAGAATTAAATTGAAGTTGATTGTCTGAAAAAAATAGAAAACTCACATTTAAGAGTGAAATAGAGGATAGGGTTAAAAATGCCTTTAGAAGAGAGTTTTTTTTTTTGGAAGAGTGATTTTGGAATGACATATGTGAATTTTACTTAATTCTTTCTAGTGGAGCCTCTTGTTATGGGTTGTAAAGGAAATTTGAGAAAATGGGTGAAATGGGGTTAACTAAATTATTTTAAATGGGGTCGAATTATTTGATTAAAATAGGAAATAGGTTTTTTTAAAAAAGATTTAGGTTAATTTGGAGAATTTTGTCTAATGAGGCATAAATTTGGTAAAATTAATAAAGGAAATGATAAATTTAATTTCATTTTAACAGTCAAAGTAAAATCAAACAATAAATCAAAATTGAGGGATATTTGTAACCCCTTTTCCAATTATTATTACTCATTATTTTATAGTTGACTCATGACCTGAGTACTTAACTCAGCTCTTTAACAAGTTATATTCATATTAAATTGTTACGTTAACGACAATAATAAGAAACGAAAACACAGTTTGAAAATACGATATGAAACGAATAATTATTTGTTTTAAGTTATAAATGAAGGCTGTAAATTTATTAAAACTTCATTTTAAATCCTAAATAAAGTAGTAACGATTAGATCTAAAGTTTCTATAAGAACTTCACTAATTATAAGAACTTCACTAATATAATTATTTGAACTCACAAGTTAAACTACGTATTCAAAATGGGAATCCAGAGCCTAAAAGGTGAAAAATATTAAAAAAATTTTAAAACTACATATGAAAATATTTTAAAACCAAAACGATAAAATCGCTGAGTAAGTAGAGATTTTGTCCGCCGGAGTTTTGGGAAACGCTGCTATATAGCAGCGATTTGTACAATTTGTTTTTTTTTTTTGAAAAAATTTAAAACAAATCGGTGCACTTGCAACGATTTACATAATATATTTTTTTTGAATTTTTTTAAGGAGCGATTTTCCTAATTTTTGCAGCGATTTTTTTTTTTTAAAAAAAATGCAAATTTACAAATTGCTGAACTACGGCAGTCAAAATCGCTACTTCCTCAATGATTTTACTGTTTTTGTTAAAAAAAAATTTCATATATCGTTTTAAAAATTTTGTTAATCTTTGTCACTCTTTAAGCTACGGACTCTCCAAAATGGTGTTTATATAGGTTAGCTCTAAAGTTTTGGGTGGCAAAATTTTTTTACTAGGTTTATGATTCATCTAGCATTCCTTATGGGTGGATCCGACTTAATAATATTTTCAACAAAGTTAATCTCAATCGGTCTATTTTTTGAATCTAATCGAATAGAGTCGAGTTTAAATATAAATAAGTCAAGTCAATCAGGAGCCGGTGACTTGGCCTAGTAACTTTATACACTCCTGAGTCCCGATCCACCCATACAAAATTATTCCAAGTCGATCTTGACTTTTACCATTTTGCTATGTTGGAGTTTAACTAATTTGAATTTACATTGTATAGAGCTTTATTCGAACGAAGTGCTCCTTCTCAAGGACTTTTTTATGCCCAAAATGTAAATTAGAAATCTTTTTTTAAGGGAGGAGCAGCCGCATCCACTACACCACACACGCACACATGCGCGCGCGCACACATATATATATATAGGGAAAAAGGTCTGAAATATATCCAAACTTTGACCGAAATTATTGTTATGATACCAAACTTTGGAAAAGACCTTTTATCTCTGCACTATTTAATGGTGTATTTTAAAGATATATATGCGCCCACATGGACACAAAAAATATTGCATAATTATAAATAGTACTGTGTCCACATCTTTAAAATACACTATTAAATAGTTCGGAGGTAAAAAAATATTAAATAGTTCAACGGTTAAAAAGTCCTCTATAAAATTTGGTATCATAACAACAATTTCAGCCAAAATTGAAGTACTTTTCATACTCTTTTTTGCAGGTATAATAAGAACACGCTATATGTAGAAGTCCCTTAGCTAGGAATATTCTTGGTTGCTGCAGTTGTGGAATTTTTTATTTTTTTTGCATAAATAGTGATGAGCTCACCATGATAATCAAACAAATCACTATATATATCTGCAACCTGAAAGTTATTACATTTAATTTTCCACCATACACTTTACATTGATTTAAAAAAATGGACAGGCGGCTGAATGAAGCAGTTTTCAGGGGAGATGTTGAAACCATTCAAAAACTAATTGAAGAAGATTCCAACATAGTAGAACAAACCCTTGAGGGTTCATTACAACACACTATATTGCATCTAGCAGCTAGACTTGGTCATGTTGAATTGGTGAGGGAGATTGTGAAGTTGTTCCCTGTGTTGGGAAAGACAAGGCACTACCAAGAATGCCTGACAGGATAACAGCGGAAGAATACCCAAGTCTATACTTTCCCTTTTCGATTTGAACCAAGAGAAGACAAACAACCACAAGCAGTATGATGGTAAGGCAGCAAGTAGTTCAACCAAACAAATATAACAAGACAATAATAAATCTATCACACAAGACACCAAGATTTACGTGGAAAACCCTTCGATGTGAAGAGTAAAAACCACGGGACCAAAAACTCCACTATAATCACCAAGAGTTACAATATTGTTCTCCAAAATTGGCCACAAAACAAGTGCCAAACAATGAGCAACACAAAATAAGATTGAACCAAATCTAGAGAATTAAAGGAACAAAATCACCAATTTCGCAGCTACTGTTCACGACAGCAAAACTGAAGCTGCAGGCCACCAAATCCAACTCTGTCAGTTCCTAATCAAAGATTGAGATGAAGACAATATGCTGTCCAAAAATCAGCTCAATCGGACAAGAAACGAAGCGGGAATCGCAATTTGAAGTTGGTTGTTATGGCAGGAAGTTTGACTACGAATCTTCTCTCTTTTTCTCTCTTTTTGGCTGCTGAAAAACTCTATCTTCTATCTGAAAATAAGACCTAAAATAGGCTTATATTTGACTCATAAGAATGGGCTTATGGGCAAAAAATGGGTTGGTCCAAATTGGGCTTTTATTTATCCACATAGGAAGGGAAAAAGACTCATAACCCAACAATTCTCCCCCTCACGACTATGTGGAGGAGACCGCCATCCCGGCGACCATGCAACAATCTTCAAACTTCCCTCTTGGCAAAGCTTTAGTCATCATATCGGAACCATTGTCATTTGTATGAATCTTTTCAAGCTCAAGCAACTTAGATTCCAACACATCTCGAATCCAATGGTATCTCACATCAATGTGTTTAGATCGACCATGGAACGTAGAATTCTTGCCAAGATGTATAGCACTTTGACTGTCACAATAAAGCACATACCTCTCTTGAGCACAACCAAGTTCCCCCAAGAATCTCTTCATCCAAAGCAATTCTTTACAAGCTTCAACGACAGCAATAAGCTCAGCTTCTGTAGTAGATAGAGCAACACATTTTTGCAACCTAGATTGCCAAGACACAGCTCCCCCTGCAAAAGTAACCAAGTATCCTGAAGTAGACTTGCGAGTATCAACATCACCAGCCATGTCTGAATCAGTATAACCACAAAGAATAGGCTTCCATGTACCAAAACACAAACTCAGACTAGAAGTGCCACAAAGATATCTCATAACCCACTTCACAGCATTCCAATGTTCTCTTCCCGGATTAGAAAGAAAACGGCTAACAACTCCAACAGCGTGAGCAATATCCGGTCTTGTACAAACCATCGCATACATCAAACTACCAACAGCTGAAGCATAAGGAACTTTCTTCATATCTTCCTTCTCATCATCACTAGAAGGACACTGTTTCGTGCTCAATTTGAAGTGCATAGCTAAAGGTGTACTGACAACCTTAGCTTTGTCCATGCTGAATCTGCGAAGTACTTTCTGAATGTACTTCTCTTGTGATAATACCAATTTCTTGGCCTTTCTATCACGGACAATCTGCATGCCAAGAATCTGCCTTGCTGGTCCTAAGTCTTTCATAGCAAAAGACTTACTCAACTCTTGCTTCAACTTCTGAATCCTGCAAGTATTATGACCAACAACAAGCATGTCATCAACATAAAGCAACACAATAATAAAGTCACCATCAGAGAACTTTTGCACAAAAAACAATGGTCTGAAGAAGTCTTCTTGAAGCCCTGCTGACTCATAAAAGAACCAAACTTCCTGTACCACTGCCTGGGAGCTTGTTTCAAACCATACAAGCTCTTCTTCAATTTGCAAACATAATTCTCTTTACCCTTGACTTCAAAACCTTCCGGTTGCTCCATATAATTTCTTCATCTAAGTCACCATGGAGGAAAGCAGTTTTAACATCCATTTGCTCAACCTCTAAATCTAGACTTGCAGCCAAGCCTAGAACCACACGAATGGATGACATCTTCACAACTGGAGAGAATATCTCATCAAAATCAACTCCCCTTTTCTGATTAAATCCCTTGACAACTAATCTAGCTTTGTACCGTGGAACTGGATTACCATCTTCATGTTTCACCCGAAAAACCCACCTGTTTTTCAAAGCTTTTCTGTCTTTAGGTAACTTAACCAAATCAAAGGTATGATTATCATGCAAGGATTTAATCTCATCTTCCATAGCATCAAACCACCTTTCTTTTTCTTCACTTTCCATGGCCTCATCAAGACTCTCAGGTTCTCCCCCGTCAGTCAAGAGTACATACTCATTGGGAGAATAATGAGATGAAGGAATTCTCTCTCTACTAGATCGTCTGAGAGAACTCTCTGGAGCATCTATAATTGGTTGTTGGACAACCACATCATCTTGCACTGGAGCATCAACAACATCATGCGGTCATTCTGAACATGATCACCATCTTCATTATCAACTTGATTTTCATCATTATGAAGATTTTCTTCCGGTGCAATAGTCAAAGGAACTGGATCAACATCAACTAAGCTCTCACTACTCTGAAAATCAGCCTTGTCAGCTTTGTCAAAATCTTCAATTGTTTGGTCTTCAAAGAACACAACATCACGGCTTCTAACAAGTTTCTTCTCAACAGGATCATAGAAACGATAGCCAAATTCATCTTGACCATAACCAATGAAGATACACTGCCTAGTTTTAACATCCAACTTTGACCTTTCATCCTTAGGAACATGTACAAAGGCTTTACACCCAAAGACTCTAAGATGATCATAAGAAACATTCTTACCAGTCCAAACTCTGTCAGGGACATCACCATCTAAGCAACAGCAGGAGATAAATTGATAACATAAGCAGCAGTATTAAGTGCTTCTGCCCAAAAGGAATCTGACAGCTTAGCATCTGAAAGCATACATCTAACCCTCTCAACTAGAGTTCTGTTCATCCTCTCTGCTAACCATTTAACTGAGGGGTCTTTGGAGGAGTTTTCTGATGCCTAATACCCTGCTCTCTGCAGTATCTATCAAAAGGACCAATATACTCACCACTATTATCTGAGCGGATGCATTTCAATGTCTTCCCTGTTTGTCTTTCAACCAAGGCCTGAAAACTCTTGAACACATCAAGTACTTAATCCTTGGACTTCAAAGGAAATACCCAAAGTTTGCGAGAATGATCATCAATAAAAGTCACAAAGTAAAGTGCACCACCATGAGATCTTACCTTAAAAGGACCACACAAATCAGAATGTACCAGCTCCAGCAAATCAAGCTTTCTTGAAGGCGGATGACTCTGAAAAGAAACTCTTTTCTGTTTACCAGCCAAGCAATGAACACATTTCTTCAACTTTGCTTGTTTCACTCCAGAAAGCAAATTTTTCTTAGCCAAACTATCAATCCCCTTCTCGCTCATATGACTCAGCCTTCTATGCCATAACTCTGATGAAGTATCATTCTCCACCAAATTTACTGAGTCTCTGGATATGGAGCCCTGAAATACATACAAGTTAGACAACTTGTCACCACGGGCCACAACCATCAAACCTCTAGTAAGCTTCCACTGGCCAACACCAAGTGTATAACATAACCCTCATCATCAAGGTATCCCACGAAATCAAATTCAAGCGAACATCTGGAGCATGCTTGACATTATTGAGAACTAGTTTGGAACCATTGTTACTTTCCAAACAACACTGTCCCATGCCAATAACTTCAACTTCATGATTATTGCCCATTTTCAACGTTCCAAAATACCTGGAGTATAAGAAGAAATAATTCCTTCTTTGGCGTGACATGAGAAGTTAGCACCAGAATCCACAAACCAGCTAGACTCATCACGAACAAGATTAATGGCATTTTCATCACAAGAAACAAGAAGATCATTATTAGCAACAACAGCAACACGATTTTCATTATCGCCTTCTCTCTTTTGTTGTCTCATATCTCTCTTGTGCTTGTAACAATATTTCATGATATGCCCATTCTTGTGGCAATAGTCACATGTAATATTCTTGTATTTAGACTTTGACTTGCTTCTACTTTTACCTCTATCATTTTGACCTCTGGACTTGTTTCTCCCCCTATCTTCAGTAACAAAACATCGGAGTGTGAAGCTGAAGAAGATGATGAGGCTTGAGATCTTCTTCTCATTTCTTCATTTAAGACACCACTCTTAGTAAATTCCATGGTTACAACACCACTGGGAGCAGAATTAGTCAAAGAAACTCGAAGAGTTTCCCAAGAGTCTGGCAGAGTATTAAGAAGCCAAAGTCCCTGTATCTCATCATCAAACTTTACACCCATTCCGGACAGCTGGTCAAGAACACCCTGAAATCATTAATATGATCAGAAATAGGAGTGCCCTCTTTATACCATGATTCATTAATTGTTTCAATAGGAACAACTTGTTGTTGCCAGTCTTCGAAGCATAAAGTGTCTCGAGCTTGTCCCACAAACTTTTGGCATGTGCTCATTCACAATATGATTTCTAACATTATCTTCAACCCATTGTCTAATATAGCCACAAACCTGCAGATGCTCAAATTCCCATTCTCATCATTCAAAGACTGGGGCTTTTTAGAAGCAAACACAGGTAAATGCATCTTCTTGACAAATAGAAGATCTTTCATCTTGCCTTTCCAAATATGATAGTTACTACCATTTAAACACACCATTTTGCTCATATTTGCCTCCATCATTCAAAACGACAATCAACAATAACCAATGCTCTGATACCACTTTGTTGGGAAAGACAAGGCACTACCAAGAATGCCTGACAGGATAACAGCGGAAGAATACCCAAGTCTATACTTTCCCTTTTCGATTTGAACCAAGAGAGAAGACAAACAACCACAAGCAGTATGATGGTAAGGCAGCAAGTAGTTCAACCAAACAAATATAACAAGACAATAATAAATCTATCACACAAGACACCAAGATTTACGTGGAAAACCCTTCGATGTGAAGAGTAAAAACCACGGGACCAAAAAACTCCACTATAATCACCAAGAGTTACAATATTGTTCTCCAAAATTGGCCACAAAACAAGTGCCAACAATGAGCAACAACAAAAAATAGATTGAACCAAATCTAGAGATTAAAGGAACAAAATCACCAATTTCGCAGTTACTGTTCACGACAGCAAACTGAAGCTGCAGGCCACCAAATCCAACTCTGTCAGTTCCTAATCAAAGATTGAGATGAAGACAATATGCTGTCCAAAAATCAGCTCAATCGGACAAGAAACGAAGCGGGAATCGCAATTTGAAGTTGGTTGTTAGGGCAGGAAGTTTGACTACGAATTTCTCTCTTTTTCTCTCTTTTTGGCTGCTGAAAAACTCTATCTTCTCATCTGAAAATAAGACCTAAAATAGGCTTATATTTGCCTCATAAGAATGGGCTTATGGGCAAAAAATGGGTTGGTCCAAATTTGGGCTTTTATTTATCCACATAGGAAGGGAAAAAGACCCATAACCCAACACCCTGAGATTGTGTCCGCGGAGAATCGGGATGAGGAGACCCCTTTACATGAAGCATGTAGAGAAGGGAGAGTTGAAATTGTGAGAATTTTGCTTGAGAATGATCCATGGGTTGCTTACAAGACAAATTTGTGGGATAAGAGTGTGCTTTATGTAGCATGTGAGAGAGGGAGGATTGAAGTGGTTAAACATTTCTTACATAATAATAATAATATTCATATGTTGTTGATGCTTGAGGTTGATATGTCTACTACTTCACTACATGCTGCTGCTTCATCAGGCCATACAGGTAAAATATTACATTTCACCATTTTAAATGTTCAAACTTCGTGTAATACTCTCTATAATGATGATGTTCGATCAAGTTAGCTATTGATCACAAGTACCATATACTTGTTACCTTCTATCCGAGGGCGTAATTCACTTGACTTTTGAATTTATGAGTATTAGTACCAAACACTCCCCTAGTGAGTGATCCTTATTTTCTCAAAAATCAATTGACTGCAGAAGTAGTAAAGGAATTGATTAAAGTTCGACCTGATTTTGCTTGGAAAAAGGATGAGTTGATGAATGGTTGCAGTCCTTTACATATAGCATGCAGTAAAGGTCACTTAGATATAACAAGAGGTTAAAGCTTGATATGGATCTTTCTGGTTTACAAGATAACGAAGGCAGAACTCCACTTCATTGGGCAGTCATCAAAGGAAGAGTGAATATTATAGCTGAGATACTCTCAGTGAGTCTTGAATCTGCTGAAATGACAACAAAACATGGTGAGACAATTCTTCATTTGGCTGTAAAGAACAATCACTTTGAAGTACTCAAGTTCTTGATGGAGTCTCTTGATGTTTCAAACCTCAAGAATTTTCAAGATGCTGATGGAAACACCATTCTACATTTGGCTACTGTTAGGAAACTCACCACTGTAAGTTTTCTTTTGCTCTAGCCGTTTCATTTTATATGAAGGTGTTTGATTGAACGCACAGTTCGTTGTGTTTTTGTTGTTATATGTAATGTCTGAATTTGCAGTCAAAACTCAAAAACTTAAACATAGATGAGTCTTTTCTTTAAAAATCGATGGCATATTAGTGAAATTAGTTTCCTGGATTGCAAACAGAGTTGCACTGTTAAAGCTCAAAACTAATTATATATACATGATGACTTGTTCTGTTTTCAGATGATTATTTATCTACTTAAGCTTGGTGTTGAAGTAAATGCTTTGAATCAAAAAGGATATACAGCATTAGATATAGTTGAAGCAGACGCAAGTAACTCTGGTGCTCTGGCAATCGTTCCAGCCTTACTAGAAGCCGGTGCCAAAAGATGTGACCACTTACCACCAAATTTTCAAGACATCCAACAGGTAATTGCGTCACCAGTTTTGGGATCGTCATGGCAAAGAAAAACTACTAGTTTTCACTCTCCGTCCTCATCATCTCAACATTCTTATTATAATCATCAAAGGAAGCACAACAACAATAGTAGGACAAAAAAAATCAAGCTCCAAAGTGAAGGTCTAAGAAATGCAAGAAAAACAATTACAATTGTTGCCGTGCTAATAGCAACAGTGACGTTTGCTGCTGGTATTAATCCTCCTGGTGGATTTAATCAAGGAAATGGAAAAGCATTATTGGGTAAAAAACCGTCCTTTAAGGTGTTTTTGATATGTAACATTGTGGCGCTTTTCCTTTCCCTTGGAATGGTTAATGTCCTTGTTAGTATTATCCCATTCAAGAGACAAACAATGATGAAATTAATGGTGGCAACGCACAAAGTAATGTGGATTTCTACATTATTTATGGCATCAGCTTATATAGCTGCAATATGGTCAATATTGCCCCAAGAAAAGGGGGATCATTGGGTGCTAATTGAAGTTGTGATCGTAGGAGGAGGGTGCACTATGGCTGTGTTTCTAAGTTTGGGGATTTTGTTAGTGAGACAATGGAAAAGGAAGAGTGATTGGAGAAAAAAAAGAGAGGAGCATCATAAGAAGATAAAAGAGGAAACTCCAAAGAGCAATACAAGTACAGTTCAAGAAATGAAAGTGGTGAAGAAAGAAAGTCTTGAAGATGGTAGCAACTCAGATGTTGATAGCTCAGATCAAGGTTATCATTTGTATTAATTGTATTGGATAAAAATTAAAAACAACTAGTTGTTTAGTTATAGAAGGAATCTTTTAGTTAGATTATTCAATTTCTTAGATTTGGTAAGAGTCAAAATACTTAAACAATAGCAGTTGTCTACTAATTTGTTTATGATTATTAAAATTTATATGACAACATGTTTCATTCATATTTTCTGCTTTCATGTATCTCTCCAAAAAATCATAACACCAACCATATTTATAAATAAAACTGTATTGGTTAAGGTAATCACAAATAGAGGAGAACTCAACACTAAAGCCACAAACTAATAGCATCTGTCATATTAGAAACTTAAAAGTATATCAACAACATTCCCAGTGAAATCCCACCAAATATAGGGTCTGGAGAGGGTAGAATGTAAGCAGACCTAACCATTACTTCGTGGAGATAGAGATGATGTATCCGAAACTAATACATTATTTTGTACTTTAAAGACTTACAAGAATAGATCTATGAATGCAGGTAATTAAAACAAATGGTAACCATGATCTGAGCTATCAACGTCTGAATTGGTACTACCTTCGTGACTTTCTTTCTTCACCACTTTCATTTCTTGAACTGTACTTGTATTGCTCTTTGGACTTCCCTCTTTAATCTTCTTATGATCCTCTCTTTGTTTTCTCCATTCACTCTTCCTTTTCCATTGTCTCACTAACAAAATCCCCAAACTTAGAAACACAACCATAGTGCACCCTCCTCCTATGATCACAACTTCAATTAGCACCCAATGATCCCCTTTTCCTTGAGGCAAAATTGACCATATTGCAGCTATATAAGCTGATGCCATAAATAATGTAGAAATCCACATTACTTTGTGTGTTGCCACCATTAATTTCATCATTGTTCTTCTCTTGAATGGGATCACACTAACAAGGACATTAACAATTCCAAGGGAAAGGAAAAGTGCCACAATGTTACATATCAAAAACACCTTAAACGCGGTTGTTTTACCCAATAATGCTTTTCCATCTCTTTCACTAAATCCACCAGGAGGATTAACACCAGCAGCAAATGTCACAGTTGCTATTAGTACTGCAACAATTGTTATTGTTTTTCTTGCATTCCTTAGACCTTCACTTTGGAGATTGATTTTTTTTGTCCTACTATTGTTGTTGTGCTTCCTTTGATGATTATAATACGAACGTTGAGATGATGAGGACGAAGAGTGAAAACTAGTAGTTCTTCTCTGCCATGACGATCCCAAAATTGGTGATGCAATTACCTGTTGGATGTCTTGAAAATTTGGTGGTAATTGGTCACATCTTTTTGCACCGGCTTCTAGTAATGCTGGAATGATTGCAAGAGCACCAGAGTTACTTGCATCTGCTTCAACTACATCTAATGTTGTATATCCTTTTTGATTCAAAGCATTTACTTCAACACCAAGCTTAAGTAGATAAATAATCATCTGAAAATAGAACAAGTCAATCATGTATATATAATTAGTTTTGAGTTTAGTAGTGCAACTCTGTTTTGCCATCGACTTTTTAAGAAAAGACTCATCTATGTTTAAGTTTATGAATTTTCACCACAAATTCAGACATTACATATAACCACAAAAAAACAAACGAATTGTGCGTTTAATCAAACACTCACATAAAATGAAACGGATAGAGCAAAAGAAAACTTACAGTGGTGAGTTTCCTAACAGTAGCCAAATGTAGAATGGTGTTTCCATCAGCATCTTGAAAATTCTTGAGGTTTGAAACATCAAGAGACTCCATCAAGAACTTGAGTACTTCAAAGTGATTGTTCTTTACAGCCAAATGAAGAATTGTCTCACCATGTTTTTGTTGTCATTTCAGCAGATTCAAGACTCACTGAGAGTATCTCAGCTATAATATTCACTCTTCCTTTGATGACTGCCCAATGAAGTGGAGTTCTGCCTTCATTATCTTGTAAACCAGAAAGATCCATATCTAGCTTTAACAATTCTCTTGTGATATCTAAGTGACCTTTACTGCATGCTATATGTAAAGGACTGCAACCATTCATCAACTCATCTTTTTTCCAAGCAAAATCAGGTCGAACTTTAACCAATTCCTTCACTACTTCTGCAATCAATTGTTTTGACAAAATAAACATCACTAGCACCAGGGGTGTGTTTGGTACCAATGAAAACGTCCAAATACTTTTTACTGTTATAACGAGATAAAAAAACACTACCATATCATGAAAAATAGTTCTAGGAAAAACTTCATTATTATCATAAAATGTTACTATATAGAATGACCGTATTTGATATTATTCTTCACATTTCTTTAGTTATCATGTTTCCTTTTTGCAAGTCATTTAAAAAAATATCTTACCAATTATCTCAATTAATATTAATAAATATGCACTTTATGTATGCCTTTAGTTATGTAGTTAAAGTTATTTACTTTTAAGTTTTTAAAGAATATTAATTAATATTCAGTAAGGAATGAAAAAATAAATATTTTTAGTAATCATGATACTTTGGAAAAGACATAGGGAGTATTTAGATATTTTCACAATTGAAAAAAGGACAAATATATTTTTAAACTATCGTAAATAATACGTAGATATTCTCCATCATATTTTTGAAATATTAATGCCTCTACATTCTAAAAATTAGAGCATATATACTTTTTATACTAAGGACAGACACATGTTATAATTTTATCTACTGATCCGATATTTATTAAATATCAAATAGACAAATAAAAGTATGTCATGTATCCCTATTTAATCTTCCACTAGATTGAAAATGACAAAAACACCAACATCCTAAAAATATAATGAAATATATCTATATACCATTTACATAATTCAAGAATATATTTTTTTTTCCTTTTTTAAAACCATATTATCCTCAAAGGCTCAAACAATTGTTTTTAAAGGCACAGTCACAAAACAAGGCTTAAGCATCGTGGCGCTTAATACAGCTTCGTGGTCGTGGATCATAAATTTATAATATTTATAAATCAATATAACAAAAAATAATATAAAACTAAATAGAAATTTTATTAAAGTATGTAATAGGTAAAAATATGTGTATAGAACTATTTCATTTAAAAATGTTTATCAAAATTAGGTTGAAAAATATATCTCAAAAAAGTAATCAATTTGTATTTTTTTATAGAAAAAAACAAATTGACTGGAGACTTGTAACTGAAGGATCCTATAATAAAAAACATCATATCAGAACAAGTAAAATTTACTTTTAGGAACAAAATATATTTAAATATTTAAGTTTTCTTTTAACTTCTCTAAATTTTATAAAAAATGAATTTGAGTTTTTATAGCATTAATTTAAGGACTTGTTTCACAATTTTAATTTTACTTAGGAAAAGTTTTCTGAATATACAATTCGTTCAAAATCTTAATCTACGTCCAGACTAATAAAATTTACAGTGCTATTTACTGCGCTTGTTCTTAATAAAATCAAATAAGGAGTAACTGCACAAATTTAACATAAACACATATCCATAGATAATTAAATAACTTGATCAACAATTGATAATTTATTAAATTTACGAAGATTCACACGTAGAAAATGATCAGAAGTGCACAATTCTATTTATTATTGAAGGTTATACGTGTAACTGAATATTATCACAAGAAATCTAATTAAAGTTTTATCAATATTTTAATAGAATAAAAGCACAAATTTTCCAAATTAAATTAAATAAAAAGAAAAGAGGATAGCGACAGGACACTCTTTTCTTAATAAGGACTTTGCCCCACACGTAGACTTTGGCCGTCTGAACATTTGAAAATACAGACCATATTTGATTTGATTTTTATATTATAAATAATTTTTATTTACTTATTATAATTAATAAGTTAAAATAGACTTATTGTTTTTCTTTCTTTCTTATCATTAAGTAACTATATAATAATATAGTAGTTGAATTTAGATTTAAAAAAAATAATTAATATGAATAATTTAATGAAATAAGTTAAGGAAAATAATGTTACATCAATAAAGATCAAGTAAAATAAAATAAAAAAGATACAACATTATAAAGTGTAATTTTAACTAAATTAATCGAAATTATGTTACAATTTAGACAATTTTAAATTATGAGAATAGTTACGTACTATTTTTTTCACTATTTATGGTGACACCGTAAAAGAACAAGAAAGTAATTTTAAGTAGATAGATATACATGTTTTTACTTTTAAAGTTCTATTAAATATAACAATAATAACTTTAAGAATGACCTTGAATAACCTTAATCGCAATAATAATTGGAAATTTATTTTTGTCCACGGCAGTCAACGTCATATAAAAAGTTAGGTGTAACGAAGTTATAAGAATTAAATATGTTTAAAAAAATGAATTGTTTACGTGTTCTTTTGGCATATTGAAAATTATGTTCCTATCTTTGATCAGTACTTTTCTACTTTGATGAAAATAATATCTACTTTCTTTAATATATCAACCACATTTGTCTATTCTATGAAATTTGCTTCTACCGACACCATTAATTAGGAGTCCAATTCCCTTTTAACTAATCACGACCACATACTCAAATCCTACACTACCATATTAAAAATGGTAATAAATTTTTCCTTTTTTAATAATTACTTTTTATAGCTATAAAAATATTAAGTTACGTTAAGTTGCTAATGCTATTATATTCGAATTCACTAAAACCTCGAATAACATTTGTATGCAATTGTTGATTATATATTTCATGTATATTACTGTTAGTAAATATAATACAACGATAATTATATTATTTATCATAAAATAATTGCTATAGATTATTTTATTTGTTGTAATGACAAAAAAACTGATTTTGGTTTTAAGGACAACTTTGATCTATGCTTTTTATTATACCTATATATTAGTAAGTTTAAAAGCAAAGGCCATCGCTTTTGAGATGAACTCTTTTTATACTAGAGTCTAATTTGACAGGAAAAAGAAGCATAACTTAGCAAAAAATGTACATACTCTTTAACAACTTTTTAAACCAAAACAAGGTCCCTTTTTCCTTCTATTTCAAGACTTAGGCCTGTGTGGGTGGGCTTAATAAAAGCAGCTTTAAAAAAGTACTTTTGAAAGTGCGGAAACTTATTTTTAAAATAAGCAGTTATGCGTTTGGATAAAAGTGCTGAAGTTGCTATGTCAAACGTGAAAAGGGAAAAATGGAAGAAAGGGATGTTAGGGTTATGTGGGTAATTTGGAGATTGTATACAAATATTAAGGGCAAAAAGATAAAAATGTGGTCAACTTAAAACAACTTATAAGCTAAAAAAAAAAGCACTCCTACCCCAACTTTTAACTTTTGGCTTAAAATAAGTTATTTTGAATATTGTCAAACAGCTATATAAGTCAAAAATCAGCTTTTAAATCAGTTTGACCAGCTTTTAAGCTGAGCCAAACATGATCTTATTGTACAATTTATATATTAGTTGTGTGAATATCAATATTAAACAAAGGAAGTAATATTTTACCTGTATGGCCTGATGAAGCAGCAGCATGTAGTGAAGTAGTGGACATATCAACTTCAAGCATCAACAACATATGAATGTTATTATTATGTAAGAAATGTTTAACCACTTCACTCCTCCCTCTCTCACATGCTACATAAAGCACACTCTTATCCCACAAATTTGTCTTGTAAGCAACCCATGGATCCTTCTCAAGCAAAATTCTCACAATTTCAACTCTCCCTTCTCTACATGCTTCATGTAAAGGGGTCTCCTCATCCCGATTCTCCGCCGACACCATCTCAGGGAACAACTTCACAATCTCCCTCACCAATTCAACATGACCAAGTCTAGCTGCTAGATGCAATATGGTGTGTTGTAATGAACCCTCAAGGGTTTGTTCTACTATGTTTGAATCTTCTTCAATGAGTTTTTGAATGGCTTCAACATCTCCCCTCAAAACTGCTTCATTCAGCCGCCTGTCCATTTTTTTCTTTTTAATCAATTAAAAGTGTGTGATGGAGAATTACATATCATAGGGGACTCACTATTTATACAAAACTTTTAAGTCATTTTTTTCCACAGCCAAGAAGATTCCTAGCTAAAGCGTCTTCTTTTTCGTTTCATTTTCTTATAATATACCACGTAAAATAGATCTTGTGTGGTGGATGAAACTGCTTTTTACTTAATCAGATATTTTAAATTTGAGTCTTCGTGATAAATATGAATAAATTATTGGTAGCCAGGCCCTAGGGAGCACTTGATCCCCCAAAAAGGATTTTATATATGCGAAAAATTTGAATTAGTCAGACTCCAATATACATAGAAATAAATAAAATATATATGGCGGGCGGCTCAGCTTCTAGCAAAATTGTGAAAGTCGACATTACTTGGAATAGTTTTGTATGGGTAGGTCGGAAATGTATAGAATTTCTACCAATTAATTATCAAATTCAAAAAAGAGATTACTCAAATATAACTTTATTTTAATGTACAATATTTTACTGGATTGAATCCATCCATAAAGAATGCTAGATAACCCATAAGCTTATTAATTATTTTGACACATAAAAAGAGTTCGCTTATATTTGAGGGAAAGTCAGGACTAAGAGTATAGAGATTTTAAATTTCAGGTTCGAAATTACAATTTTAATTTGAAAAAATATTTTCGTGAGCCTTTCCTTTTATCATGGTGAAGAATTAATTTCATTATTTAGGATTATGAATAAAGTCTAATAAATTTATGTTATATATATAAATTTACTGCCTTCATTTATAATTTTATACGAACCGGCCTCAATTTAAACTGATTATTTTTCTTATATTGTCCCTTAGCATATCAATTTATTATAAATATAACTGGTTAAATAGTGATATATGTAGTAGTAATAATAATTATAATAACGTTATTAGTTTGAGCACTCAGGTCATGAGTCAACGATCAAATAAAGAAGTAATGATAATTATAACAACGCACGTAATTAAATTAAAACATATGCTTCTAAAAAGAGTTGACAAATCACACATTTGTGATTGTCTGTATCACTTATTCTACAACACTTAATCACATAGTTAACTACTCCCTCCAATATTCCATAAATTTTTGTTTACCGCTTTTAACAAAAATAGATTAAGATATAAATTGAACACAGTTTTCTGTTTTTATTCTTATTAATTATTATTAAATTTATTGAAGTTATCACACTAAAAATTCAAATGAAGGGTAGAACTGAAAAAATATTTTAAAAGTAGTCTTGAAAATTGAACAATTAAGTAAATTTGAAAAATGAAAAATACCTCAAAAATTCAACTAATATGAAATGAAGGAGTATTGTTTTGGAAGGATGAAAGGACCTTTTAGTCAAAATTAAGTATATTATTTAGGGATTTTGTAGTTTATATATATTTTATAAAAATCAAGTGTTAAATTTCCAAAATTAATTAAGTAGTTATGTTTCGAACTATTAAGATAAGGCATGATTAGTATTTCGGTTTTTGTTTTGTTTATGAGTACGGAATAATATTCTTTTAAGCAATCAATTAATTTTTGTTTTAAAAAGCTGATTAAATTTTATTTTGTCGTAAATATAAATAACATATATTAAAGTAGAAGGTTAGTAAATTATTATATTGTCAGCCTTCTCTTTTCATACCAGTAGTAATATGTACTTTCATACGCACTTGTTTTTAAATTTTTGTTGTTTTCTTTTGGTACTTCAATTACCTAATTATTTTTTTGCAGTTATTATTCATTTCAATACACTTTGTCATGCATTTTAATTTTTTTTCTTTTCTTTTATAACTTCTTCACTTTCTATTTCCTTTTTCAAATTACTTATAAATATTTTTATTTGAGCTTATAAAGCCTATCAAAATAATTTTTCTATTTTTATAAGGAGATTAATTATATCCATTGACAGCTGACAAAAGAAATTACACCATCAGCTCATTTTTAGAAATATTTATTTATAAATATATTATTTATTATTAATACTTAAATAATAATAAGAAAAAGTATTAAATGATAACTTGAACTCTAAATTAATTATATGAGTTTATTTAGGATTCTTTTTGGTTGTCAAAGATGAGCAAATTTTTTGCAGTGTTTTCTTGTCTTCATTATTTTTACCTCATTTCCCGTCAACACCATTGAAGCAATTTGAGACAATCATCAATAATAACTTATTTTTAAAAGAAAAATCTAGACTAATTGATTTCATAAAAAATATTATTCATAACTTATTAAGTCTTCATGAAATTTTTTTAATAGTTGTTTCAACTTTTCTCTTCTTATTTTTTTTTCCGATTCTCTTCTTAGTTCATCTTATCGATCATACAAAAATTAATTGAAAATAAACTTTGATCCATATATCTTCATATGTATTTCAATTTATTTAAGTAATACTCAAACCAATTTATTTAAGTAATACTCATAGTTTATAGTATAAAATATTTGAATTTTATTCCAAAATAATTTTAAATTTATAGAGAGTGTTAAAAAAAACAAAAGAGAAGCTAAAAGAATCAATAAACTTTAAATATGAAAATATGATAATTAAATTTAAAAAAAATATTTTTAAAAACGAGCCGATGGTATAATTCTTTCTCTTCACCGTTAGTGAATATAAGTTAATCTCTTTTTAGAAGTAAAGATAAATAATTATATACTTATTAGGAAACAAATGTGAACCCATTAGTATCTATTATGTGTAATATATTACTTAGAAAATACCTCATAATTTCACCTAGGGAGACATCATTATCAATCTATGTGACCTCACCTCTTGCATCAACAATATTTGTTCATTAGTAATCTTTGCTTTAGTTTTGTATTATTCCACCCAATTCTTTGAGACACCTAACAATGACACATAATTTCTTACAAGCAGATTCCATGGTGTGAATTAGGATTTGAATCCATCACTTTTTGAGTTAAATTATGAATACAAAAAAATATCATACATAGAAAGATTTAAAAATTATAGCTTTTACCTTATTTAAATATAAGGACCATCTTAATAATTGAAAAATAGATTTTTTAATTTTATATTATATTTTTTGTTGAAAATTTATATTGTTTACGTTATTACTTCATAATAATGTATATTCTACTTTTTAAAAACCTTATTTGTAGATCTATACGGAATGTATTATAATTATTTAATGTTTAAATATATATATTGTACGATAGTGTTGTCCGATAGTTGACTAATTGAAAGCAAAAAGGTTCAAAAATAAAAAAAAGTAAAATAACATTATATTTTTACCTTGAAATGTAGGCCTCATATTTTAAAATTTATGCTTCAAATGCTATTATGTTTTTAATTTGCGTTCCGCAGTAATTTTAATATGTCACACTCTAAAATTCATCCGAAACTCACTTTTAAAATCGTTATTGAAAACACAGAGTGGACCAAAACTCTGTTTTATTTTTCTTATGGAAACACTTATTTTCTTCGAGAAGGCAGTTGTCTTTTCTTCCAGTAGAGGCGCCGCCATAGCTTTACTTGTTGCCTACTAAAGTGTGTTTTTAGTCTGTACGGTATTATCTTGAATATGAATCAATATCTTAGATTATTATAGTTTTTCAAATCAGAAATATATTTAATTTTTATTATATTAAAAATAAATATCTTTTATATCGAAGGATTTTGTTTTTTTTCAGCAGGTTAATGATTTTTTTCATCAATTACAACTTTCTCAAAGAATTTTGATTTTTGTGTACAATTATGACGTGCCTGATAAGATTCAATAAATACATATTTATACTACTTTTTTTTACAATAAATAATTATATATATATATATATATATATATATATTAATTATTTATATATATATCAAAAAGTTTGTCTAGCTACTGCAATGTATAGAACTGTTTGAATTTTGCATACATATTGTGTATATATGTTGATTAATTTTAAAACTGTATACATAATTAATTTTAGATTGGATTACAAGATAATTTCTAGGTTATATACATAATTAATGTCAGATTGATATACAATTCTTTTTTCTGCCATTTGAGTCTGATGTATATATCATGTATACCAAATCACCTCTGATGTTTTAACCCGAGTAATTTGAATATTTAATAGGGCAACTTTCACATATAGCAAACAAAAAAATCATATTTGTATAATATAGCAAACTTTGCATAATTGCGCTCCATAGCAAACATAAAAACTGTATAATTCGCTATACATATAAAAGTGTATAATTCGCTGGCCTAAATTGTATAATTCGCTGGCCTATTTCGCTGCAATTGTATAATTAGCTTTGCATACAGTTGAATCGAATTAAAATGTATGTATATTGCATAATTATAAGTGTATATCAAGAAGATATATGTTTTTCTCGCTTTATACAAAAACAGAAACACAATATATACACTTCTGTTGTATAAGCTAGAGAAAATTGTATTTCACTGCAATGTATAATTCGCAATTGTATAATTCGTTGGCCTTTTTCTCTGCAATTTTTGAAGTAAAATGTTTGTAAATTATATAATTAAGTGTATAACACGAAGATATACATTTTTGCATGTGTATATACAATTTTCTCTCGCTTTATACAAAAACAAACAGAAATTATACACTTCTGTGTATAAAGCGAGAGAGGCGAGAATGGGAGAGTGGCGAGCGAGACTTCTGGGAGAGAGACGCCTGGCAATTTTTTGCCAATGTTTGCTATGAAGCACAATTAAATCAAACCCTAGCTATTCAATTTAATTAAGGTTATTAGTTTGCTATTTTATACAATTTTCCCTATTTAATAAGCAGACAATTTTTTATATAAAAGAATTAATTATGACTTTTTCAATAAATTATGATTTTTCAGAAGAATTATAACGTGTCAATAAAATATAATAATTTATTGACAATAATTATATAGGTTTCCACTCATTTACAACATAGGTCCTTATCTACATTATTAAAGCATTCAAGACCCTCTAAATTCAAACAACAACGTACGACATTATATATATTAATTATTGTTCATGAAGACGAGAAGAAGAGCATGAATGAGCATATTCTTTAACGGTAATGACATAAATGAGCATTTTCTGAAAGTTCAATAGCATATTTAAGTATTTTCTCTTTGAAAAATAGTTATTTGATGTTGAGGGTAATATATGAAAAAAAATTATTCCCTTCTATGAAATGTCAAAGGTGACAAGTAATAATAAAAATCTATTTTAGAAATAAGTGATAAGTAAAAGTGAACGGATGAAGTATTATTTAAAGTTAATTAGATACAAATAAGGGTATACATACACTTAAATTAACTGTATTCAATTATTATATTCTTATGTCAAGAAGTTATAATTATATTTTTAAACATTATTAATAAATTTAAAATAATAGTATATCAAAAAGATATCATAAATATACATTAAGTTTGAGTAAACCTAAAATTCTCAAAATACTTATAATTGAATATAATTAACTATTTATTTAAATTATAATTGAAACTCACAAGTAAGATTATTTAAAATTTAATTGAAATGAATGATGATCAACTATAATTAAATTAGAGCGGTAATTATATTATTTCAAAAGATTATACGTGAGTCAAATTATAATTCTCAGAACACTAGATCAGGATAAAACTTAAGTGTGAGTTATTAAAGTTTTTCTTAAGTTTGATATAATTAGTTAATTAACGTAAATATAATCATATATTTATTTAAGTTATATCTGAAATTTACAATTAAGACATTGTAAAATTGAATTAATCGAATGATATGTTTAAAAAAATGAATTACGAAGAAACATCTTGAAAAAATAATAATTTTGGAAGCACTTGTTCAAGATGGAGCTTTATCGAGACTTGGTAAAGTATCTTTTCTTAAGTTTGATAAATTTATTTAATAAAAATTGTTAGATATAATTACCTATTTATTAAAATTATGCCTATAAAATCAAGTCGAATTGTGAATACCTTTATTTACACTAGAATGATGGATAATGTTCCCATGAAACATGTTCAAGTCAAATAACAATTCTAAAATCACTTAACCCGAGTAGACTTGTTAAAGTTTTATTTAAATATTCTATAATTAGTCAATCAAAGTTAATATAATCACTTATTTATTCTAATTAAATCATATATAAAAATAAATGTATCGAGTGATTAACGTATCTAATTACAATAGGTTGATAAATGTATTACTTCAATGGAACACCTTTGAGACCAATAATAATTATGGAAGCACTTGATCAGAATTAATTTTAAGGTGAGACTTCGTAAAATTTTGTTTAAATTTGATATGACTAATTAATTAAAATCAATAAAATATAATTACCTATTTATTTGAACAATATTTGAATTTACAAGTAAGACTCTAAAAAATTGATATGACTAATTATTAAAATCAAGGAAGGTATATTTTGACATTGCTAAAGATTACTGTTGCTGCAATAATTATAACCCGCGGTAAGAAATAACTTTAAGCTACAAAATTTTAATACAATGATATTTTTGTGGCTATATCATCTAGTCATGAAAAATAATTATATCGTCATGCTTTTTAGTACGCAAAACAAATATTTACTTAGCCATAATATTTTGTTTTTTTAAAAACTTTTATGGATAAAATAATATCATTGATACCAAAAAAAGTCAATGTGTAACCCAAAAGAATAAGCAATCGAATTTTATTAAAGCAGTAAAGCTATATCATTACCTTTAGCCACATATGTAATAACTTTGAAGCAAAAATATTTATTTAGCTAAAATAATTTATTTCAAATAATTTATTGTGGCTAAAAGGTTATTGTTGCTATAGTAAATTTCAACTCGTGGCAAACATTGATCATTAGCTAGAAAATTTTACTGTAGCAAAATATTTGTGGCTCTATCGATCAACTATTGCCAAAAATTTTTATAACTTGAAGCAAAAGTACATATTTGGCTACAATAACTTTTATTATGTGACAAAAACTTTTAACCTGCTACAAAATTAAATTGTAGCAATTCATATAGTTATGGCCACAATTATTTGCAACATAACTCGTTTAATTTGTCAAAAAAAATAAATTAAAATAGTACGGCTAAAAGTTTTGTGAATGTTCTTTATTGTGTTTAATCCAAATATATCATATGTGAAGTTTTGATCAAGTCTATATACTATTTATTTTTTTATATCTGTAGTAATTTTAAATCGATTAAGCTAAGAGTTTACCTTCAATGATCCTACCTATAATTTTATTGGATATGTGTATCCCATGTTTTTATAATTTTATATAATTTTTTAAATCTATATTTTATTCTTCATATGTTTTTTGTTTTGTTTGTATCTTTCTCACAAAATTAAAGAATTTAAATAAAAAAAAATTGTAAATTTTGAAAGCTTAGAACATCAAAATGTCATTATTCTCCTTGTTCATCAAATCAAAATAATTTTTAAAAATTTATTGTGGTTCAAATAAGATCCATTATAGTTTTATAAAATTAGTCTTTTCCTCCAAATATTGTAGCCTTTTACTACTTTCTTTTTTAATGTTCATATTCTTCGAAAATTGTTATCCTTTCTTTAGTAATGATGAATAAACTCTCCTTTCTCCTTTCACTAATTTTAGCTTGTGAAATATTTTGTAAATGACTTTCTATCTTCGCTAATTTTACTACAAATATAATATACTTATAAATTTATATAAAAAAATAGATTAAAATATATAACACCAATTACATAAAGAATATAAATATTTGAAAAAATTAATTATTTAAAATATTCTCTTTATACTTTATCAAAATGCATATAACAAATTTGAGGATTTTTAAAAAATAAACTTCATCAAAATCCCCATAGCAAGAAAGATGAGTCCTTTTTATACCTTTTTTTTAATATAAAAAAGTTTATTATTGTAGCATATGTATGCATACACATTATATATATTATTTATTTTGAGATGAGGAAAATATCAAATTTTATTAACTTGTCATGTCCATTCAAAGCATGAAGATAATCATACTTTGTCAATTTCTTTTTATTTGTTCAATTTATAAATTAAATATGATTTAGTAAATCATGCTTATTTCTATTAAAGTTAGAATATTATTCTGACAAATAAATATGAGATTAGTATATTTGAATTAATATTATAACCATAAATTTTATAACATCTTAAAAGAATAAAAGAGAATAGTAACAAAATTTGCATATACTAATAATGATAGTGTGTTCATCAAATTTGAACTTCAATTCACAAATATTGTAATATGTTCATCTTATCTTTCACCATAAACAATAAAAATGATTCACATAAAACATATGAAGAATGAAAAGTATGAAAAAATCACCGACTATAATGAAGAAAATAACACAGACGAGAAATAAAAGAAGGAAAAACACTATAAATAAGAGATATCAACTAAACTAAAACAAAACAAATAATATTACCTATGAAGTTTGAATTTTGAATTTGAATTCTCACAAAAAACATAGGCATATCTTCATATTGTAAACAAAAAAAGTTAACCAGAAATAATCTAAATATTATAAAATTAGGCATAACAAAATGATGTACTTAAGTGTAAGTATAATAAAAAAAGAAAGAAATTCTTACCATGGTGAGGATGATATGCTTTATTATTTATAATAATCAATAAATGTGTAACTTGATTGAATAATATGAATTAAAAACTAAAATAGTAATAAATAAGATTGTAACTTACATTGCGATTAAGTGACTTAATTGTAATATAATAATATCTTTAAGAAGGAAATGAGAAAGGTTTAGAAAAAGGTGATAAATGATGATGGTAGTGGGCTATGTTTTTAACGTAAGTTTTGGGTTGCATTTACTGTGATGTTTTAACTATATTTTTTAAGGGAGAATATCAGAAATAATTAAAAAAAGAGAGAGAAAATATATAATTGCAAATGCTAGACATTGGAGGGTGCCACATCAGCGATTCAAGATTTTGGTTTATATTATTATATAAATTATAACAAAAATGAACATCTCGCTTCGCCAAATTCATTTTTGTGGCTAAGAAAATTTATTGAATTTTTAAATAGCTATAAAACTAAATATTTGTAGCTATTACTAAATAATAGCCAGGATTTTTGAATTTGTAGCTTTACTTTTGTAGCTAAAACTAGATTGTGTTGTAGTGAATGCTTTTTGACGCATAGATGGAGCTTAAATTTTCAAGATTTGGAGTCAGGCAAGCAACGCGCGGCCATTATCAAATTTTGTCAGTCGGAATTTCTTCTTCGTTTTTCATCTCTAAACCCTCCAGACTTCCACGACTCTTTTCCTAAGTACATAGGACTATAATTACACCTTTTTAGGTCATAATCCATTAGGTTAGGATCTATCTTATGTCATATAGTTTTCGGGGTGTTTCAATACCCCTCTTCCTTTAGAAACATTTGTCCACGAATGACACCTTAAACCTTTATACGGGAAAAAGAAATAGACTCAACACTAGCAGCCAACAACAAGCAATATCAAATGAGTCACAACTCATAGGAGGAATTCTCAACTATTTTCAACACATAATCATAGAATCAAAACATATGAACTTAATCCACGACTCATCACATACAAAATCTCATTATTTCATATCATTTAAGGAAGAACTACCTTCTCCATTTCAACATGAGCTCAATGTGAACGTTAAAGAATTATGCTAATTTCTTCTCAAAACAACATCAAGCATGCTTAATAAATTTCTCATGAGGACAATAAAATACAATACATATAAGTAAAAGTCAATCATGAGGAACATAATTCATGAAAACTCAATTTAAGCATAAATTTCTACAATAATATGTACATATTAGAAAAACCATGATATGTTTAAGGTTATTCATACTTCTCATTTATACAAAACTACTAACCTTAACTTTGTCTAGGAGTGAGAGGAAAACGATAAGGATAGAGGAACTTCATGTCGGCCTCGGCCCCCTTGTTGCGCCCTCAACTAGATGGTTTCTTCAGAGGACTTTTACGGAGGCAGCCTGTCTATTCCCTAATTTCTTAACTTGATGATCTAAGATATCAACCGGAACATATTCATAAAATATTTTCTCATTCACCCCTACACCTTTTAAAGTGAGAATAGACACCGGGTAACCTATACATTTTTGGAGCATAGAAACATGAAAAACAGGGTGAATCAGAGCCAATTCATTTGTCAATTTTAACTAATAAGCAACTTTCTCAATTCTCTTCAAAACTTTGTAAGGGCCCACATACTGGGGACTAAGTTTCCCTTTCTTACAAACCTCATCACCCTTTTCATGGGTGAGATTTTCAAGTAGACTCAATCACCTACTTCAAACTCAAGGTCCCTTCTTCTATTATCGGCACAAGACTTTTGCCGACTTTGGGACGTTTTCAACCTATCCCTTATAACTCAAACTTTCTCAAAGGATACATAGACCATCTCGGGACAAAGAAGAGAAAATTTGACTACTTTGAACCACCCAATCGGAGATTGACACTTCCTACCATAAAAGGGCTTTAAATTGAGCTATGATAATACTTGATTGGTAATTATTATTGTAGGAAAATTCTATCAACGATAGATGATCATCCCAATTACCCTTGAAGTCGATAATACATGCCCTCAACACATCTTCTAAGGTTTTGATGATACGTTCCACTTGACCATCCGTGTGAGGATGATTACGATGCAAAATTTCACCTTTGTACCAAGCCCTTCTTGAAATGATTAACCAAAAGTAAAGTAAATTGAGTGCCTTATCTGAAATGATGGATAAAGGGACTCCATGCAACTTCATTATCTCTCTAACATACACCTTATCATAATCCTCTCGCCAAAAAGTAACCTTGATTGGAAGAAAATGGGATGATTTTGTCAACCTATCCGCAATAACCCAAATAGAGTTGTGTTGCTTTTTAGTTCGAGGCAACCCTACCATAAAATCCATATTGACATCCTCATGCTTCCAAGTGGGGATGTCCATTTCCTGATATAGAACACCCAACCTTTGATGTTTGGCTTTGACTTGTAAGCAATTTGAACACTTAGCCAAAAAGTCCGCGATATCTTTCTTCATTCCGTTCCTCCAACATATTTTTTGTAGATCACGATACATTTTGGTGGAACCCGGATGAATAAAATATCGGGATCCATGGGACTATTCCAAAATTGTCTCCCTCAAGTCGTCTATATCTGGCACACACAAGCTATCTTGGTACCTAAGTACCCCATCTTCCCCTTGGGTGAAAGACCCATTAAATTTACTAAGAATTGATTCCTTCAACTCCATCAATAGGGGATAAATATGTTGCCTAGATTTCACCTCAACCACTAAAGACGACTCAGAGTTATGATGAACCATGAAACCACCCTTTTGAGATTCTTCTAGTTGAACACCCAACCGGCCAACCAATGTACCTCTTTCACTAACTCCTTATGATAAACAACATGGGTCACATTGCCCATACACATTCGACTTGAAGCATCCGCAACCATATTAGTTTTTTTGGGGTGGTAAATGACACTCATATCATAATCCATTAAAGCTCTAACCACCTTCTTTGGCGTAGATTCAAGTCTTTTTGAGTAAAAGCATATTGGAGACTCTTGTGATTAGTGAACACTTCTACATAAACTCCATATAAGTAACGTCTCCAAATTTTCAAAGCAATGACCATGGACGCTAGTGTCACGACCCAAAAACGAGCCGCGAGTGGCACCCACATTTATCCTCCTATGTGAGCGAACCAACCAATCTAAACCCCAATAATTTACCAATATTTAAACCATAATGAACATAATACAATGCGGAAGACTTAAAAACTCATTATATAACCAATAAATAACTTCTAAAATTTAATACTTATTATTCCCAAAATCTGGAAGTCATCACCACAAGACATCTATCCTCAACTAAATACTAAATCTAAGAGTATCTAAGAAAACTAAAATAAGTAAACGAATGGTCCATGTCCGATCTTCAAGGACATCAAGGCACGAAAGAGAGAATCCAGTCCGAGCTAGGAACAATAGCTCACCCTGAAATCTGACGTGATGAAGACTGGCTAGAGTTGCGGACGAGTCGAAGTCAATGGCACGTTTGCTGCATTCCATAAATAACAAAGAGAAAAATACAAGTAGGGGTCAGTACAAGGAACACGTACTGAGTAGGTATCATCGGCAACTCAAAATAGAAAGCAATATATATCAAATAATAATATAAAATCAACTACAATACTTAACAGGTGACAACAACAAGTACAAGCCCATTGGCCACAACACCAAGCACACCTATGAGGACTCAAGCCTCCACACCATACTCATTTGGGAAATAGGTTCTTTAAATTTGAATATATTAACATAATTCCAAATTCATTCTCTTTATTCTTCTTGTGTCGGAACGTGACACTCCGATCCCCTACTACTACGTGTCGGAACGTGACACTCCGATCCCCTAATACTACATGTCGGTTCGTGACACCTGATCCCCTAATTCTACGTGTCGGTTCGTGACACCTGATCCCCTAATTCTATGTGTCGGTTCGTGACACCCGATCCCCTAATTCTACGTGTCGGTTCGTGACACCCGATCCCCTAATTCTACGTGTCGGTTCGTGACATCCGATCCCCTAATTCTACGTGTCGGTTCGTGACACCCGATCCCCTAATCTCATTACTTTAGTTCATCAAGCCTTCCCTTATGTCAAGGCATCATCATTAATAGAGAGATTTAAGGTTTAAGATTCAACAGCCTCATCATTTTAATCCATCACAATTACATAATCACATCATGCAACCACACAATTAAGCATATAGAAGACTTTACAATACTATCCAATACATATCAATCGCTATTTAGAGTTTACTATGAAATAGCATAAACCATAACCTACCTCCACCGAAGAATCGTGATCAAGCAAGCTACTTCTCAATGCCTTTGCTTTCCTCTTCACTTCTCCCTTTTCTCGCTCGTTCTCCCTCTCTCTGTTCTTTTTATTTTTCTTCTTCAGACTCTTTTTCTTTTACCCTAATCATCATATAATTAATTATAAAAGATGATAAAAGTAACCCACTATTTATTTCAAGGTTATATCCTTTAACCCCCAATTAATTAAATTATTAAACTTACCCCACTAATTTCCTAATTATAAACGTGAACAGTCCAAAACACCCCTTAAAACTTTTAGCAGAAATCCAACCCAGTCGAGGTCACGCAACTCGTGACGGCCCGTCGTGCCTGCGACGGTCCGTCCTGCAGGGTCGTCACAGAGTTCAGAGACTCAAATTCAGTAAAAAGGTCTGTGACGGTCCGTCGTATCTACGACGGTCCATGCTGCAGTTCCGTCGCGAAGTTCAGAGAGTTGATCCCCGTACCCAAATTTCAGAGTTTAAGTATTTTGGCACGAAGACTCTCGACGGACCGTCATGCGTATGACGGTTCGTCCTACCTGTCGTCGAGGGTAATGAGGAGAGCAGCAGGAGAATTACACAAGTGTGGGACGACAGAGTCCGTCAAGGTCCGTCGTGACCATGACGGTCTGTCGCGTGAGCCGTCGACCTAGCCAGTTTTTATCAAAAGTAATTCTACTGCTCGAAACGACTAAACAGGTCGTTACATTCAAGTTCAAGAGTTGGGTAATATTCTCTTGAACATTGAGATTCCTAGACGTATCTTCTATTACCTTGCCATGTTGCATGAGAACACAACCCAAACCTACTCGGAAGCGTCACAATAGACCACAAACCTTTCTGTACCGTCTGGTTAGATCAACAACCGAGCAAAGTTGATTTATCTTTCAATAGTTGGAAGCTCTTTTCACATGATTTTGACCATTTAAAACTTGGACTTGTTTTGGATCCAGGCCGTTAATAGAGATGTGATAGATGAAAATCCTTAAAAAGGCTACTTGCATGTCAAATTTCTGCTCAACTTTTGATTTTTTCATACCCCTTTTGAGTAATAGAGGTGAAGAGCTGAGAAAGTAACCATTTTTTATGTTAATGAATGATGAGTGAGGTTATTGTTTTTGGTTTTCTTTGTCAATTTTTGTGTTCTTCGATGGAGTTTGTGTGTGGCATTGATGTAAGGTTAAAAGGGGGTTGTGGAAATTGTGGAATTTGGTAGTAAAAATGTAGTCTTTATTTTTAATTTTATCAGTTCAGCTTGTACATTTTGTAGCCTCTTCCTGTTTCCATGGGTAGGATTTCGTTCAAATTTCAGCTCATGGACCTTAACTACTACTTCTACAGTTTGCTATCTATTTCACTGTGTCACCATAAAAATTGCTACTTCTTTTAAACAATGCCTTGCTGACCTTCTTCAAATTATTATGTACAGTAACCATACGGTCTACACCAAAGTTCCTTGACCAATTCTGTCTGACTACTTCCCAGAATGATTATGCAAACATTTGTCCAGTCTTTTAGAAATGCAAGTTTCATCTGATCTACCATTCAATCAAGGAGCATTCTACCAGTGAAGTGACTCCCATATCTGATAATTGACATTCCTTTAGGCAGCAAGAAGTCTTCATTTTCAGCCAACCAAACTTATGATATTCATCCACAAGCACATTAAAATCTTCCCACCAAGGAGTTCATATATGAGTAGATTGATCATAAAGTGCATCTCAAAGTTCTATTCTACTATCTGTTGTCATTATTAGCATATTTCTGTAATCTGAGTCGATTGTAATGTTAATACCTGCTCCATGTCCATCATTGCTTGATTCTTGTTCACAATTGTTGTTCTTGTTAAATTATGATTAATAATTATATTGCTTAAAAGTTTTAACACTTTTGACTAAGCTTCATTTTTTGTCTATTACCTAGAAAGAAGATAGGATCTTCTTGATTCACATACTACATGTATATTTAATTTTTTACTTTTAATTTACTTAAATCTGCACTGTATAAAACGTGTTCTCGTTCTTGAATTCATTGTTGCAGAGACCCTTTTAAGCGCAAAGGCCTTTCCTGATTTTTCCATAAAGGTATGAGCTCTCTTTTATTATGGTTTGCATTCTTCATTTGACTTGATGTGGGGTTTAATTTGTCCAGCAACTTGCCACACAAACATAAAGACTTCATTTTTACCACCAAATTTCACTATTTCCACAACCCCTTTTCACCATTCGAAAAGAAGACAAGCAGAAATTCGAAAGAGGAATTCAAAACCCAAATCAAATTTGGGTATGACATACCCAAATCAAATTTGAGTATATTCACCCACCTAAATCAATCTGAATGAGCCAACCAAAAGGATAATCCAACATACCCAAATCAAATTTAAAACTTGAACATCGATTGAAAGGAAGATGAAGGTGTAAGAAAGCTGAGACATGTAAAACATTACCTGGAGAAGGCTGAAGAGAGTAAACTTCCATGTGCAGTGAATCACTATAAATGAAGCATTAGAAGGAAGACATAGGAGGAGGAAGACATGCATATTCATTTTAGCAGAGGAAGACACGTTAGCTAAAAAAAATGAAAAGGCAAAATAGATTAACAAAGAAAAGACAGCTAACATATACTTTAAAAGACCAAAATGACCCTTGAAGCAAATATTGTAAAGACCAAAATAGCCCTTGAAGCAAGCATGTTGATTATGCCTTTTCTAATATAGGAGTAATATTAGTGTTAACTCAATAAATAAATGAATCAATAATTAGCAGCCACCTAGATATTGAAATACTGAAGGCTAAAAATCACAGGCTTAGATAAAAATAACCTTAATTGGATTTTGTATTAATACTAGATGTTATGCCCATGCAAGCACGGGTCCAACAAATCAAAAATTAATATTTTATGTTTGATTAGTGAATTGTACGGTATAAGGATATGCAGAATATTTATAATACTTATATAAATTTATATTTTATTTTATCTATAAAGATGAAATAAATTATTTTGTACCCATCATAAAATAATTAATCTCATGAAATAACTATTTGAGTCTTGTACCAAATGATCTCTAATAGTACAATGCATTCTGTGTGAAGATAGAGCAAATATTATCTAAGAACTTCAATTTAAAGCTAACTTTAAATTGAAAAATATTAATATAAGCAAATACATAAAAAAAAAAAAACTACTTTGAACTTTGAAGCATGTAAGTAATTTGAACTTTGAAGCATGTAAGTAATTTGAATATTTAAAATCATAAGATTAGATAACATCTTAATACATTAACTTTACACGTCACATCTATTAACTCAACAAGATTAATTTAAAAAATTGGACATCCTACCTAATACCATTTTTTAATTTTAATACTACAAAAAAAATTAATTTTTTTACACTTTTATTTTTTAAACTTCCAAATTTCATATCAGATTAAAATCTATATTTAAGTAGATTTGTAATTGATTTAATAAAAATATCGTTTACACTAGAAATTAATCGAGTTGACCTTTAAAGCAAGCTCAAAGAGAATGCACTGCGTATAGGACATAATTCACGCGGAAAGAGTGATATGATATGGACAAATAGAATATATATAACACACTTTCATTTTTAGTTACAAAATTAAAATGAGACATTTTTATATTCATTTTACCTATCATGAGATGCTTTTATACAGAAAAATATCTATGTTTATTTTAGATCTTAAATTTTTTAAGCTTATTTTTTCTTTCATAACTCCATACTCAGTAAATTATATTATATATATATATATATATAACTAATTACTTCAGTGTTAATATTTTTGTAAACATGCCTATAAATGAGGGATTGTGAGGTATTGAAACGTGAAATACTTATCAGAAAATTTTAAGTCAAACCATTAAACAGAGAACTGAGAAATAATATAATAAAAGAGATGGAAAAATAATGAGCATCCAAAAGCCAATGATTTCATTCTAATATATATATATATATATATATATATATATATATATATATATATATATATATATATATATATATAATAACTAATTACTTCAGTGTTAATATTTTTTTGTAAACATGCCTATAAATGAGGGATTGTGAGGTATTGAAAGGTGAAATACTTATCAGAAAATTTTAAGTCAAACCATTAAACAGAGAGAACTGAGAAATAATATAATAAAAGAGATGGAAAAATAATGAGCATTCCAAAAGTCAATGATTTCATTCTAACTTTATTGAAATGAATAAAGCACTTGAGTATGAACTTTTGATCGATCAAATATATCCCCTAGGGAAATTCTTCTTTGACAACAAAATAAACAAACTATAGAAATAAACAAACAGAAGAAAATATCCAGCAAGAACTTTATATATACCATGATATGTCATATGTGTGTGTTGCCGGTTCCTTTGGGAATAGATATAAATGTGTTGGCATTAGGAATTAAAGCCACCTAATAATAATACTTTCTCTGTCCGGTATTGTTTATTATGTTACATTTTGTGAAAGTCAATTTAACTAATTTTCAATATTAAATTAGATCACATTAATTCGATATTTTAAACAAAAAAAATTAGATATTCTAAAACTATATAAAAAGTACTATAAATTGCAAAAAAAAATTTACATATTAATATGATGAAAAAATACATCTCAAAATGTTAGTAAAATTTTTATAGTTTGACTCTAAAAATAGAAACCACGACAAATAATACCGGACGCATAGAATAGCTAAAAAATTCTGTCACGTCAAATATAGACAGTTAAGTCAACAATGTGTATGTTAAACACAAGATGAAAATGACTGAATGTCCCTTAAAATGAATTTAAATGACTTATAGCTGACATGTTGATACTTACATCCTACACTCACTCTTCTACAATAGTAGAATATAAAAAATAAAAAAAAAAAACAAAGAGAGAAAAGAAGAAAGCTACACATAATGAATTGATTGAAATATTTGTAACTATATGTAAAAAGGAGAGGGAGAGAAAGGTAGAATGAATTAAACACGATCGAGAGATCTAATATGTTTAAAATCATAATTTTCAATTATGAATTTTGACATAAAAAAAAACACTCTCAAGTATACTCGGTTAGCCAATATTTTAAAACTATAGCTATGTATTATACATGGTATTATTTCTTTAGTTATATAATTTTACCTATTTTGAAAGGGGTGATAAATTTGTCAATATAAGGGAGCAATTCCGTTGCGTTTAATATTCACAACTTTTATTAGTTGTATATAAACGTATATTATACATATATATTTGTATAAATGGCAAGCGAGATTGGGAGAGGGAGGAGAGAGGCGAACGATATTGGGGAGGGAAGAGAGATGCGAGCGAGATTGAGAGAGCGAGGAGAGAGGTGAGTGAGAGAGGGCAGAGAGTGAGAGAGAGATGAATTGTATATGTATATATGCTAAATACATATTTATTTGTATATCCTGGCAAATTATACATATACAAACATGAATAATTATATAAACTCGAAGTCAGCTCACATAATTAATATATAATGTTAGTTGCGTGTGATAATTATAACAAATTATAGATCTTGATTTATTTTTTAAGCTAACAGCTTAGATCACGTGTTCAAACTTGTATAAATACAGTTCCTATGTGTTTTTTGTTCCTTCTTTCTCACATTAGTAGTACTTATTATTTTTAATGATTTATTAAAAAAAAGATAACTCAAAAAAAGAGTTGTAAATATTTTCAGATATATATACTGATTCTCATTTTAAAAGGTGATATCGTTGATGAGAAATTCTACGTATGTCATTGATGATCTATGTTTAAAGTTGAACAATATTAACGAGAGTTATACTTTTAATATTGTGATAAAAGATAATATTCATTTGAATTAAGTTGTTCTTGGTTCAAACCCCTTCATAAGCACCATACATTTTTTTTGTTTATATTAACTTTATGTATTATTCATATCTTAATTAATATTTTTAAATTTATGTATAAACTTTAATGTGTATTACTAAATTCTAATGTATATAAATTTTATGATATTAGTAATAGAATATATATGGACTAAAACTTTTTAGGCAACTGTCAAAATGGATTGAATTGATCTATTTTAGTTAATCCATATAGATTTTAAAATTTAACACATTGGACTAGCTCATTTGAATTGACTTTACAAAAATATTTTTAAGTTAAAAATTAAAAAAACAAATTGAAATAGCTTTTAAATCTAAAAATAAAAAGTTAGGGGAAACATTCTTTTAGTTTTTGATTTATTTTAAGTCACTTTTGATATTGTCAAACACTTTCTAATTAATTTAAATCACTTTCGACTAATTTTAAGTTATTATTTCTTAAATTTATCAAACACTTTTAGAAATCAAAAACTTACTTAAAAGCAGATTTAATCAACTTCTAAATTAATCCAAACACCCTTTAACTTATTTTTTGACGGCCATGAAAAAAAAAAGTGATAGAACATAAAGTTTTAGAAAAAGAAAAAGTAAGAGGAATTAGTCTCTACATGAAGACATGAAAACTAAAAAAAAGACATTTCACAAAAGAGGACTTGAAAATTAATCCTTACAAAAAAACTTTTTATTTTATTTTCTAACGTCGTGGCTTGTGGGGTTTAGACATTGACCCCAAAAGAAGAAAATAGGTACACGGAAGAGGACATAAACTATCACCCTTTAGATTTTGAAATCCACAATATCTTTTTTTTGTTTAAAAAATTATGAGGTCCTTTGATATATTATAATAGTAAAAATAATGTATGTATTAGATTTGTGTATCATTAATATTTTATTTAATATAATTTTAAATTTACATGTAAATTCTACTGTGTATTGTTAATGATTTGAAATATATGATATTAATGATGTAAAGAGTTTTAATGCACACATTAGCATAATCAAAGACAACTGTCTCACAATATTTTTATCACATTATTTTCATCATTATGTGGAGGATATATTTATAAATAATTTTCTTTTTTTAAATTATGTAATGCATGTTATATCTATATGATACACTAAGACAAATATTACATAAGAAAGAATATCAAGTAACAAATCAAGTATAACTAATATAAACATTTTTAATATAAACATATTCAACACTATTTATTATAATCCCTACCAAAATAGTTTGGAAGACTTCTATACTTATTCTAGTTTATATACAACTGTTAAAATGAATTGATTCAATCTATCACTACAAAGGTTGCGGGCCTCATTGGGCAACTCACTATTTAAAAAAACAAATTATTTTAATTTAAATTGAAAATGCTACATGTATGGACCAACAAATTTATTCATGCTTTAATTAAAAAGTTTCGTTCTTAAACAAACTCCAAAATTCATACTATTTTTCCATTAAATTATATGTCTAACTTGATCGGTCAAACATACCTAATTTTATATAAAACGTTTTAAATTTCATCTAAATAAATTTTTACTTGATTAAGATCTATATTTTAAACCTTTAACGATCGGTTGAATATATATATATATATATATAAAAAAATATCTGTCTTTTTCCTAGTAATGTGTCACATGTTATCCACATTAGTTTTCCTCTACTAAATTCATTTTTTAATCCAAAGCCTCTTAATATATGTTATAATTAAGTGCTAGGTTATCTATGTATTTTTTTTTTAATTATATAAGTATGTATTTGAAATATATAATGGACGATTATGAATTTTTTAATTTGAAAGGAAATAAAGTAGTACTGACTAAAGTTATAACAAAGAGAATTTAGTGACGGATAAAATTTCATAATTAAGTTATAAAAATCTCATGTACTTTTACGTAAATTTTCATCTAACTAGGTAATAAATATAATTAGTTCATTTTAGTACGTTGTAATTAAATGGAAGGGACAAAAGTTATGAAAATTTAACAATGAGATCTAGAAATGAGATATCAATCCACGATTCAGACCATAATTATTTTAATTAAGTTGAAATAAAGATAACATTTCAACATAAACATGACCCCACAAAAATACATAATAAGATAATTAACTTGAAACAAGTACGTACGTGTGTTGAAAAATTAAAATGGTAGTACAAATACAACACCGATTATAATATTTGAGTTTCTACTGCCTGAATCTTGATGGTCATCAGAATCTGAAAACAAGCAAATCAAGAATTGAAGATAATAAGTGCTTTATTACATCAAATAAGCGTACATAATAACAAAATTAAGAAGATGAAGTAATTAAAATATTAAATATATAGTTGAGAATATACCAGCTTTAAATCATCTCCTTTTTGTTTGCTCTGAGATATGGAATAAAGGCGCAACCCCTGAAAAATAAGTTAAATGTACGTGTCATTACAAAATTATTTATGCTATAAGATTGAAAATATAATAGCTAATAAAAGTGTGTTATCTCTAATTAACACTTTTAAACTTCAATAAAATATCAGAACAGATAAAGATAGCGATTCCAAAATACAAAGAAAATCCACGTGCTTTAACCATGAAAAAGAGTCAAGACCGCACATAAGAAAACATATTAAAAATATAATTAACGATGTCATCTAAAATACTATTTGTGGAGAGGATTTTGTGAAGTTAAGTCATTCACTGGCATGGAAACTATTGTTACACACTTCAAACACTATATAAGCATATTAATTGAGAAAATAGAAAAGCTAACATTTGAAGTTTTAAAAGGATTACTTGAATCTGCAGAAGTTTAAGGTTGGTTTGATTCCTTGAACAACAACAGTCCCATCTTCATTTTTTCTGTTAGATATGATGAGTTTGGCATATTTAACCAAGTCTGTGATGAGAAAGTAATATCCTGTATAAACACCATCAATATAAATCATCAACATAGTAGGCGACACAAAATCATCTTCATCATCAAGAATCGTCGCATCTGCATGGATGAAATTCTTTGAATTCACTTCCTTCCATCCACCATTACCTTCAATTCTGATAATGCTTTGAAATTTGTCGGGTCGAGCAGGAGGAACCCAAACTCTAATTTCAATATCATCGTTGCACCTATTTTCTATAACTGTAAGCTTAGCACCCATATTTTTTTCTTTCTTTTTTGTCTAAGAATATTGTTGATGTGAAAAATTAAACCCTCTATCTCATAGTATATTTATTGTGAGAAATAGATATGATGATGACATCAGCACAAGCTCAGCCCTTGAAAATAGTAGAATGGATTGTTATATTATATTATTATAAAAATGTCACATCACAATTAAAGCAATAGGGTTTATTGAGAGAAAAAAAAAAGAAGGGTATATATTAACAGCTTTCAATTTTGACCTAGCGAACTTAAGTCTAATGGATGAATATAATGACATTATTTTCTCATAGAACTCGTCTTAGTCCTACCTGCACCTCACCTCACCTCCCATTCACACATCTATCCTATTTTATAACACTAATTTAAAAAGTCACCAAAAGCAAATATCTTTGAAAATTCTCTCTCTCATTTTCCTTTTTCTTAATACTTCTTCTAATGTCTATTTATCAAAAATTAAATAGATTAATGTTATTTCATAAAAAATTTCAATTGTACTATTGTAAAGATAAATACAAATAGTTATTTAAGTCAAATTAACAAATTTAAAATAGGATTTAATTATTTCCCCTCATTTTATCATAACAGTTTACAATTAATTATTTATCGTAACAATTATGTTCTTCATGTAATTTTAAACCACAAGTTTATTGGAAAAAAGAGAAGACACCCCCCATATAAATAAAATGAGCCTTTTTGGCCTTTTCTTAAAGAAACAAAGAAAAAAAGAGCACTTTAATTAAATCGCTAGGAGCATAAGATAATAGTAAAAATACCATTTGAAGTGTATAATGTGAATTTTATGCGCGGCATACAAACAAATCAGTCATATGTGACAACTGACAAGGCTGAGAAGTGTTGTTGTCTGTACCCCACGTACTAATAAAATAAGGCAAAGTTTTAAAACAAATTAATTTAAACAAATTTTGTGGAACATAAGCAATTTTAGGCTTATAAGCTTAATATATTCTAAAATGATTTCAATTCAGATATAGATTAATCAAGCGATCTTGCTAGAATTATGAGACTTGAGGGTGCTTTAATACCTCTTCTTTGATCAATAAAATTCTTTGCTCAAATTTTTAATTTGCTGAATAATAAAAATAAAAAGTCAACTTTCATTTTATTATGGATCGAATAGGATAATTTTAAAATACCAAAACTTAATTATAAGTGACAAGACTCTGAATAATAAATAATCTTTTTTAAAAAAATAGTCACTTTAATTGAAATATTTTTTTTGTTAACTCCAATTCTTTTAAAAGTGGGGTAAAAAAAAAAGCGTGATAACCTCAATTTCCAATTAATTGAAATTCGCTATATGAATTTGTTGTGATATTTAGATACTTAAAATGGTTAATTAATTCCATTATTACTTGATGAAGATGTTCTACAAGACTCATTTTTTATTGCATGGTTAGTTGCTATAAAAAATTGTTCTTAGGGTGGAAGTAGGTGGACTATAAAGTAAAAAAAAAAGTATTATAAAAGTTAATATCATTTTTTATTTTAATTTAATTTATTTTAATTAAAAATTTGATCATGACAAAAATAAAAATGCCCTTAATGTTATACAAGACATTTTTTTAATAAGATGACTAATTGATACAAATTTCTATTTTCTTGCAATAAAATAGAGTATTATATACATTAATAGCCACTTCATTTTTTCATTTATTAACACCCTTGATGATAACCAATAAAAAAAGGTACACCATTGAATGTTTTACAAAACACTAATACGTGAGTCCGTATTCGTACGGATCCCATGTATCTTACTTATTTTATCATAATTTAGACTTACTTACTTTATCTACTTTTAACTATCATGGTTTTCTTTTTTAGAATCAAACTATATGAATTTTGATCACATTTTACTATGTATCTTTCATCATATTAATATGCAAAAAATTGAAATTTATAGTAATTTTCGTATAGTTATTGAATATGTAATTTTTTTAAAAAAAATATTAAATTGATTTAATCTAATTGAACTTTAAAAATTAGTCAAATTGACTTTCGAAATAAAAATGGACGGATGAAGTATGACATAGATGAAATTTAGAGAGTTTCTCAAAATTTAATGTTTATTTTAATTTCTAAAAAAATTAAGTCATTAATTATTGTGACTTATAAAATTCACACAATTTTTAAATAATATATTATTATCTTTATCCCAATTTATGTGACACGGAGAATTTTATTTGTGGTATTTTTTATTTCTTCAATTCCATGACATATGTGTAGAATTCTCGAAAATATGGAAAGAATCAATGATTGTATTGATAATTGAATGATTAAGTTACATACTCCTTAATATGCAGTAGTAATAATAATTATAATAACGTTATTAGTGGAGCACTCAGGTCATGAGTGAACGATCAAATAAAAATTAATGATAATTATAACAACGCACGTAACTAAATTAAAACATATGCTTCTAAAAAGAGTTGACAATCACGCATTTGTGATTGTCTCTATCACTTACTTTACAACACTTAATCACAGTTAACCACTCCCTCTAATATTCCATAAATTTTTGTTTACTGTTTTTAATAAAAATAGATTAAGATATAAATTAAACACAATTTTCTGTTTTTATTCTTATTAATTATTGTTAAATTTATTGAAGTTATCACACTGAAAATTCAAATGTAGGGTAAAACTAAAAGAATATTTTAAAAGTAGTCTTTAAAATTGAACAATTAAGTTAGTTTGAAAAATGAAAAATACCTCAAAAATTCAACTAATATGAAATGGAGAAGTATTGTTTTGGAAGGATGAAAAGGACCTTTTAGTCAAAATTAAGTATATTATTTAGGGATTTTGTAGTTTATATATATTTTATAAAAATCAAGTGTTAAATTTCCAAAATTAATTAAGTAGTTATGTTTCGAACTATTAAGACAAGCAGATTCCATGGTGTGAATTAGGATTTGAATCCATCACTTTTTGAGTTAAATTATGAATACAAAAAAATATCATATATAGAAAGATTTAAAAAGATAGCTTTTACCTTATTTAAATATAAGAATCATCTTAATAATCGAAAAATAGAATAATGTTTAGCTTATTATATGGGAAACTTTCACATATAGTCACTTAAATATAATTAATTACTTTCCATAGCTATAGTTTGATAATTAAAATTTGTAGCTACATGTTATTAAGAGGAGAGAGGTGAGCGAGATTGGGAGAGAGAGAGAGAGAGGGAGAAAGGAGTGAGAGAAATGTGAATTGTATATGTATATTGGTTAGATAATTTTGTATTATATATATGTAATTGTATACATGGCAAGAGAGATTGGGAGAGGGAGGAGAGAGGCGAGCGAGACTGGGAGAGAGAGGAGAGAGGTGAGCGAGACTGGGAGAGATAGCAGAGAGGCGAGCGAGACTGGGAGTGGGAGGAGAGAGGCGAGCGAGATTGAAATAGGGAGGAGAGAAGCGAGTGAGAGAGGGCAAAGAGTGGGAGAGAGGGGAATTATATATGTATATAGGCTAAAAAATTGTACATTATACATATTTATTTGTATATCCTGGCGAATTATACATATACAAACATGTCTAATTATACAAATTCGAAGTCAGCCCACGTAATTAATGCATAATGTTAGTCTCGAGTGGTAATTATAGCAAACTATAGCTATGATGAGTAATTAAATAGTATAAGCTTGCTTATCCGCGTTACTTTTCCTATATAGTATCATAATTTTTAATGTGGCTATTTATTTGTCGCCTCATTTTATACTCTGTAATTATCATGAGCCAACATTATTATTATTATTATTATTGTATTCACTTTTTTATAAAAAATTATCCGTACCCTATTTTTAATCTCTCATCATGAAAGTTTCTCAAACGGTCAAACCTTCTACATTATATAAAATCTATTGTTGCATGCTTTTAAAAGAACAAATTTATTTTTAGAGTGTTTTCTTTAACACAATAACTAATCAATATTATTTTAATATTATTATATCGCCTTATCAAATTCAGCGCAACACTATTTTAATATTATTCTATAATTTTATAAAATTTTGAGTAGGATCTTATTATTTTAATTTTATATTATATATTTTTCCTTGAAAATTTATATTGTTTACGTTATTACTTCATAATAATATTAGCCTATATCCTACTTTCTAAAATCTTATTTATAGATCTATGCGAAATATATTATAATTATTTAACTTTTATATATATATATAGAGAGAGATAAATAGATAGACAAATAGATAAAATTTGACGTTATACCCGCACTTGAACGTTGTCCGATAGTTGACTGATTGAAAGCAAAAAGGTTCAAAAATAAAAAAAATTAAAAAACAAATATTTTTACCTTGAAATTTACGCCTCATAATGTAAAATTTATGCTTCAAATACTATTATGTTTTTAAATTGGGTTCCGTAGTATTTTAATAAGTTCCACTTTAAAATTTATTCGAACTCACTTTTAAAATCGTTTTTGAAAACACTGAGTCAAACCAAAACTTTGTTTTATTTTTCTTATGGAAACACTAATTTTCTTCGAGAAGGCAGTTGTCATATAACTCGTCTTACTCCCTATTCTTACTCCCACCTCCCATTCACACATCTATCCTATTTTATAACACAAATTTAAAAGTCACCAAAAGCAAATATCTTTGAAAATTCTCGTCCTTATTTTCTTCTCTCTCTTATTTTCCGTTTTCTTAATACTTCTTCTAATGTCTATTTATCAAAAATTAAATAGATTAATGTTATTTCATAAAAATTGAATTGTACTATTTTTAAGATAAATACAAATAGTTATTTAAGTCAATTAACAAATTTAAAATATGATTTAATTATTTCCCCTCATTTTATCATAACAGTTTACAATTAATTCTTCATGTAATTTTAAAGCACAAGTTTATTGGAAAAAAGAGAAGATACCCCCCCATATATTAAAGTCACTTTCAAGTCTGACTGAATGTACCTATGTTTATTTACTTTTTTCTTTTTTTAGTTTAGAAGAAATAGTTGGATTGATATTTTATTGGTATTATATAAAAATCTGGGGGGAAAACAATGAATCGATAATACTTTTTTTTTCTTAACGGTTGCTTTTTGAAAATTGTAGGACTCATTTGAATTTTAGTCTTCATGTCCTCAGGTTATCTTTTATTTGCGACGAAAAGTTGGATTTGACATATCAAATAATTATTATTTTATTATACTGCCTAGCTATTAATTAATATTTAATATTGTATTTTGAAAATTAAAAATTAAAAACAAATTAAGAATAAAACATGAAAAGAAATCAGAGTGGAGAAACGTTAGAAAGTTCGTAAACTTTGATCTTGGAAAAGTTGGAATGAGAGAAAAAGGAAAAAGAGAGCTAAAAACGCAGATAAATAATAAATAAAGTGGAGTTCGGAGATTTATCTTTATGGATGATTTGGTGTGAAGAATAAAAATAAATAATTTCAGGATAAAATAATAGTTTAGAAATAAAACTTTGGTGTCTTGTTTGGTTGTTAGGATATAATATTGTGATTATTTTTATTTTTTTTTGCATTCTTAAAAGTCCAACTCTTGCTTTGTTTTTTATTAAAACAAGAAACTCAATATTCTACGCTATATAATTAAACAATATTTGAATGAGTTCTATTGAATTAAGTTACTTTCTCTTTTGTATGATTAATAATATGTGCTCTTCTTTTAATATATAAAAAATAAAATAAAATCGGTAATTTTCTTTGGATATGTATATAATTGTATATAACTGTATATTGTACATATATATTTGTATAAATGACAAGCGAGATTGAGAGAGGGAGGATAGATGCGAGCGAGATTGAGAGAGGGAGGAGAGAGACGAGTAAGAGAGGGCAGAGAGTGGGAGAGAGGTGAATTATATATGTATATAGGCTAAAAAATTGTACATTATACCTATTTATTTGTATATCCTGGCGAATTATACATATACAAACATGACTAATTATACAAACTCGAAGTCAGCCCAGGTAATCAATGTAAAATGTTAGTCTCGAGTGGTAATTATAGCAAACTATAGCTATAATGAGTAATTAAATAGTATAAGTCTGCTTATGCGCATAATTTTCCCTATATAGTATCATAATTTTTAACGTGGCTATTTATTTGTCGCCTCATTTTATACTCTGTAATTATCATGAGCCAACATTATTAATAGTAAATATCTTTTATATCGAAGGATTTTGTTTTTTTCAGTAGGGTAATGATTTTTTCTATCAATTACAACTTTTTCAAAGAATTTTGATTTTTGTGTACGATTGTGACATTCCTGATAAGATTTAATAAATACATATTTATACTACTTTTTTTTCTACAAAAAATAAATAAGTTCTTCTGATTTTTTAACCCGGGTAATTTGAATATTTAATAAGCAGACATTCTTTCATACAAAAAAATTAATTATGACTTTTTCAATGAATTATGATTTTTCAGAAGAATTATAACGTGTCGATAAGATATAATATTTTATTGGCAATAATTATATAGGTTTCCACTCCTTTACATTATTAAAGCATTCAAGACCCTCTAAATTCAAACAACAATGTACGACATTATATATATATATATAGATATATATATATATATATATATATATATAATATATATATATATATATAGATTATAGAGGTTTCCACTCCTTTACATTATTAAAGCATTCAAGACCCTCTAAATTCAAACAACAACGTACGACATTATATATATATATATATATATATATATATTATATATATATATATATATATATATAATATATATATATATTATATATATATATATTGATTTTTGTTCATGAAGACGAGAAGAAGAGTCTGAACAACAAATGAACCCTGAGAGCTTTTAGTTTCAATATATTAATGTTAACTCAATAAATAAATGAATCAATAATTAGCAACCACCTAGATATTGAAATATTGAAGGCTAAAAATCACAGGCTTAGATAAAAATAACCTTAATTGGATTTTTTATTAATACTAGATGTTATGCCCGTGCAAGCACAGGTCTAACAAATCAAAAATTAATATTTTGTGTTTGATTAGTGAATCGTACGGTATAAGGATATGCAGAATATTTATGATGCTTATATAAATTTAAATTATAGTTATCTATAAAGATAGAATAAATTATTTTCTATTCATCATAAAATAATTAATCTCATGAAATAACTATTTGTGTCTTGTACCAAATGATCTCTAATGGTACAAGCATTCTGTGTGAAGATAGAGCAAATATTATCTAAGAAGTTCAATTTAGAGCAACTTTAAATTGAAAAATATTGGTATAAGCAAATACATAAAAATCTACTTACTTTGAACTTCGAAGCATTATAGTAATTTGAATATTTTTATCAATCCATTGTTTTGGGTGAGTTGATTCCTAATCCATTATATACTTTATATAATTTTTTTACCGGCAAATCCCAAGAATAATAGCGGAGATAAACCCTTTATATACTATTTTTTTTCCATTTAGGCCATTTACAAAAATGTATTTCTCCATATTATATCACTACTGATTTCAACTTTTCATATATTTAAAAATCACAAGATTAGATAATATCTCAATAAATTAACATTCCACATATTTAAAATCACAAGATTAGATAACATCTCAATACATCAATTTTACACGTCACATCTTTTAACTCAGCAAGATTAATTTACAAAATTGGACATCCTACCTAATACCTATTTTTAATTTTGATACAAAATTTTTTAAAATTCTTTTACACTTATTTTTAAACTTCCAAATTTCATGTCAGAATAAAATCTATATTTAAGTAAATTTGTAAATGATTTAATAAAAGTATTATTTACTCTATAAATTAATTGAGTTGACCTTTAAAGCAAGCTCAAAGAGAAAGCACTGTGTAACATAATATGGACAAATAGAATATATATAACCCACTTTCATTTTAAATTACAAAATTAAATAAGACATTCATTTTACCTTTCATGAGATGCTTTTATACAGAAAAATATCTATATTTATTTTAGATCTTCAATTTTTTAAGCTTATTTTTTCTTTCATTTCTTCCAGTAGATTGACATGTTCAAATAATAAAAAAGCAAGTTGCAGCAGATGATAACGTCCTATGCATAGTGTTGTAATAATACAATATACTGTTGGAGTTCGACCTATCAATTTCCTGTTGGTATTCTAACAGCTTCTTCATCATATATCGATATTGTTTGAGTACACAAAGTAGGGGGTACCTTACTCAATTGATTTATATCATTTTTCAATACTTGAATGTATAACCGTCCCAAATAATTAAAATGATTTTTTATTGAGAAAAATTTAGATTTTCCAAACATAAATATTATATTTGTATATTATAATTATAGTTTGTATAATTGTGCTCCATAACAAGCTTTATGTTTGCTATGGCTATGAATATATATGTTTTTGAATACATATACAAAAGAGTCAATTGTATAATATTTGTTTGTATAAAGCGAGAAAGAGAAAAGAAAACTGGGTAGCGGAAGATCTATATTTGTATTAATTATAAGTGAATAGGAGGAAAATATATGTATTTGTATTTTCCTATACAATTTTCTCTCGTTTTATACAAACACAAACACATTTTATACATTTTTATTTGTATAAAGTGAGAGAGGGAGAGACTGACAGCGAAATGGAGAGGTGTGAGCGTGAAATTCAGGGAGACAGACGAATGACAACGGTTTGCTACGGGTTACAATTAAATCGAAATGTGGTTATATCATTTAATTCGAATTAATAATATGCTATTTTATACTCCCCCCGTCCTATTTTATGTGAGATAGTTTGACTCGGCATGAAGTTTAAGAAAGAAAGAAAGACTTTTAAAACTAGTGGTCCAAAATAAATGATAAAAATTTGTGGCGTAAATCATTTCACTAAGGGTAAAATAGACATTTTAAAGTTAATTTGTTATTTAATATAGAAAGACATAATACATAAATATGACACTTAACTTGACATCAGTTGACAACTATGACCTTTTATTTGGGTGTACATAAGTAGACACTTAAGTTTGTATAAAATTGAACAAATAGACGCATTCATCCTACATGACACCCTACATGGCAATTTTATGTCCTATGAGGCGTCTTACGTGTATTATATCATGTAGGATATGCGTGTCTACTTGTTCAAATTTATACAAGTTTAAGTGTCTAACTGTGCAACTCAAAGTTGGAGGGTACAATTATCCGTTGAAGTTAAGCTAAGGGTCATGTTTATATATTATTTCATATAGAAATATATCATTCTTTTTGGGACTGACCATAAAAAAAGTAAGTCACATAAATTCAGACCGATGGAGTACAATTTTTCTCTTTTTTAATCAATAAAAAATATTGAAAAATTTTCAAATCGACCGAATAACCTTTACATATGTGCAAATATATTTTATAACATTTTTTTAAATATAAATATAAATTAATGTCCTAGACATCTAGTGAATAGATGACTTTGGGCATTTGTTTTCTTAGTTAGCCTTTAAATAATAAGATTTTACTTTCTTGGCTTCTTATTGAAATAATATTTCTAAAAATGAGTTGAGTTTGATAATGATTTTCTTATCCATAGTAATTGATCTCATTTTTAAAGTATATTTTTATGTTCTTAAAGTGGAAGAGAATATTCTCAAATGCTAATGTCAGCTTTTCAAATATTCACACTTCGCAAATTTTTTCGATGCATTAAATCGCTGTTATTTCAGTGATTTTATCGTTTTGTTTATATAAAAATTTATATATCGTTTTGAAATTTTTGATAATATTTTATACCCTTTAGGCTCCGGACTCCCTTTAACATCGGGTGTGCATAAGTAGACACTTAAGTTTGTATAAAATTGAACAAATAGACACATTCATCCTACATGACACCCTAATGACAATTTTATTTCTTATGAGGCGTCTTACGTGTATTATGTCATGTAGGATATGTGTGTCTACTTGTTCAAATTTATACAAATTTAAATGTTTAATTGTGCAACTCAAAGTTGGAGGGTACAGTTGTCCGTTGAAGTCAAGTTAAGGATCATGTTTATGTATTATTTCATATAAAAATATTCATTCTTTTTTAAATTGACCATAAAAAAAAAATTAAATGATATAAATTCAGACAAATGGAGTACAATTTTTCTCTTTTTTAATCTATAAAAATATTGAAAAATTTTCAAATCGACCGAATAACCTTTACACATGTGCAAATATATTTTATAATTTTTTTTAAATATAAATATAAATTAATGTCCTAGTGAATAGATGACTTTGGGCATTTGTTTTCTTAGTCAGCCTTTAAATAATAAGGTTTTACTTTCTTGGCTTCTTATTGAAAAATTGAAGTATTTTTTTAAGAATATCTCTGGAAAAGAAATATTTTAATAATAATGTATTTTGAGGTAATGTTAAAAATTAATTAAATCGTACCAAACCGACGTACCAAACAACTATAATTGAAGGATTCAAAGAAATCTAATTTTAATTATATATCATAAAATATCCAAAAATTAGAATGCCATAATTTTAAAAAATAACCATGTTAACACTCCCATTTACATCCTTCTATCAGATAGACGTGGTACTGTGTTTTTATAAAGACTTCTACAGGTACTTGGTCTAGGAGTCTTAATATTTTTTATTAAGTAAATATTTGAGGTTAATACATAATATATATAATTTTGTAAGATCTATTGAGTTTTTTGTGTAGGCAATTTTAAAATAATAAATTTTTATTTTTTATACGAAATATAATTTTTTTTTTTTTGCAGATGGGTATGGGTGCGGGGGAATATTTATTTAAGTTGACACTTATTGGGGAGAGAAATGTAAGTCAACTTACTATTGGCTACTATTGTGATCTCCTCTCAATTTACTCTTTATCTCAAGATTCTGTTCGTCAGCTCAAATTTTAAACTAAGGTAATCAACTCTAACTCTTTCGTATGATATGATGCAAATAAATCTTCGAGATTGACTGATTCGAAATTTAAAGTTTATGTGTCTTGTTGTTAGCATTGAACCTATTACTCGTATATGTTTTTCAGGGATGGCACAATTTCTGCTACATGGTACTCTTCATGTAACTATATTCGAGGTTGATAGGCTTCATACTAATTTTGGCAGAGACTTTTTCAATAAGGTGAAAATTGCTTTCCTCTTCCTTTTCACCACTTCCTTATTTGATTTTAGATCTACTAAAAATTGGAAATTTCGATAAATCGAATGGAATTATGTGTATCAAAATACGAATGCCGTTTGGTTTGATGAATTATGCAACTGATGAATTTGGGTATTTTGGGAAATGGGAACACTTGTTAGGAGAGAAACACCCGATTTTTGGTACCTGTGTATAGGGGCGATTCAATCCGAGTTAACCATTGTTTACTGGAAATATCGTCATTTTAGTTTACCATACAATTTATCATATCATGTCCTCGAGGATGAGTAAACGAATACAAGGGTTAACATTGCTCAAAAGACAAGCAGGAAGAAGGTTAAGAGCCTTCTCCTGTCGAAAAATTCTAAGAAAAGGCATTTGGGGTGACTTATAGGATTTACTAAGTGCATTCTCAGACTCTTTTATGGGGCAAAAGAAGTTAAGTTGCCGCTTCAGTGTGAAAAGACTACTCGCTTAGCACTGAAACGGCTACTTTAGTAGCATAGCATGTGTGACGTTGGGCTTAAGGCCAAGGATCATTGTGACGGTGTTCAAGTTATAGTGTACGAAGCAGCCTTGGCTGTCTTGAGGTACTTACATCGATCTCATACCACGTTATGTAGAATAACGAGTGAAGTTTCAATATTTTTACCAACACTTCTTTAGCATACTATTATAATTGTACAGTTTGACATGTTACATGACAGTAACAAAAGTATTTACTCGTAGATTAATGTACTTGTTTTCTTGTAGGTGGTGCAAGGCATTGAGGGAGCTATTGGCTTCAACAAGGCAGCGTCAAGATTGTATGCAACCATTGATCTTGGAAAAGCCAGAGTTGGCAGAACAAGATTGCTGGATGATCACAAAAATCCACGGTGGTACGAATCATTCCACATTTACTGTGCCCATATGGCTGCCAATGTCATAATCACCGTCAAATTTGATAATCCAATTGGAGCAGAAGTCATTGGAAGAGCTTACTTTCCAGTTCAACAACTGCTAGATGGAGAAGAAGTTGATGAATGGCTTGAAATCCTCAATACAGAACGAAAACCCTTGCATGGACACTCTAAAATCCATGTGAAGTTGCAATTTTTTGATGTCACAAGGGAATATAATTGGAATAGAGGGATAAAAGTCACAAGATTTCCTGGAGTTCCTTACACATTCTTTCGTCAAAGACAAGGATGCAAAATCACCCTTTACCAAGATTGTCATGTTCCTGATAACTTCATTCCGAAAATTCCACTTTCTGATGGAAAGTTTTATAAGCCACAAAGATGTTGGGAAGACATTTTTGATGCAATCACTAATGCAAAGCATTTAATTTATATAACTGGATGGTCTATTTATACCGAGATCACTTTGATAAGGGACGGGAGGAGGCCTAAGCCTGGTGGAGACATAACGCTCGGAGAGTTGCTTAAGAGAAAAGCTAATGAAGGTGTGCGAGTTCTAATGTTGGTCTGGGATGACAGGACATCGATTCCTGTGTTACAACAAGATGGACTAATGGCTACTCATGATGAAGAAACTGCTAATTATTTTCGAGGCACTCAAGTAAATTGTGTGTTGTGTCCTCGAAATCCTGATGATGGACGGAGCATTATTCAAAATATAGAGATTGGGACAATGTTTACTCATCATCAAAAGATTGTAATTGTTGATGGAGAAATGCCTAATGGAGACAGGGAGAGGAGGAGAATTGTGTGTTATATTGGTGGGCTTGATCTTTGTGATGGTAGATATGATACACAATTTCACTCCCTTTTCAGGACTTTGGACACAGCACATCATGATGATTTTCACCAACCAAATTTCACTGGTGCTTCAATTCACAAAGGAGGACCAAGAGAGCCTTGGCACGATATCCATTGCCGAATAGAAGGGCCAGCAGCTTGGGATGTGCTCTACAATTTTGAACAGAGATGGAGGAAGCAAGGCGTAAGGGACTTGCTTATAGACCTAAGGGATATCGATAATATAATCATACCACCTTCACCTGTTATGTATCCTGATGATCACGACACATGGAATGTTCAAGTTTTTCGATCCATTGATGGAGGAGCAGCTTTTGGCTTCCCCAGTGCTCCCGAAGAGGCAGCCAAGTCTGGTCTTATAAGTGGTAAGGAAAACATCATTGATCGAAGCATACAGGATGCATATATTAATGCCATTCGTCGAGCAAAGCATTTCATTTACATAGAAAATCAGTACTTTTTAGGCAGCTGCTTTTCATGGTACTCCAATGATATCAAGGATGAAGCCATTAATTCTCTGCAGTTGATCCCAAAGGAGCTGTCTTTGAAGATAGTCAGCAAAATTGAAGCAGGGGAAAGGTTTACAGTTTATGTTGTGGTTCCAATGTGGCCAGAAGGCCTTCCTGAGAGTGCATCTGTACAAGCAATACTGGATTGGCAAAGGAGGACAATGCAAATGATGTATACCGATATAATTCAAGCTCTAAAAGTAAAGGGAATTGTGGCAAATCCCAAGGAGTATTTGAGTTTCTTTTGCCTTGGCAATAGGGAAACAAAGAAGAGAGGAGAATACGAGCCTTGTGAAACGCCAGAACCTAATTCAGGCTATCATAAAGCCCAAGAAGCCAGACGTTTTATGATTTACGTACATTCCAAAATGATGATAGGCAAGTTCAATTACAAATATATATGTCTGTGTGTGTGTGATCCATACATTTCCAAAATCAAGTTGTTAATTTATGTTTCTGTTTTTAATCTGCAGTGGATGATGAATACATTATCATTGGATCAGCTAACATCAATCAAAGGTCAATGGATGGTGCAAGAGACTCGGAAATAGCAATGGGAGCCTACCAACCATTTCATCTATGTGTGAAGGAGCCAGCTAGGGGTCAAGTTCATGGGTTCCGTATGGCATTGTGGTACGAGCACTTAGGCATGTTAGACGACAGGTTCCTTCAACCAGAGAGCGTAGAATGCATCGGAAGGTGAACAAAATTGGTGACAAATATTGGGATATGTATTCAAGTGAGAGCCTTGTTCATGATTTGCCTGGACACCTTCTTAGTTACCCTATTGGTATTACTGAAAATGGAGAAATCACTGAACTACCTGGAGTAGGATGTTTTCCTGACACCATGGCACCTGTTCTTGGTACCATATCTAATTTTCTTCCTCCCATCCTCACAACCTAAACCTCCAACTTTTAATTTGTTCCATTCATTCTCTAGACAGATATTTATCATTAGGTTTTACATGCTAATAAGGTTTCTTATTAAGGAATGAAAGGTTAATATCACCATAGGACATTCACTACTAAATTCAGCAGCTATTCTCAATATTTCAATGGAAATGGAGTGGTAAGTTAGCTTTACTTTTCTTTTCAACAACGTGAGTATTCAAGGCAAAGACTTTGTGTTGATAACATTAAACTAGGAAGAGAGGGAAAAAAAATCATCTCTCTTTAAAAGTGAAAATACGTACTATAAATAAGAGCTTCTCTATTGATGGAGAAAAATTAAATTGGTTTAACTTAACTCTTTTCAAAAAGTAGATAAAATAAATAGACACTATAATATACAAAAATATACTCATAACAATTAGAAAGTTATCTGATACTGTTCCTCTTGTGTCATATTCTTCTTGGGGAAAATTGTATATAATAGCAAACTAATAACCTAAAATAAATGGAGTAGATAGGATTTGATTTAATTGTGCTCCATAGAAACGTTTGCGAAAAATTGTCAGGCGCCTCCCTCTCAAATATCTCGCTCGCCACTCTCCTTCAATCTCTCGCTCGCTTCCTCACTTTTTATACAAACACAAGTGTATAAAAATTGTTTCTAATTGTATAAAACAGAGAAAATTGTATAAATACATATATTTTTGTTCCCCTCTCTTCCCTTTTCCAGATCTCGCTCGCCACTCTCGCCTTTCTCACTTATACAAACAGAAGCGAAATGTATAAATTGCGTTTCTGTTTGTATAAAGCATGAGAAAATGTATATCACATGCAAGTACATATATTTTCGTCCTATACACTTATATTTATACAATAAAAATACTCCCCTGTCCAGTTTCTTTGCTTTTTCTCTTTCTCGTTTTATACAATTTTCAAATTGTATCTAATTTCTCTCTTTCTCGTTTTATACAATTCGATTCAATTGTATATTCCTTGTCAAGTCTCTTTTGTCTTTCTCTCTTTCTCATTTTATACAAATTCAAATTGTATGTAATCGTTCTATACACTTATAATAATACAATTCGTTTTATTCACTTTGTTTGTATACAGTTCTCTGCCTAACTGTCTTTCTCTTTCTTGTTTTATACACTTCGTTTTATACAATTTGCTTCAACTGTATATGTATAGCGAATTATACAGTTCTATGTTTGCTATGGAGCGCAATTATGCAAATTTTGCTATACCATACAAATATGAATTTTTTATTTGCTATATGTGAAAGTTCTCTTTTTCTTGTATTCTTCTTTATATTATTCTTTTGTTTAAAGTTATACAACAACTCTATCTTTTTATATTTATTTTAATAGTATTTGACCTTTCAATTTTTCTTATGTTTCCGTGATTTTTGTCCTATAAATTTAACTTTTTCAAGAAAATTTTTTATTTACTATTACAATGTTTATGTGTAGGAGCTCTAAACAAGTGAAACAATATCACAATTTGTGATGAAAGTTGTGAAATTTCCTCATACAGTCATAAAAGTTCTCAATTAGTATTAAGACAAAATAAGAAACTTCAATTACACATATTTTATTTAAAAAAAAAAAACTAAAATCGCCCTATTTTTAATAATATTTATTTTTATAAGAAATAATATACTCATTAATACCGATTACATATAAAAAACACATGTTCAAAAAACTAGTAACATAAAAAGTAGGAAGAGAGATTTTTTTAAAAAATTTCTTTTGAAAGATGAAAACACCATAAATAAGAGCTTCTCTGTTTATGGAGAAAAACTAAATTGGTTAAACTTTTAACTCTTTTCAAAAGTAGATAAAATAAACAGACAATATAATATACAAAAATATATTTATAAACAACTAGAAATTTTGTTGTATCCCCACAAGTGATGAGACCTTTATTTTATTATTTAGGGAAAGAAATGAAAGATAGGAATTTGTAAATGAGAGGAATTTAATGTTGTGGTGTTCAAAAAATGTCAACGTCCAAAAACTAGTGATTGAAAAATGTCATTTACCTAAACACAAAGTGGAGCTCTTTCATTGGTACCAAAAAGATAATACTACTTAAATTAATAAGTTCCGTATTATTAAAATATGAATGTTCCTGGATATTTCCTATTCGTCTAGAGATAAGCAGTACTTAGCGGTCTATTTTGAAAAATAAAAAAACAATTTGCGTTTGATTGATATAATTTTGGAATAATTCTTGAACAACTTTTACATATAATACACGTAAAAATTATATTCTTATGTCATATCTATAGTTTATATAATTAGGCTGCATAGAAATCTTAATATGTATATTTCGGTAAATATATATAGATAAAAAAATTTGTATTTGGATCTATTTTATATTTCGATATATAAATGAGTCCTGTATTTGTAGATTTCAATATTATAAACGGAATGACAAAAAACATAAATGTTTGCTGTAACTTACAAATAAAAGAAATTATTATTATAACATTTAATTTGAATTAATAATTTATTATTGGACAACTTTCACATATAGCAAACAAAAAATTCATATTTGTATAATATAACAAACTTTGCATAATTGCGCTCCATAGCAAACATAAAAACTGTATAATTCGCTATACATATACAAGTGTATAATTCGCTGGCCTAAATTGTATAATTCGCTGGCCTATTTCGCTGCAATTGTATAATTTGCTTTGCATATAGTTGAATCGAATTAAAATGGTTGTATATTGCATAATTATAAGTGTATAGCAAGAAGATATATGTTTTTCTCGCTTTATACAAAAATAGAAACACAATATATACACTTCTGTTGTATAAAGCTAGAGAAAATTGTATTTCACTGCAATTGTATAATTCGCAATTGTATAATTAGTTGGCCTTTTTCTCTGCAATTTTTGAAGTAAATTGTATAATTAAGTGTATAACACGAAGATATACATTTTTGCATGTGTGTATATAATTTTCTCTCGCTTTATACAAAACAGAAACAGAATTATACACTTCTGTGTATAAAGCGAGAGAGGCGAGCGAGAATGGAGAGTGGCGAGCGAGATTCCTGGGAGAGAGACGCTGACAAATTTTTAGATAATGTTTGCTATGGAGCACAATTAAATCAAACCCTAGCTATTCCATTTAATTTAGATTATTACTTTGCTATTTTATACAATTTTCCCTTTATTATTTCATATAATTTTCTCTAATTTCAAAGACTTCTCCTTGGATATTTATTTCCTTTCTTGTTCCTTTTTTTTTTTTCATTTGTTTACATCAATTTTATTTTCTTGTGTCTCTTTGAGAGGCAATACTTTATAAAAGAATTTTTCAGTGTATTTTTTTCAAAATTACTTTTAAGAAAACAATATTTTTTTAATTTCTGAAAATAAACTGTTTGTGCCATTTTTTAAAATACGGCACACCTCATTTTTTTTAAAATAAATTATTTTAAAAAAAATTAAGCATTTTCGAAAATAAAACAAAATAAGATAGACCAAACATGCCGTTAATCAAGAATTGTGATTCACTGAGATACAAGTCATCATGTCATATAATTTGGGATTGCTTGCTTTAATGTATTTTCTTTAACCTTTAGTTCTTGTAACTCATGCATTACTAATACTAATATATATACACATTGTATCTCAGCACAAAATACTAGTATCTAAATTTCAATGTGTAACATATATTTTCTCTGATTTACATTACATTACATATCAACTTCTTCTTCTTCTTTTTTTTTTTTTGTTTGATATCTCTATTAAAAAAATTATAAATGAAACAGTAAAATTTAATCTTTTAACTGGTTTTTTACTCTCAATTTATGGGCCTTATCCAGACAATTAATGCATTTCTTTTGACTAAATATGTATATGGAAAGATCAAAAGTGAAAGAAGTCTTTTAAATATTCTCTAATTATTTATTCATTTTTTTATAATTATTTTTAATTACTTATTATTTTGACAAATTAAGAAAGGATAATACATTTTTACTTATTATATTCTCAATTAATTACACTGAATAATGTATAACTTTTTGAAAATCTCAAATTTTTAATCCATATCTTCATAATTAATAGGAATAAAATGATAAATCTCATTATGTCAATCATTTAGTTTTTTAATAGTTGTACCAATTCAAAGTGGACAGTATTAAGTTATGTTAACTTTAATAAAAAATAAATTTATGGACATTATGGAAAAAAATTAATTAGTTTGATAAACTGATAGATAATTTGGGATAAATACTTTTATAGCGTGAATAAATAATATGAGATGAGAAAATATAAATATTAGTAATACGAAGTTTAATAACGCAAGCAAATTAAGCATTGTCTTTTTGTTTTTTTTCTTCAAAACTAAGGATAGGAAAAAGGAATTTCAAAAGGGAATCAAATTCTCATGGATAAAATGAAAATTTAAATAGCCAAGCAGGCAATTGAACTATCAAAATTATTTTAATCATTGTGTTAAATTATGCTGTGATTTTTTTCCTGTTAGAATAAACCAAACAAAATTTTATGCTTAACTTTTTTGGGGGGAGAAAGATACCACATTACTACTACTTGATTTCCTTTACTTTTTGCTTTTTTAGTCATCATATAATAACATAACAATATATGAGAGCTTTTTTTCTTAATATTTATTTTAGATTAATGTCAAAAATATATTTAATTTTTTTAATTGAGTTTCATATCTAAATTATTGATGATAATACACCTAAACTATGCAAGCTTCCTATTATCCCCTTAAGCAATTTTGAACTGATATTATTACATCATTTATTGCCCACCTGGCATGGAGAGTGTATGCACTCTCTTAAAGAGCGTGAACAAAAAAAACGAATATAATTTTATTTTTGCAAGTAATTTTCTATAAAATACATTTTCTTGTTTTTCTTATTATTTTAACTTTTTCTCCTTGTTATTTTTTCCTTTTTCTTTCTTCCTTCTTCTTCAAAAAATCATTTTCATCTTAATTGAAACTCCTCACTTTAAATATCACTTTTTATCACAATTTCATCTCCCCTTTTTACTACTATTAGTTTAACCATCTCTTTAATTTAAAACTACATCTAAACATTATATTACATGTCAATTTGATAAGCACATTAGATTTCAAGATGATTAGTTGGTATTATTTAGTTTTTTTAAATCAAATTTCAATTAAACTTTTTCAATTTCGGAGAATTATGATTCTTTCAAAGTCATCATTTCTAGTTTTGAACTATATGAAAATGAGCTAAATTAATGAGATGATTAGGGAGTATCATCTAGTTTTTTATATCTGATTTCAATTAAGTTCTTTCAATTTTCAAAAATTAATTTATTATTTTAAAACTATGATTCTAATTTTGGATTTATATGAAAATGAGTAGTTAATGATACTTCAAAATTTCAAATTATTTAAAAAAATAATTAATTTTGTTATCAATAATTTAGTAAAGTATAAATAATATTATGAATAGAATTTGACCGGAGAAGAAGAAAAAGAAAAAAAAAGAAAAAAATGAGAGTGAGATTCAATTTGACATGAGGGTTGGGAGGTGAAGAAAAAAAAAATAGAGAAAGATGGAAGATGAAATAAAATTTAAAATAAATCAAAATTAAAATCCAAAAGTAAGATAGAAAGAAACAAAAGAAAAGATAAAGGAAAAACTTAAAATGAAAAAAAAATACATTTTTAATTAAATTAACACGTGTCATGTATTGATTGATGTGTGAACACACTTGCTTCTTAAAATTTGGAGCTGATAAGAAAAATGGTATAATTATACCAGTTCATAATTGTTTAGTTGGGTAATAGGACATTTACAAAGTTAAATGTCTTTTTAAAAATCCGGGACAACTTTAATGGTTACTTTATGTCTTTTCTCTTTCTCAAACTAAAAAATGACAATTTAGGTATGAAACTCACACTCTCTATAATTTAAATATGAAACTCAAAAAATAAAAAATAATTTAAATGTGTTTTCAACACTTATCTCGATTTATTTTAGATCATATAGCTATTTATTTTAGATCATTTAGGGGAAGGTGGATGTCAACATCTAAGCATTGAAGTAGGACGGAGCGTGAAAGGTGGTTTGATGCTTACCCCTCATTGAATTTCAATTATGTGATGTACATTAAATAAATATTAGTAGCAATTATAAGTACATATTCAATCTTACACGTAACACATTTGAGAAGAAAAAAATCACACTTTATGTTAAATTTTTTATTTCGCCTTTGCATTTAGTTAGTTCATTCTAAAAGAGATACCCCTCTCACTGTATATATGTAAAAAATACGTGAGGCTTCTATTGATCTCCTCTCATCTTATTCTTATCTAAAGATTTTCTTTATCAACTCAAGTTATTAACTAAGGTAATTACTTTAATGAGCTCTTATTCTTCATATGATTTGTATATCTTTCTTAATATGTATTAAATAAAGCTTGGGCTCCTCTAAGCCAAAGGCAGATCGAAGATTTTTAATTTATAAATTCTGAATTCTGTCGTAATATGATATGTTCGTTTGATTGACATTTGCTAGTGAAGGAGATGGCACAAATTTTGCTACATGGCACACTTCATGTTACTATATTTGAGGTTGATAAGCTTCGTACTAATTTTGGAAGAGAAATTTTCAATAAGGTGAAATTTTTAATCTTAATCCTTATTTTCCACACTTCAATTTTGTATCCATGAAAGTATATTTTTGTAGATAGAACACAAATATATATAGGAATGGTTTGATTTAAATGAAATATGCATTGATGAGTTCTTCTTAGGAACTTGGGTTTTGAATCCGACTCAACCTCCGAAGTGGGCTAACTCAATTGGGGAATATCCAAATTTATATACGAAGACTATCATTTTTATTTTTATTAACCATCCAACATGAAATTTTTTCTGTCTTCAAAGTATTTATAATCGAAGAGAGTTATTCCTTAACTAGAGATATTGGATTGAACTCCGAATATAAAAATATTCTTGAGAAGAAGCATAATTATTCTATGTGACACAAATTTAAATTAATTAAATTTTAATGCGAATATCAAACGAAGACGAAACAAAACTGAAGAGAAAGAAGGGAAGTTGTTTATCTGCACTAGAGTGATTTATTTTTTGACGGCAAGTAGGTGAGTTAGCGATGTGGAATTTGTGGATAGCATGAATTTAGTTATGTTGAAACTTTTGAATGTACACTATTTTGTTATATCTTTAACATTTACTATTACTTTCATAAACTATTTGAATGATTTTTTGAAATGCTAATAAATATGAAGGTTATAAAATGAAATATTTATTTCATTTATCATTTCTTAAAAAGAAAGTACATAGTTTATTATGGATAAATAAAAATAAACGAAAGACGTAAATTATAAGCTTTATAATTTTGCTCCACAATTAATTTATATTGAGAAATTATAATAGTATTAATTTTTTTTTTAAAAAATATTTTCTATCTTTATTATATTTTTCTTTTGTATGGTCATGTTTGTTACACTATTGCTATCTTTCTATTTTTTTTTTCAAATTGTAGGGTCATGTATGTCAATTTTTCTATCTCCACAAATTAATAATAAGATTTATGTGTATTATAAAAAAAAATAAGATTTATGCATATTTTATTTTTTTCAAATTTCACTTATAAAAATATATTGAATATCTTATTTGTTGTTTGTTTTGTTTTAATTTTTTTAAATCACTTAAAATATATTGGACTACAATCTTAAAAAAAGAAGAAGATAATTTTGAACCGATAATTTTGAACCTTGTGATTTAATTTTAAACATGTCATGATATATGTAGTATAAGCATACCATTAATGTAAAATAAAATATTTAGCATTTAACTACTTTTGAATATAGAAAGTATTTAAACATAGGGTTGCTCCAAGCATTTTAATTAATGTATAAAAAGAATACATGGGAGTAGTTTCAAATACAAGAGTATTCAAAAGAAACTAATGAGAGAAAATGGAAGTGATTGACCCAATTTTTTGTAATTCTAATATTTCTTATGTGACTTGTTTTAAATTGTAAATTTAAAAATATTATAATATATAGCACATATTCTAAATTAATAAAATTCAACAATCTCCATTATTTTCTTGAACATTTTATAAATTCAAATTTGGATAATCATTATAAAGAACACAAGAAAAACAAAACAAAATAATGTACAGCAACTTTTTTTATATAAACGGCCCAAAAAATGAACGATTTTTGGATTCAGATTATTAAATTATTAATTAAAGCCACTTTAAGCTTTGATTTGACAAGTGTAATTATTTCCATGGCCCTTTTCCCACCCACCTCTGCTTTTTTTTCTTTATTCTTTTAATAATACTTTTAGTTGCCGTTTAGTTGTCCACATTAGAAGTGACACACGTATAAAACATTAATTTTATTATCATAGGTTAGTTATAATTTAATAAATTATGTAATTTTCCAAGTATATAAATGTATTGTTTGGTTTCAAAAGTATGTATAACAACTTAGTAGTACTAGAAATTTTTTAGAAATAAATAAGTATATATTAGGAAAAAAATTGTTATTCTTTCTTAATTATTAAAATAAACAAGTAAATAGACATAAATATAAAAGAAAATATGAACAAATAAATAGGAATAGAGGGAGAGAGAGTACTTAATAGATTAATATGGCAAACATTTTGGTATATTACACGCTCCATTTTAGTTTGTTTTGGCAAAGTGACACTTACAATTCGAAATTAATTAAATTACAATTGGTAATTTTAGTCTTTGTAATCGTACAAACTTGCTTAAGATAATAAATTGCAAAAAAAAAATTGGCACATAAATCCTACGACATATGTTTTAAGATAAATAATTTATTTCTATCTTAAACTGTATACTAATTAAACTATCATATAAATTGAAATGATGAAAATATTTTATTTTCAAAATTATTTATTCGAATTTACACTATAATACAAATAATTTTAGCGGCAAGAAATAAACATATTAATAAAAAATGTTAAAGTTTTAAAAAGACGTTAGTTAATTGTCATTAAATTCAATATCACCATACATTTTAAGGATCATATATTATTATAAAAAGGAACAAAAAAAGTTAAAAGTTGAATTACAATTTTACCCTTACTATAAATTAAAATGTTATAAAAACATTTAATAATTTAGTTTAAATGTTAAATTTTATCATTTTAATAAAAATGTAGATGACTTTTGCATTTCCTTAAATTAATTCTTAATTAAAATATTAACAAATAATTAAATATTTGAAATGTGAAAAGATATATTTTAATTGTACACGTATATCCTAGAATAATTACTAATAAAAATGTAGATGACTTTTGCATTTCCTTAAATAAATTCTTAATTAAAATATAAACAAATAATTAAATGTTTGGAATGTGAAAAGATATATTTTAATTGTACATGTATATCCTAGAATAATTACAGGCATATGAAAAGAGTGACCCCCTATTTATTCGATTAATGCCACTGATTTTATTTATTTGATTTATTATTACTAAGATATTAAAAGTGTGTTATTATATATGAATGAATTAGTAATAAATTATTGAGATGACTTGTAATTGCCTCGTTTATTAGTAATTATAATGATTTGTGTTCTTCATCTTTTTAATTATTCATTCAACTAGACTAAATTTCAAGTTCAAAGCAATAATTATTAGTGGTAATGTTAATTCTCTTATTAAGTGTAACTATGATTTGTATTTTTCATCTTTCCATCTATCTATATATTAAAGACTATTATTTAAAACTGAAAAATATAGAATTTAAACAAACATTTTTACTACTATTTAAGAACTAGGTGATAACCATTGAAAAATGAAAGAAATTGTCATTCAACTGATAATCAAAAAACTATTCCACCATGATAGGCAAAAAAGCCATGAAAAAATAGAATACATAAGGTGGGGAGAAGAACTTGAAGACTTCTTTTACACATGCCTAAGTCCTCATATCTCTATCGATATATATTTTCCATCATGAAGATTATTGTTGTTTCTAATTTCTTTTGCATTTCTAATAAACTCATTGTGGTGTTGTAATCTTTTAACTATTATTATGAGCTTTTGAAATAGATTATGTATGAAGTTCAGTGTTTAAATTATATATCTGTCAGTTTTATATTTTAAATGTAATTGCTTTTAATCTTATATAATTTTGATAGTACTGTCTTTTAATTTAGAACCTTACTTAAATAATGTAAATATTTCACTGTCTTTTAATCTATCGTTTCTCATTAAAATAAAATAGGCAATCTTATCAATAAGTGTGCATGTATTTTTAATATCCATTTATACTATAAAAGGTTATCACTGATATTTAGATCATAAAAAAGACTTATACAACGTTAAAGGAGATTATATTATATTAATTATTTTCACATACTTTTTGCTTGATGCCAAATGCGGAATCCCTTTTTATTTATTTTTGTTGATACATGAAATATAATTGGTAAAATTAATATTTTTGATTTAAACATTTTCTATTTGATAGCACAATTTTAAATTATATAATAATAGTAAAAACTAAACGTGCAATGCACGTTGTCATAAACTAGTATTTACAAAAAGTGTTAACTGTTTGTTAATAAAAATATTTTTGATATAATGTTAACGCTAAATAAATTTTGACCAACATTTTTAGTATACATATTAGTGCTTGCAAATTACAGTACTTTTGTCTATAGTCATTTCAATATTATTTTTCCTATCGATGACAGCTTAGAAGTATGATAATATACTATAGTGATCAAATTAGACATACAGCAACAACATTGTTTACTTATTAGCATGCAGTTCCATTTTGTTGTAGGTGGTTCAAGGCATTGAAGGAGCTATTGGCTTCAACAAGACAGCATCAACACTGTATGCAACCATTGATCTTGGAAAAGCCAGAGTTGGCAGAACCAGATTGCTCGATGAACACAAAAATCCGCGATGGTACGAGTCATTCCACATTTACTGTGCTCATATGGCTTCTGATGTCGTATTCACTGTCAAAGCTGATAATCCAATTGGAGCAGAACTCATTGGAAGAGCTTACTTACCAGTTGAACAATTGATAGATGGAGAAGTTGTTGATGAATGGCTTGAAATCCTGGATACAGAACGAAAACCGGTGCATGGACACTCTAAAATTCATGTGAAGTTGCAGTATTTTGATGCCACAAGGGAGTATAATTGGAATAGAGGGATAAGAGTTACAAGATTTCCTGGAGTTCCTTACACATTCTTTAGTCAAAGACAAGGTTGCAAGGTCACCCTTTACCAAGATTCTCATGTTCCTGATAACTTTGTCCCCAAAATTCCTCTTGCTGGTGGCAACTTTTATGAGCCACAAAGATGTTGGGAAGATATTTTCGATGCAATCACTAATGCAAAGCATTTGATTTACATAACTGGATGGTCTGTTTATACGGAGATTACTTTGATAAGGGACATGAGGAGGCCTAAGCCTGGTGGAGACATAACGCTCGGGGAGTTGCTTAAGAAGAAAGCTAATGAAGGTGTGAGAGTTCTAATGCTAGTCTGGGATGACAGAACATCAGTTCCTGTGTTGAAAGAAGATGGGCTAATGGCTACTCATGATCAAGAAACTGCTGCTTATTTTGAAAACTCGGAAGTACATTGTGTGTTGTGTCCTCGAAATCCTGATGATGGAAGAAGCATTATTCAAAATATAGAGATTGGAACAATGTTTACTCATCATCAAAAGATTGTAGTTGTTGATGGAGAATTGCCTAATGGAGACACGGAGAGGCGGAGAATTGTGAGTTATATTGGTGGGATTGATCTTTGTGATGGTAGATATGATACACAATTTCACTCCCTTTTCAGGACTTTGGACACAGCACATCATGATGATTTTCACCAACCAAATTTCACTGGTGCTTCAATTCAAAAAGGTGGACCAAGAGAGCCTTGGCACGATATCCATTGCCGAATAGAAGGGCCAGCAGCTTGGGATGTTCTCTTCAATTTTGAACAGAGGTGGAGGAAGCAAGGTGGAAAGGACTTGCTGATGAACCTAAGGGATATCGAGAGTATAATTATACCACCTTCACCTGCTATGTACCCTGATGATCATGACACATGGAATGTTCAAGTTTTTCGATCCATTGATGGGGGAGCAGCTTTTGGCTTCCCCGATGCTCCTGAGGAGGCAGCCAAGTCTGGTCTTATAAGTGGCAAGGATAACATCATTGATCGAAGCATACAAGATGGATATATTAATGCCATTCGTCGAGCAAATCATTTCATTTATATTGAAAACCAATACTTCTTAGGAAGCTCCTTTTCATGGTACTCAGATGATATCAAGGATGAAGAAATTAATGCTTTACATTTGATCCCAAAGGAGTTGTCTTTGAAGATAGTTAGCAAGATTGAAGCAGGGGAAAGGTTTACGGTCTATGTTGTGGTTCCAATGTGGCCAGAAGGTCTTCCTGAGAGTGCATCTGTACAAGCAATACTGGATTGGCAAAGGAGAACCATGAAAATGATGTACACCGATATAATTCAAGCTCTTAAAGCGAAAGGAATTGTGGCAAATCCTAAAGACTACTTGAGTTTCTTTTGCCTTGGCAATAGAGAAACAAAGAAGACAGGAGAATATGAGCCTTCTGAATCACCAGAACCGGATTCAGACTATCAAAAAGCTCAAGAAGCCAGACGTTTCATGATTTACGTTCATGCGAAAATGATGATAGGCAAGTTCAATGAGCTATTATATATTATCAAAATTAACTACTTCTCAATTTGTGTGCATGTTTTGCAGTGGATGATGAATACATTATCATTGGATCAGCTAACATCAATCAAAGGTCAATGGATGGTGCAAGAGATTCAGAAATAGCAATGGGAGCCTACCAACCATTTCATCTATACGCAAAGGAGCCAGCGAGGGGTCAGGTTCATGGGTTCCGAATGGCATTGTGGTACGAGCACTTAGGCATGTTAGACAACAGTTTCCTTCAACCAGAGAGCGTAGAATGCATCCGAAAGGTGAACAAAATTGGTGATAAATATTGGGATATGTATTCAAGTGAGAGCCTTGTTCATGATTTGCCTGGACACCTTCTTACTTACCCTATTGGTATTACTGAAAATGGAGAGGTCACTGAAATACCTGGAGTAGAATGCTTTCCTGACACCAAAGCACCTATTCTTGGTACCAAATCCAATTTTCTTCCTCCTATTCTCACAACCTAAACCTCCAACTTCTGATTTGTTCATTCATTCTCTAGACATATATTATTGAGTGTGGAGTGTATGTAAATAAGGTTACTTATTTAACGAAAGAAAGGTCACTATCACCACACGACGTGGTGGAATAGTTAAGGTTTCTCTACTCTTAAGCAGAGGTTTCAGGTTTGATTTTTCGGAATGGAACCCCTATCCGTTGGTATGAAACCCCAGAGTAGTCAGTGACTTTGAGCACCAGATGATTGTACAAAAAATAAACAGCAGGGTACTACTATATTTACCATTTATATCAGTGTGTGTTATGTTACCAGTTGCCAATAGCAAATTGTCTACCAAAGTCACTCAGGTTAGAGTAGTTTATCCAAAAAGTTACTGCCTTTGCATGTTTGACGGGTTATTAGTTTCACACTGATTGAACCATTGCAATGATTAATCTAATTTTATTTCTTTGTCGAACGTACAATTTCCATAAATAAGATTTGATGAAATGTGTGACTATTAATTTTCATTTCTGTGTCTAAATGAACTATCAATCTGAACTGTCATCACTTACAAGATGTAGCTAAAAGTATTTCCTAGAAATTGAACAATTTGCTCGCTCTGGAAAAAGGATTTCGTACTATTTTGTTGTCTGGTGCTATCGATGATTTTGAACCATTGGCTTTCAGGATCACATGTTTTATCTTTGCTCAAGCATTTGCAAGGGTTGGTTAAAATAGCATTTTTGGAATCAACATCTAAGCAAAGACTAGTGCCGTCTTGTAGCTTAGAAGACAGATGCATCTTGGAGTCTGAGATAGCTTGCCATTTCGAGTTGGAATTGGTGCACATTATGCCAAGTTTTGCTGGCTGACCAGATTTATCTGCTTGTAGGCAAAAGTAAGTTCCTGTTAGTGTCAGTGTCTTGGTTGGAGTATAGTCCCACGCGTCGGATTCAGAGCATGGACCAAGCTCCAATGGCTGGAGAAATGAAATTCGTCGAACACAAAGCCCTGTCATTGGATGGAAGATTAGCTTATGGGAGCGAGACTCGTTATATCCTGGCCCTGCAAGCATAACCAAAACATAAACTCTCACATCTTCGCTTAGAAAATTGATATTCTGTTTACTGAAAAGGGTAAAAAAATGATTTTAACGTATTGGGGTCCTATAGGTAATCATTTCCAATACGTTAAAGATCATTTTTGACCTTTTTGCGATTTTTCTAATCTAAGTACATACCTTGGAAAGGAGATTGGACGGCGGAGATCCTTTTGAGGAAGCTAGAGTTTCTAATGTCACACCAATTCCAGTCCATAACCCCATAGACTTCATTGAGTCCAACAACACCTTCTCTTAAATAATAGCTTCCAACAAGTGTCCACAATGCCCAATCAAAGTCAAGTTCAGCTGCTAATCCCAGAAAACAATTGAAATACCTATTGTCATTTACATTGGTGCCCCTTTGGTCCGCCCCAAACTCACTCACAAACAATGGATACCCTTGATCTAACAGAAAACCACCTCTGCTCATCACATCATTCAAAACTTGTCCACAAACTTGATTCGCGTTGCCTGTTTCCCACGATTTTCCATCTGTGAAACTATATCGATGAATCTCAAACACTAGCTTCTCAGAGAAAGTCAAGTTAATTGGCCTCTGGCGCAGGAAAGAGAGATCCTTATCAAAATTTAGGCCGGAGAGAATGACTAGAACGTCAGGGTTAGCTGCATGTACCGCTTCAGCTCCTTTTTGCATATATCTAGCTCAATCGAAACACAACAACTAATTAGTACACAACTCCCCATTGGTTAAAGTTATCAAGTACTGAACTGCAGTTCTGCAGTTCAGTACTTGATAATTAGTACTACTACTACATATGGTTCACTGAACGCTTTTTTGCATTTCAGTACTTGATAATTACTGTAAAATGTGTATACCTGTACCAATCGTTAACATTTTGTTTAGGTCCACGAAGTTCATTTCTTAAGCTCATACCAACGACATTGGTGACGTTGATGAATGTGGTTGCGACCTTGGTAAGACCCTGTACCCAAAGGTCAGGGTTAAAGTATTGATCGCCGAAAAAGCCATTACCGTCAAAGTTACTGCAGCACCAACCAGGTTTGCTGATGTGATTGTCTAATATGACCATCACATTGTTAGTTCCCAGGCCAGACACCACTGCCTGTCAACATCAATCTCACTACATTTTAGTTACAAAAAAATGCACTTATTGATAGCCAAATTGAATGTCAGTTAGACGTGAAGATGGGAAATCGCATCAGGGGTATAATATCACTCTCCCCTCACAAATTTCATATTAAACGTAAATAAGTATAAAATAATATCTTTTGTTGAGTAAAAAAATTGAAATCGAAAAAAAATATAACTAAAATATACAATAAAAACGTACACTCACAAATTGATGTCAGTGTTATGTTGAATCCATCCCATTTTTTAGTCAACTTTAGCTATTCAATTGGTACAAGCAATTGTTAAAAAGGAATAGTAATTGGAGTTGAAAATAAAAGATTTGGTGGTTGGCAAATTGGTAAGATTTGCAACTATTCTTGACTTTGTTCTATTTACATATGTCATTAGTGACATAGGCATGATTTTATCCTTCTATAAATAGAGCATTCTTGCTCATTTGTAGAATACACCAAGTTAGAAAGAAAAACCATTTTGAGAGCAAAGTGAGGTATTCCATAGACTATACAAGAAAATAGTCAGTGAAGAAAAATAGAGTGTGAACAATATTTTAGTAAGACGGAAACCAAAAGAGGTTGTTCCTTTTGAGTGTGTAGTAGTCACTTTGAATATTGTATTCGTAACTACACAGTGTAAAATTCCTTACTAATATCAATTGCTCCTCTTGGCCCGTAATTTTTTCCCTTATTCAGAAGGATTTCCACGTAAAATTCTTGGTGTCGTTATTTTCTCATTTTATTTCCATTATTTTTACCATATATATTTTTGTGTTCGTCCGCGTTTTCCAACATGTTGAACCCTTCAAAGTAACAACCTTTTGAATTGATCTATTTTAAGTTTATATAACTAATCATATAACAAAATTAGTAAACTGAATAAAAAAACTACACTCACAAACAATCATGAGGTCAATATTGAACCCTCCAAAATAAAAATCTTTTGAATTGATCTATTTAGTTATTATTTTGATTAAGTTCTCAAAACTATGTTATAATTTTTTTTTAAAAAAAAAGGAGAGCACAAATTAAAACAATTTTTGTAACATAACTTGCGTAACCCTCAAATTCACAAGCAAGGATCAACCAAGAAAAATCACATACTTCAAGTAAAAACTTAAATATTTACATCAACGTAACGTCCAATTAATATAATTTTTTATGATATACTATTAATTATCACATAATTAATTATCACTAGTCATTTATAAACTTACATAGGTAATATAAGATTTTATTACCAAATACGAGTAAGCTATTTCCTCGAAACTTCTATGCGCTAAGATATGTAAACAGAATGATGACCATATAATATACGTGAGTTAAATATACGTAATACATTGTCGTTTATTGGAATATGACCTCTAACCAACTTTTTTAGTTATTTATCCACAATAAAATATAGGAATTAACAACCGATAAATTCTGTAGCTAAACAATAAACAAGACATCTTTGTAAATCAATTGGTTGACTATTTATTGATGAGGGTTTCGATAATCCCTTCCTTTTAAAAATTTTTTAAAAAAAAAACACTAAAATTTCTCTCGATCTTAAATAAAACAAATTAAGCATATAAGAACAAGTCACAGGGGCAAGTTGGTCGCAACAAACCATGCATCAATCATCTAACTAACAATAAAAACATAACGATTTCACATTCACTTTAATAACACATACTAATAGTCGTATAATAATAAAAATTCATTTACATTGTCAGCATGTATAATAAATCAATAGTTTACGTACCTGGTAAGCCTGGAGAAGAGATAAATCAAGGATAGATGGATTATTAACTTGAAGTCCAGCAATAGATTCAACAAGGCCAAGATTATTGAATGATTGACGTACACTTAATGAAGACAAAGAATCATTAGTAAACAAAAAAAGAGGCCAAGTAAGCCTAACACAATTAAAACCCATATTAGTAATGGATTTTGAGATAGTGTCAATTGGTTGTTTACTTAGTCCTTCTGCTACCATGACTTCCAAATGACTCACCCAATTAACACAAGATAATTTCACTCTTTGTCCTCCTTCATTCACTATCCATCTTGAATTTGTGGAAAGTGTTGCATGTGAATATTGAGGCATTAACATCAAAATAGTAACAATAATGCTCAACAATAATATGTTATTATAAAATGATGTTGGTGGTGATTGCCCCATTTTTTTTTTCTAGTGGTTTTGATGGCATTTGTGTATGGAGAGATGACTCCTATTTATAGAGTTTGTTCAAGGAGGAATAATTAATTAATTCATTAATAACGGATTAGCGATAAATTATCAAAATTAAGTAGTTGTTTGTATCAAAATTATGAGGACATTGAAATATTTTGAGTCTACGAGACTAGGTCAATTTCAATTAGAATTTTTAGAGACTATTCTATACTAAACCCTACATATCTATTAAGAGTAACATATTTTCTTGAAGAGGCATCTCGAAAGATGTTGTTGAACTTTTCTTGAAAACCAAATACTTCAAAAGGATTCTCAAAATCTTTTCATAGAAATCAAATAAATCGTATGCTAGTTATTAACAATAATCGAATAACAGGAAAATTCAAAGAGAAGAATCAAGGAAACATTTATACCTACACTGTTATACCAATAAAATTATGTTTTTTCATATTTTATTTGTGACCATTTTAAAATTTGTTGCAAACGTACACATGTGCGATTATATTTGACCTAACACGAAATTTAAGAAAGAAAATGATTTTGATGATCTTTTTAAATCTAAAACAAGCTATAAATATATATTCATGTCGGCGAACTTCTACTTGTTATCTAAAATGAATTATTAACATAAAATACGAAATTTGCAATCAAATGAAATAAAAATGTGTGTCATTTTTTTTACTAAACAGATAAGAAAGGGAGGTATGATGTATATTTGCTTTTATGTGTTTTTAAAAAATAAAATAAAAATTGAGGGTAGTCTGGGCCAGAGATTTTTTTTTTGGTTTTCTTGTGTTATTAATGTCATGCTTAATTTTGTGGGTAAAGTTTTGATTATTACTTGCTACGTTTCATAAATAAAGTTTTTTAGAATGTTAATGAACCTAAAGCATTATCTTTTATGTTTCAATTTAGGTAATATTTTCTTTTTATTATACATGAAAAAAATATATGTAGTACACATTTGCTTATTCAAAAATAAATTTAACTTTTAGTTATTATTTTTTATTTTTCCTTGTTAAGACATTATAATCATACAAATATTTATAACTTATTTTAGATTATAAATTATGTAATCTTTCTTGTTTCTTTCGTAAAAATGATAACTTTCTTATATTGAATATTTTAATTTTAATTTATCATTATACCGTTAAAATTTTGTATAGTCATACAATAATATAAACATATTTAATCTTGTAATATTTTACTAGACTATAAATATATTCTTCGTATTTCAAAAACAACCCCCCCCCCCCCCTTCCTCTTTCTATGAAAAAACTACACAAATATATTAAACCCCTTCAATAATGGAAATACTATACAAAATCATTTTCATTTAACTAAGTAAATTTATTCATTTTTTTAAAAAAAGAAATGATAAGTAAGAAATTTATATATAATAAAGTATTACGGAGTATAAATTTAAGAAATACAAATAGCCTCCATGAAAAGGAGACCAGAATATACTGAATCAAACCCTCCGCAATAAGGCGACAGTTCAGATAACCAACCAACTAAGCTACTTGAATTTTTTATAACTAGATACTTTACACTCTAGTAAAATGACAATACTATTCAAACTAGTATATCTTGTACATAATTTCACTAGCATAGGATCGCTATATATACATCATTTTAATTTAAATACTTATACTTTCTCTTTATTTCTTATTTGAAACTCAAACGCATCTTTTAAACATTGTTTTACAAGTGCAAAATAAAATTAATAAAAGAATATCCATGTTTCTGTTATTATATAGTATGTAACTACTAAACTACTAGCATGATGTTGGAAACACGCTAAGCAATAGTGAAATTAGACGTTTTCTTCTCTTTTTTAACTTTTGGGGCAAGGGATAATGTTATCTTGGCACGCTTAAAAGCCATATTGACTTGTTTTGGCATCAACATAGGTTATCTTTTCCAAGAGAGAAAACTATACCATATACATTGAGTTGTCAAACTATTATCCAAATTAGGATTCAATTCAAATTATTTACTTTTAATGGATTCATAGCTCAAATTATTTAGTTACCACCTTAATGCATGGTGTAAGCATTGCTAAGAATTAATCCTATATGATAGTATATTCATATCATATTGGTGTCATATAGAAATGAACTTAATCCTCTGTTAGGATTGGGCTCTTTTCTTAAGAAATAAATAAGAAACAATGTTGAGAAAATTATTAAAGTCACAAACTAATTTGTCAAATTCTAAATTAGTAGAAAATATATATTTTGTGATATTCTGTCAGGTATATTAAAACCATTCATATAGGACTGAGCTTAATCCTTTGTGATAGCCCGTCAGCTTGATACTCTATCGGTATCGTGTAGGATTGAATTCTTTTTTTTTAAAAAAATATAATAATAAGAAGAAGAGGAAAATTATTAAAGTCAAAATCTTATTTATTAAACTCTAAATTATAGAAAATACATTTTTATGTTTTGCAAATTTTTTTAAAAAAACTTTATCTATATTATGATTCTTTTGAAAATAAATTTAAATTAAAATATTAAAGAATTAAAATTGTACCTCAATGATATTAAGACAATATGTAGATATACTACAATGGTATCATAAATGGTCGAGTAATCTCATTAAAGGACTGAAGCAAACCTCAATAAAAACGCTACTCACTTAACTCATTGATACCATCAAAATATATTATACTTTAATGAGATTAAGAAAGATCAAACAGTCTTTCAATAAAGACACTGCTCAATTACTCTATGATATCTTTAGAGTATACTCATATAGGAAGAGAAGGGTGGACACGTACATCAACTTGATGTCAATAAGGAATAAAATAGATGCATGACATTTTAAACTGTAAAAGGCCAACGAAAGTAATGAGACATTCAAGGGTAAATATTTAACTTTTTGGAGTATAAAGTTTTCTTTTACTTTTTCCAAAATGGGTTGCTACATCGTTGAACTATATTCAACAGTTTTGTATAGAAAAAGTAATAACCAAAATGAAAAAAGATCAGATCCTTGATTTCAACAATATATTTCGTGTTCTAACTTCAAGAGATGAATTATGATGTATTGCACAACACTTTAATATGCTTTCTGGAAGAAAGAAAAAATTATTTTGCAGAGTCCAACTTGACTATTATCAGCAGCTATTTCTACTTTGCAACAAATGAGATCAAAATGTTCGTGTCAATCGACAGCTTTAAAGAGTTTGGAACTGTGTTACATCAATCTTTTACCCAGCTCGGGTTTCGAGAGATATGTCTTGGCTAAAGAGAGGACTTTCTCCTTCTGCTTCTTGTATTCATTATAGCGCAGGAAGAAGTAACTGATGTAATCAAAATCGATGGGTGACATTTTCGCCTAGGAATAACCATAACAAAAAGATTGAAATGTGAGATTATCTTTTGGCATTCTTTGGACTGCATCTAAAATATAGCGTAATATCAGTACCTGGATCAAGGCCCAGAGAGCCCAGTATAGGTGTGAAGCTAGCATGTAACTACTGGTCTCGACATATAAGGCTTCAAGGTCCTTGTCAGATACCTGTCATCAAAATTAACTTAGATATACCTAGCAATAACTGATGTTTAACTTCAACTGTTTTCTCCCAACAAATCCACAAGAACGTGCATATTGTAGCAATGTCGTTATGTTCCAGAAAACAAGACTTTTTGGTCTGATTTCTCCCAACAAACCCACAACAAACATGATTTCTCCCATCAATATTGTAGCATATTGATGGGAAGAAAGTCTTTCAACTCCTCTCGGGCACTAAGTCATGATACTATCTTAAAACCTTTATTTTTGGTCAATTAGACTATGAATTCTCACAGATTGCACAAGCTATCCACCCATAAAACTTCTCCGTCGAGTTTGCTGTATAATCTCATCTGTAATGTTGGGAGTGTTTCTGATTATTTTTTGGGGGGCTAAATAATTGTTTCAGACTATAGCGGTACACAAGTTCCATTCTAGCTATACGACGTGCAAACTTAAGTATAAGAAGTCGACATATTTCCTCATTTACCTTATTCGGTTGGTCAGAATCCAAATAGTGCCTGAAGAAATGAAACTGCTGATCCTTATTTGGATATCTACATATAGAACCACCTCTAATATCAGTGATCATTTACAACAAAATATCACCATAAGATAGAGGGGAAGAAGAGGACTGAGGACATGGAGAAAGAGATGCAGAGAGGCAGACGCAACATACAAGCTGTAATCACAATCGTAGCCAGCATATTCATTGAAGTGATTCCCTATGTCAAATCCCCTGTAATTGTAGGATCCATACTCAAAATCAATGAAATACAGCTTTTCTGGATTTTGATAAACGGAAATGAGGTTAGTACAGACAGTTAAGTTCGGCATTTAATTGTAACTAAGAACAAACTCATCAAGCAGTTCTCCAATATGTACAAAAGACACCAAGATCAAATTTAGAAATGTCAACCATTTGATGCAATGTAAAAACCAGATTGAAAACTTTTAAAAATCATTCAGATATATATTTTTTTAATGGGATAGACTATTTTATTTGACGATATTAATCATATGGGAAGTTTTTTCAAACGAAGAACATAAATGAAAGCAGGATTGGCCTGATAAAGTTCATCCAAAGACTTATGTTGAGTCTTTATCACAAGAGAATACGAGTCACTTCAGAGAAAATTCGTTCCGTTGCTAAACATAATAAAACCTTAAGAAAGACGAATAAGCAATAGTGACACAATATATGATCACAAGCATAAAAATTTGCACGAGTAATACCAAATAAGATGTCTGCGATGTGTAGAACCAATTAAGTGATCTAAATGGTAGGGTTTTCTTCTTCAACAGATGAAAAGGCATCTTCAGATTACTGAATTTTATCATGACCGGGGAGACGCTGGAGAATTTCTAATTTTAAATGTCATGACAGAAGAAAGTACCTCGATCAAGATATAAATACACGGAAGGCTAGATCACAAGTACCTTTCTCCTCATTAAGCATCAGATTTCCAGAGAGTAAGTCATTGTGAGCAAACACCACTGGGGCGTTAAGACGGTCAGTCAATTCCTGTTCCAAAATTGCACGTCTTTGAAATAAAGAGATATATCCATTTAATACATGAAGCTACATAATACAATGTCATTCTGGCCAATACCAAATAACTTTCAATATCATCCGCTTTACAGAGGTAGTAGTAATTAAGCTGATAATTTATCCTAAAGAAAACTCGACTTAATCTTTTATATATTTCAGGTTTATTAAGCAAATTTTTTTACAATAAAGCCAAGAAAGATGCATTTTATGTGGAAAATAAGAACCATTAACTTTGAAACCTACAACATTTCATTTGTGCCAACTTTTGGGTGTGCTTAACTACAAGCAAGACGTAAAATTGAAATACGTATACAAAGTCATCCAATTTGAAGCAGTCTAAACCATTTAGTATGATGAAAGATGAATCAACACCAAAAAAGTTCTTTGAAGGTTTTCATAGCTGCTGTAGGAGATTCCTAGATCTCTCCAGCAAGATAACAAGAAAAAAAACAGTTAAATTATGAAAATGACATGCTGAACATCTTATAGCTATTGATTTCTCCAAAAGGGGTTAAGGAAAATAGCTAATATATGGTTTCAAATTAGCTTTTTCTTTTCTACCCACAACCGCTATCCTTTGGGTGCGCACAGGGTAAAATCTCCGCTGCTATGCAATAGCTCACAAACCACATAGGAGAGGTAACCCGCACTAGGCAAGCCTGGTATGACGAGCTTGACGCAGAAGGTAAACCCCTTGCTTTCGCTGGCAAGGGGTTCCAAATTAGCTTATCTGTGAGAGCAAACTAACATAATACAGATTAAGAAAAAAGTAAATGCTTGTAGGGCTGAAGTTTGCTCTATTATGGAGAAGATATTGGGAGAATCCCCTCCCCTTGGGTGAACAGCAAATTATAAATAGAATAATAATCAACTACATGTCATGGGAGGTGGGACTACCTTGAGCTCTATGATTTCATTATGAACTTCCGGGAACAAAATTGTCTCATACTTTCTCTTCTTCTCACCATCATCAAATTGGAGAGTTGATGCTGTAAAAATAGAAAAACGATCGGGCTTGAAATGGATCTTTCGTCCTTGCAGTTAATCCAGTACAAGTGTTCCAGTCTATGAGACTAGAGGGATCCTATGTTGCTCGGACTCTTCAAAAAAGTCGAGGGGTGTGAGTCAGGTCCTCCGAAAGCAGTGTACTTTTGAAGGATCTGACACGGGTGGGGCAACATACTTGGAGAGTCCGAGCAACATAGGAGGGATCCATACATATCAACCAATTCAGGGAAAATGACGTATCATGATATAATATTACTGGAGAATGTTCAGTAAAGGATGGACCATTTTTGTAGAACTTGAGCACATCATTCCACACTTGAGGTTCTTTGGAGCCCGGAATTTCTACCTGATGGAACTTTCGGAGTTGCTTTGCAATTTCAGCAGCAAGCTTTGGGTTGCTCATGTCTGTTGAAAAAGTTACAAGAAATGAGAACTAATTTGCATTAATAACACCATGAGGATGGGAGAAGTGAAAAATGTAGGTATCCCTGAAAAACAGGGTGCCAGAGAATTATTTCAACAACCCCATGATACATAAGTGCAACAAGTCAAACAAGATCTGTTGATGGAAGGACTCAAAGGCAACTGTCGTGCTAAACTCTAGTCCTGTTACAGGGTTTACAAAGCTCTCCTTACTATTTAACACGCTCTTCTCAACCTAGTTTGTGGACAAGTTCTATAAGATTCAAACCACCGACTTCTTTTCTATTTAACTACTTCAGAAGGAGGAGAGGCAGACACGCAAAATGATGATAAAATGACTATGCTAATTAGGCAAAGAAGATGAATTTTGAACATACGGTTTTATACAAAGATCAACAAGGCCAGTGAAAAATGAAAGGCGCGGGATAATTAACTATCATGGAAGCTCACGTATCTTTTATGCACATTTTGGTTGCTAATTATAAAAGCAATTCCAACCTATGTAATGATCAGCATCTTTTTATTTATTCAAAATGGACAAATCAATATTACATCTATGAGAGATCTAACGACAACAACAGCTTAAACCATGGACAAATCATGCCAAGCATATGATATGAACTATTTATTACCAGATTAGCCCCTTCCGGCCCTTATCCTTTGAAAAGAACAAGAGAACATTTGAAGGGGAGGAACTGAGATAGTACAATATAGGGCATGCCTATTATTTTTGGCCAATATTTGGTGAAATCACATAATTCTGTTAGTATAGATGACATGATTAGGTCCCATTCATAGAAAAAAAAAATTGTGTAGGTTTTTACTTTTTGTCAACAACTAGTTTATGGGGCTCTCCCCACCACATCAGCAAATTATTTATTTATCATAAAGGGAACTTTTTATTTAACTTAGATGATTGGTCATATAAAAGCAGCTACAGAGTCTGGAAGTCAAACCTTAGACCTAAGGGAATAAATTTTCTTTTGATGGTTTGACTAAATACAGGAAGTTCTCTCAGCACTAAATGAAAACCAATGGGGAACATCACAGCATAGGATGAAGGAGGATTGCAGATTACGAACTCAAAGGTCATTTCACTCTTAAACGAATTTAACTACACAGGGACTTCCAAGAATGTATTTTACTAAAGATTAGGGTTTCCTAGAAGTCTATAACTAGTAGGTATTCTATTTTTCAGGAACCTTTAGATAAATTGACATGGAGAGTTTGACCTAGTAGGTTATAGTGTTCTAGTAGAATGTTGTGTTTCTCTGTTAATGAAAGGTGGTTCAAGGGCTTCAAGGTGAACAGGGGGCAAACAAAATGTACTATCCATTTCACATCATCTATATGCGGATGATACTCTCATATTTCGTGAACCCACAGAATGTCAACTAAAGTACTTGGTCTTTATCGAGTGTTTTGAGGCAGTCTCAAGACTTCGTGTCAATTGGTGAAAACAAGTTAATTTCAGTCAAACTCTGTGAGATTTACAAGGCATGACAACTACACTTGGCTGTTACGGGAAGTCTTCCAATGGTTTAGTTGGATCTGTCTTTAGGGACAAAACATAAAGCACAACTATAGCAGGAGGTGTGAAAAGATGGGAAATGAGTTTATCCAGCTAGAAGAAAAATACATTTTTCTAGGGGGGCACAGGGCACTTGAATCATAATAACAGTGAGTTGGATTCAATGCCAACATATATTATGTATTTGTTCCCAATGACCGTTAAGGTGAAAAAGAGAATTGACTAGCTATGGAGAAATTTCTCATGGAAAGGCAATAGAAAGTAATTTCAACCTAGTGAAGTACAGCATTGTCTCTATAAAGAAGGTTCAGGCAGGTGGATCCAGATTTATGCTTTATTGGTTTGAATGCGTAAACCTACCGCAGCTCATTCAATTTATTGAATTTTAAATCTATTATTTTACTATTTACTGAATTTTTTAACACATATACAGGGTCCGAGCTAATCTATTGGGTTTGAATACATATTATATCCTCCCCAGGGTTGGGCATCAAGAACTTAAGAGTACAAATTAGAAGCCTTTTGATGAAATGGCTATGAAGAAATGATGTTGAAATCAATGCTCTAAGGAGGAAAAAGGATCACAATACAGACAGAGGTACTTTCTCACTGTTCTATATGCCAAATGCTCTACTATTGAAAGGAAAGCCTTATGGGAGAGTCCAGGATATGAACAATATTGTTAAAGCCCTTGGTGTATTGGTGGTGATTTTAATGTGATTATGGATTCTATCGAAGAAGTTGGGGGCAAACCTCATAGAGCTTACAAAAAATTGGATGTTACTAGCACAATTGATATTTGTGGTCAGGTAGACAGTGGTTTCAGTGGCTCTAGATACACTTGGTGCAACAATAGAAAACCACGCAAAAGAATCTGGAAGAGACTAGACAGAATATTTGTCAATGACGATTGGGAACAACTTTTCAACCATAATCACGTCAAACATTTGGCCGGAACTTGTTCTGATCACAAAGACACAAACCTTTAATCATTAAATCTACAATGATCAGAATCACCACATTTAATACTTAAGGTTTCTTAATTTTTGGACCAAGCAGCCAGATATCATAAGGTTGTTAAACGAGTTTGGGAGACTAAATCCTATGGCAATGCTATGTAGAGGCTACAATCAAAGTTGAATTTTCTCAGCAAAAGCTCAGCATATGGTACAAGAATACTATGGGAGACATTAATGAGCAAGTTCATTACTGGGAAGCCAAACTTCTTATCTTAAAAGATGATGACTTGTATGACAATACTGAACAGGCTAGAAGTGATACGAATAAGGGCTATGCCAAATACATTAGATAGATTCGTATTCAAGATCCACTTCTAAACAGAAGACTCGGAGTAAATGGTTTAAAGATGGTGATTGTAACACTAGGTACTTCCATAACATTTTGAGGGATAGAGAAAAAGGTTACATTTACATAGAATTAGAAATCAAAGAGATAGATGGGTGCAAGTGATGAGAAAAATTGCAAGAGTTGCCATTAAACATTTCAAGTGTCTCTTCAACCTCCATCAAACCAATAGCAACAGATGTACTACTAACTGTATACAAAAGATTATCACCAATGATGATAACGAGTTTTTGACCAAGACTCCAAATGAAAAAGAGGTCGAAGTATGAGCAAGGATAGTTTTGTCGGTCCTGATGGCTTCAATGGATGTTTCTATCAGACTTGTTGGGATATTATCAAAACTGACATTGCAAATTTTGTACAAGAGTTTTTTTAAAGGAAAAGAGCACTAAGTATTATATTCATAATGGCCTAGCTCTAATTCCTAAGATATGGGATGCTAAACCAGTGGACCACAAATGAAGTTGATAGTCCCTACAGAAGCAGTGTGTGGAGAACTATCAGAAACCAATGGCAAGCCTTTTGGGAAAATGTGGAGATTATTCTGGGAGATGGAGGGAAAACTGATTTTTGGACTGATCACTGGATTGGGCAAAGTAATTTGATGAAGTCTGTGTTTCCAATTCTTTATTCTATAAGTTTACAACAACATGACACGATCAACGAAATGTGGAGTCAACATGGGTAGAATATAATCTTTAGAAGAGCTCTCAATGACTGGGAAGTAGAGAGTTTCCTCACAATGATTCAGATATTGGGAACTTTTGATGGTTGAACAGATTCTACTGACAGGCTCAAGTGGAAACTTAACAGTAAAGGGGCCTTCTTAGTAAAATCAGTGTACTGGCAGTTGAATCAAAGAGGTCCTGTAAAGAAGAATTGGCCTGGAAACAAGTGTGGAAAGAGAATATCCCTATGAAAGTGTCTTCTTTATCTGGTTGGTGATTAGGAAAGCTTGCCTAACTAAGATAAGCTACAAAGAAGAGGTTTTTAGATTTGTTCAAGATGTCTTTTGTGTAACAAGAAGGTGAAAACAATGAACACTTATTCCTACACTGCAGAACACCTATAAATATGTGGCACATGTTCTTTTGTATTTTGGGAATAACATGGGTAATACCTAGTTCTACTTTGGCATTGATGAACAATTGGTTTGAGTATTGGGAATAGAGGTGGGGAGGAGGACTAGTGGAAGATCATTCTTGCTTGCATTTGGTGGAAAGTGTGGAAGGAAAGAAATGGTAGACATTTTGAAGGCACTAGCAGTTCTATCGAGAAAATTAGGATGAATTGTCTTAGTTTGTTCTCTTTTTGGTGTAAACAGAATATGTGGGGGAAGTAGGAGAGTTAGTATATCAAATAGGCAATATATGATTGTATAGTGTTTTGGGCAGGGGTTTAAGCACCTTTCCGATGCTTGTAAAGCTTCAATGTAGCACCTTTTCACGGGGCGGCTAAGTTTTTATCGAATAGAATCGTTACTTGTCTCAAGAAAAAGGCTATCACAGTGTAGTTTTGTCAAGAGAACATGTGGTGTTTAAAGACGGGTGCTCCACCACCTATGCATGTCAGATACTACAAAAGTAGTGCATTTTGAAGAATCCGACATGGGTACGACAACAATTTTGGAGAGTTCAAGCAACATAGTCCACCACAAGGAATAGGTGGGGAGAAATATTGGAGCACCATGCCCCATTTTTCGCAGGATATAGAAATCAAGATAGGGAATGGAAGAAAAGACTCTTTCTGGCAAAATAATTGACTAGGACACTCTCCTCTTAGAAATGCATTTCTCACTCTTTTTAACCTTTCACAGGACACCAACTTTACACTAGTACAAAGCAGGGAGAAAAACTTTGGAACATCACTTTTCAGAAGAAATCCTAATGAATGGGAAATTAGAGTGATTGCAGATTTTTTCAGCTTTTTCTACATTCCAAATTCCAATGTATTAATAACAATGAAGATCAACAACTTGAAAAGTTCAGGAAAATGAATCATTTACAGTTAGCTCATGCTACATCCAGAAGGAATGATCATATTACTCAGAGACAATGATTAAGGGTTGCAAGACATATGCACCAGTCAATATGATGGTCCTCTGCGGCTAATAACCAAAGAATCATGCTTCACTCAAGATAATCTATGAATAAGGAGGATACAATCAGCCAACAGATGTTACATGGGTTGAGAAGAATCAGAATCAAACAATTGTGTGTTCCTTCACTGGACTTTTACTTTGCATGTTTGGAAGATGTCAATCTTTTGGGACTGAAACAGGTTACACCAAGAACAGTTTAAAAGTTTCTTTTGAGCTGTAATAACAATTAACAGGTTAGGACTGACTAAGCACTTATATGAAAACTTGGAACACCATTCCTGCTTGCATTTGGAGGTGCAGTCAAAATGAAGGAATAAAAGATGTTTCATAGGACAAGAAAACCCTATTTCTAAGTTAGATCTGATGGCATCACATTGATAGCTCTCTGGTGTAATTTAGAAACGGTATCTGGTGTAATTTGTTGTTCCCGGATTTTCTGATGCCTAGTCCTGAATAATTCTAAATAGGAAATGGGAACACATAAAAGTTTCTAAATCACAAAGGAAAAATGAAGTCTGGAAGGTAGCCAAAAGTTATTTCCGCTAAACCACGAATAGTATCTACTACATATAAGCTACAAGTGGAAGTCTGATTAAATGCCTACCTGGGGGCGTTAAAGTACGTGCATCAATAAATGACTGAACCATGCCATTCCCAAATACTGCAAGCAACTTGGCACCAAACCCAGCCGCTGAGAGGTGTTGAATCGCCTAAACACAGGTACTTAACAATCATGAAGTGTGCAAGATTCATGAACATGGCCATAGTTATAAGTACTAAATAAATAAAACTTCAAAGTTTAGAGGAGAGTGAAGACATCCATCGAAAATACAGACTTCAGCAAAGAAGGCGTGGAATTATGGGCTAAACTTATGCAAGAAATAACATATTAACTGATCACAAAATGCTTAGACCTATGTAGTCAAATCCTGACAGTAAATATATATTAAGAACAAAAGTAAACTTGCAGAACATCAATCATAACATCCAGAATCAAACAGCTGACTGTATGCCTAAATTTTGAAGAATAATAGATGTACAACTCCTAACAATAATTATTGAGAAAGATATTTATAATTAAGCATGGCCACGGATTTGTGATATAAATGTGCAGATAATAGGACTCCAAAATACTTTCTCCAGAGAAAATAATTCAACTAGTCCCTCCCCCTCTTCTTCCCCTCACTTTGAACAAAACATAATTTTAAAGTAAATTGTAGAACAAAGGTGAAGTCCCCCATTAACTTGGCAAAATACATTACCCCTATTTGGAGAGAGTAACTTCTTTTCTTCAGTAACAATTTTTTGAACATTACATACATATTCTATAACTTATTCTTTATGTACTTCTATATAGCTTTTAGATATGGAAACTTTGATTTTTGTAATACTGAGGAATCAATGTCTAGACCGTATGTAAATTTCGTAGTCTGAACACTGTTCTTCTTCTTAAGATAGAGGAGTAGATTTCAAAATGTTTTGGAGGTTGACTGGCTTATTTGCCCCAGCGGGTAAGAGTACAAGACTCACATGTGCAGTCTATGCATACTCTTCTTGGAAACAGTCCGACTAACAAAAAGACGAGATAAGCAGAAATAACACCTAATGAAGCTATATGGCAAGTTGACATCCACATAACATCCTTTGTGGGGAGAAGAGAAGATACAAACACTAGTTTTACAGATCAAATAACCTTGTAGTTAAAATGAAAAACAGATAACCCAAGAGTAGTTGACTTAAATTACTCAAAAGTCAACTGTTACTACTCCATATAATAGGAATAATGCACGGGAAAAAATTTATCAATCAAAACCTCTGATACTCACCTGCATTTCTCGTTCACGGTTAATGACATATTCAGTATTTGGACCATATAACCTAACTGTCATATTTTCATGCTTTCCGTCATCTTCTCTTACAGATACTTTTAGCACTGCAGAAATAAATAGAATATTATTAGGACATACTACAATCTTAGCTGATAGGGTTAGTACTAAAATTTTCTGAGCAATAAAGATTTTAACAATAAGAATCATTCTTTTTGTCATAGGATAGTACATATGGCACACACAATTTCAGAATGATAAGTTTGGAATGCAAATGAGTGCTTAAAAATTGCAAATTCAAACAACATAAATACGCACATAGATTTGTGATGCCACCAGACACAGTCTCTACAGAGAAGTGAGAACCATCTAGATTTGACCATTGGTTGAACAAGTCCTTGCACAGTTCTCTGCACAGTTTCAAGCCAAGCTCAGAAATAGAAGAGGAAGAACAAAAATTAGCCTCAATATACAGGTGCATGCATACGCTAAATATACTTCTGAGTGTGGGAAGAAAACATTTACAAAACATCTATTTTACATACAAATTTTGTCAGCCTGCTAAATCATGTCCCATTTAGTCTCACATATACTTCCCTGCTAAATCATGTCCCATTATACTTGCCTGCTAAATCGTATCCCATTTAATCTCACATATACTTATTACGCAATAGCCAGAGGAACACCTAAGACCTTTTTCTTTACGACGACAGTGTCTTGACAACCATAACCACCTCGACTAGTTCACTGGATACATGTTGCCACCTACTAGACCTACCAAGGCTAAGAGAAATGGCATAATTCACCTAGTATCCCTTTCGCTAGTGTTCAACCTTGGTGTCCAAGGTTGTCACTCCAACTCTACGTCCACTAGGCCACTCCCTTCGAGGAATAAGTAGATGTTTTTAAAAGAGCATAATCTTGTATTTTAATTATCCTTAAAACTAAAAGTCCATCCCTCAAATAATACCATGTTGCCATCATGCTATGTTTACAGATAAATTCATGCACTCACTACATCTCATAGTAGTGTCAGTTAACATTCCATTCATACTTGAACGCCAAAATGGTGCACTATGCTCTTAGAGCAAGTAAAATACTTTGAGATGAGAAAATACTAATTCTATACATCCAAAATTAGAATTGTGGTTTTCATAACATAAACAAGGATTGATACTCGAAAAATCTAAAACAGAAATCATTTTTGATCATTTCAACCAGTAGGAAAATGAAGCTTTTATATCATGTCTCACTAACAAGCTGAAGAGAAAAATAAAACATAGAGCTGACTGCTGAGGTAAAGTCAACCATTTTACACTGGAATCACAGCGAGACCGAGTCAATGTTAATCCAACATATTATTATATGAACCAATATATCAACTCAATTCAAATCATAAATCACAGCATAAAAGAGATTGACAAGACATCCATCAATCCTACTACTCCCTCTGTTTATATTTGTTTCTCTTAATTTATTTGAAGCACAAAGTAAAGAGACAAAATAAGGCTTTTAGCACATGAGTTGACATAAATAAACTTATAAAAAGTCATGTCAATTATTACTCTAGTTCTAAATATAGAAAGTAACAAAAATTGAAAAAATAGGAAACAAATCCAGACAAATGGAGTATTACTATTGAATTAATACTAAACAAAACGCTAGTCCATACCTAAATAGCAAAACCACAACATATCAAATCAAAACACAAAGCCAGCATCCAAAATTGAAAACTGCTCAATTCAGATAAAGCGGAAATCGAAAACATACACGATTTTAGGCTTTAGATGAGTAATAGAGAGAGAATGATCAACGGTGAGGGAGGAATAGGGAATATTGGCGGTAAGGCTGTGGCGAGCTCCTTCTGTTACTTCCATGGCGTTCCAGATCTTTGCTGCTGCTGCCCCATGTATTTGGTGCTCTTACTATTTATATATTTCCTGCACATTATTCAAATGCTTTTTTTTGGGTCTCACACTTTAGATTTTAGATTTACATGACCGGGAAGATCGTCTTTTTACGTTAAGACAATAATGCCCTTGCTCTAATCCTAATCCTCTTTCATACTTTTTGCGATAAAAGCAATAAAGCATCGTATTCGAATAAGGTTCTTTTCCATTTTCTAACATGTCTCTCTCGTTCGGTTTGATTTTTTATATTTTGTATCGATGTATTCAATAAAAATAATAATTAATATAATTATTTGATTATATCGCATGTTATATTATTTTAAAATATTAACTTGACACACCATTAAGAAAATGATTATATATTATATGTAGATATTTATTATATGATTTTTTTTCTTCTAAAAAGGCAGTTAGCTATGGATAGTTTCAACACAATTAAGAGACAAATATGATATATCAACAAGAAAAAGGAAATTAATTTGTAACTCGATATTTTGTTATTTGAAAATATTTTATATTTAAAATTAAAACAAAGTAAAAGCATAAAAATTAGTTATAAAAATGCATTAAGAGGCAAACTGTTAAAGGCCTGTCTAGAAGATCTAAATATAGTACAAAACAATTGGAGGTTACCTCTAAAAACTACAATACAAAACATGATTAAGCAATTAAATGACATATTATAACACATACTTTTCTCGTGGCTATAAATATTACATTAACCTCCCTTTCCCTTTTTGATATTTGCGGTAACAAAACTATTATTCAACTTAAAATGGACAAAGTTACCCTTATTTTATAATTTGTGTTTTATTTAAATAATTTTATTTTAATTTTTCACATCATTATTTCGATTGATATACGTAATTCATGAATGTTATCTTAACTTCTTTGGATTAGGTAATTAGATTAACACTTATCGTATTATTATCCTTTCTTATCGATAAGAATATATTTTTAGCAAAACAAAATTTGCAGTTCTTAACTAAATAATCTATGAATTTCTTTATATATAAAAAAAAATGCATTTGCATGATCTTTAATTTTGAATAACAATAAACTTATTATCTTAAAAATCACAATGAAGAACACTTATAAGTATGCAATGGTAATAGGATTTTAATAATACTTGATATTATGGGATATTGTAAGCTTTGGCCATTTGTAGTTTGAAAAACAGAGAGCAAAATCAAAATAAAATAATAACAAATAAATCATAAGTCCTAAAATGAATTTCAAAGTTAACAAAATAAAATATTATATCTCATAAAGAATAAGAGAAAATTACATTTAATCATAAATTCTCCTACATAATCATTTTTGACAAAACATAACTAATTCAAAAGAAAAATATATAATAGAAACATTATTTCTTAAGCACTTAAAAAAATAAAGAATATTCAATATATATAGCTCAAAATACATTATCTTCATCCCTTGATGTTATCATTTCATCCTATATACAAGAGTCAAGAAAAATAATAACAAATATACATTATTAGTCATAAAATAAATCTTAAAGATAACAAAGCAAAATAACTTATCTAAAAGAAATAAAAAATATGTTGACATGTTAGTCTTGCTTGCTAATTAAAAGTAATATATGAAATAATATTTGAAAAAGATAATGCACCTCAAAGCTTACAAATATTGTAACATGTCTTCCACTATTTCTCTAACCAAAGATGACTACAAAATAACACACAATTTTAGTGTGATTTTATAGTGTTAATGTAACCTTTCACATTAAATAATTAGAAGTTATGAATATGAAAGACTTAAGGGGGCGTTTGGTAGGCTGTATTAAAAGAAATAATCCATGTATTAGATGTGGTATAATTTAATACTGTGTTTGGTAGAATGTGAGCCTATGTATAACTAACTCTTGGATTAGTTAATACATCCTATATGGTATTATTTGATGTATTACTAATACCTTCCATTTGGAGGTATTAGCTCTAATACCATGGATTATTCTAGGTAAAGACAAAATACCCCTCAAATCCTTTTAATATTTTATTTATTTTATATTTTATATTTATACTAATAAAGTTATTTAAATAAATTAGCTTACAAATATTATTATTTAGATATAATTTTTTGTTTCTAAAAATATGAATTACTTAATCTATTTATTATTAATATAAAATATTATAATTCGACTAATATGTTAATGTTGATGTATGAATTTAGGAACAATTCATAAGTAAAATATTGTCTCTTAATGAAAGTTCATTAAACATTACACAAGTAGTCTAAAACAAGAGAGTGTGTGTATATATATATATATACACACACACACATCTCGAGTATAAAAATAGTTTAATTTATTTTTCTATATTTATTTTATATTTTTATTTTATTTTATGATAAAAAGTTTTTTAAAATTTATTGATACAATACAAAGTTCAATAAATTTTTTTCTAAAATCATTATAATTGTGTGACCTTTGAGTTATTAACTCTAATTTATTAAGATGACAATTATTTACTCTCAAATAATTTAAGTGAGAAAATAGTGAACATGACGATAAAAATTTTATTCTCCTAACTAGTTAAAAATGTTATAAAAAAAATAATATTCTCCGTTAATTATGTACTTTGACTCAATTACATGAAATACAAAATCTCATAATAACTCTAAGGTATAATTGGAAAGTTTTTTTTAAAAAACTTTTAAACCACACACATAATTAGATAAGAAACAATGAACCAAATACTTGATAAAATAATCTTTGCATTACTAATCCTTGCATTGGTAATCCCTGCATTGATAATATCTGCATTACTAATCCCTGCATTATTTATTTTTATACCAAACGACACCTAAGAGGTTATGAATATGAAAAATTTGAGAGTTATGAATATTATTAGACTAATTTAAGAATATAATTTATATAATTGAAGAGGTATAAGTTTATAAAAAAAATAATTGAAAAAAAAAGTCAAGTAAAAGAAGAAAAATAAGAAAAAATGAATGGAGGTCATAGAGAGATGCCGCATCACCTCCTCTATGATTAGTCAAAAAATGAATCTCAAAGATAACAAAACAAAATAATTTATCTAGAAAAATAAAAATATGTTGACATATTAGCCTTACTTGCTAATTAAAAGTAATATATGAAATAATATTTGAAAAAGATAATGCACCTCATGAGCTTACAAATATTGTAACATGTCTTTCACTAATTGTCTAACCAAAAATGACTACAAAATTAGACACAATTTTAATGCGGTTTTATAGTGTTTATGTAACCTTTCACATTAAATAATTAGAAGTTATGAATATGAAAGACTTAAGAGTTATGAATATGAAAGGTTTGAGAGTTATGAATATTATTAATACTAATTTAAGAATAGAATTTATATAACGGAAAAGGGCCTAAAATACCCTCAAAATATTGAAAATGGTACAAAATTGCCCTCTATCCACCTATTGGCTTCAAAATACCCTTCTCACCCACCTATTGGGTCCAAAATACCTTGTCACCTTTTGGTTCAAAATTGACCACTTATTTAACGGTTTTTATATTTAGACTATTTATATATTTTTTAAAATACGTGGTGCTCAACTATTTATTATAATTTAACTTATTAGTATAATTTATAAATCAATCAATTACCCACCCATTACTAATTAAATTCCTCTTAATAAACCCGTCACATTATCAATGCAAGCTACTGCCAATTGAGTGTTTAAAAAATTATAGAAGTAAATTATCATTCATTTAAGTGGCTAAATAAAAATCACCGATAAACTTAAAAGTTTGACTATGTTCATCTTAATTATTCTTACGTCTCAATTATGTGATGTTACTTCATAGGTAACTTTTTTTTCAAAATAATATATTAAAGGTTTTAAAACAATCATAAATATTTATAAAATTATATTTTTAAAAAGTGCATGAATTAATTCGGGATGTATTACTTCTTTACCTTTAATCATGAATTTACAATTCAATCTTGAAAGAGAATCCTATTGAAAGTCTCATCCTAAATAAGCGACTCAACCTAAATTTAATTGGAGCTTAAGTTCGGACTCGAATAATTCTGGATGTCACTTTAAGGAATCTATAATTTCATCGTGTTTTAGTAGTGTTTATGACGATTTTGATATTAAAATTGAATTATTAATTGAGTGAGGTTTAGTTAGTAATGAGTGGGTAGTGGGTTGGTTTATAAATTATATTAATAAATTAAAATTATAATCAATAGTTGAACGCCAAGTATTTTAAAAAATATTTAAAGAGTTTAATTTTAAAACAATTAAAAAATGGTTAATTTGAACCCAAAGGTGGATGACAAGGGTATTTTGGAGCCAATAGGTGGATGAAAAAAGGCATTTTATAACCATTAGGTGGATGAAGGGTAATTTTGTACCATTTTCAATACTTCAAGGGTATTTTAGGCCCTTTTGTGTTTATATAATTGAAGAGGTATAAGTTTATAAGACAGAAAAGACATAAACTGACACCTGAAGTTGTCACAAATTTTTAAAAAGACATTCTAACTATGCGGACGTCCTATTACCCCATAAAAGTATTGAATGCCCTTATAAATACACCATTTGAACTCATTTTCTGCCTATGTTTGTATTCACACGGATGACGCTCGTGGTTGAAAAAAAATTCTTCCAAAAATGAATTAAGAAATGCCATGTGTCATTTCTTTTTTTATTATTTGATTACTTTCTCTCAAAATACACCATCTTCCCCAATTCATTCAAAACACCAGTTGGTTAAAAATTAAAGTTGAAAATAAAATCTTCTTTTTCCAATCAAAACAACCCAAAAATGGAAGAACTTTCTAACTTGTTAAATTTTAGTCATCTCTTTAAAATTTGAGATATCAATTTAGCTTTTGTAATTAGATTTTGAGGGTAAATATTTTTTACAATAGCAAATGCAAATCTTGATTCGTATTTGTAATGACGAGAATAATCGATGTCGTATATTACTTCATTCTGCAAAAGTGCCGCAAACTAACCCTAACCTATAGAACTCAACGAAGCTCAACTTTTAACAACAATGGCGGCAATGGCGACAAAAACGGTTGAATCCCAAAAGTGAAAGCGTGCTCCAAAAAACCGGAGATAAATTAGCTCACAAGAAACTAAAATCATCAACCCAAGAGGTTCTAAGGAAATCCCATGAATCGTCAAAGCAAGCTCGGTGATAAGAAGCAACAACCCAAGCCCTTATGTCGTTGTTTCCGGGAAAGCACATCCACATAGCAACAACCGTGCTTTATTAATATTTAAATTATATTAACTAATTTAATGGAGGGTGAGGTCACTCGCCTATTAAAATTCTTGGATTGATGAGAAAACGTGTCGAAATGGTCCCTTTACAAATGTAATGAATACTTTTGTGGGGGTAATCGGACGTCCATATAGTTAGAGTGTCTTTTAAAAAATTCGGGACAACTTCAGGTGTCACTTTATGTCTTTTCTCTTTATAAGAAAAAAAAATTAAAAAAATGATAAGTAAAAGAAGAAATAAGAAAAATGAATGGAGGTCATAGAGAGGTATCACATCACCTCCTCTATGATCCTCATATATATATATATATATATATATATATATATATATATATATATATATATATATATATATATATATATATATATAAAATATATAGATTCAATCAATTCATGGGCAAATATTGACAACATAGGCGTCTAAATACCCCTAAGATCAAGGTACAAGAGTGACTAAGAAAATACAATGGGTAAAAGAAATTTATGACACATTTCTCACCATAAGGAAATATGAGTAAAAGCAGTTGGAGAACACCATTGTCTTCACTTATGAAATATTACTGATAGACTGTGTCAGGTAGCATATAGTAAAAATAGTATCAGTACAAACAACATGTATTGATAAGCATTATCGATCGATCTGAACCTGTCATATAATATCATGCAATTGCTCATAAATGTGAACATAAACTAGGGCTTTGAATCGTCATTCACCATGCTTAACATAATCATACTTCTTGAAACTCATATATTCTATCTCCAGTTACCCCACCTACTTTTGGTAACGAATCCACTTACTAAGAAGAGTCCCGAAGCTTACTGTTTATGTCACTCTCATATCATATCATAACCTAACACTTTTATCACGTAGAGATTTATCTAACACAAGATCTCTACCAACTCTATTAACCAACCTACTACTTTCCCTCAAAATCTCACACAACCACCTTGACCCTTGCCCCTTGACTCATTCAAGTATATCACATGCAAGACTTTTAGTAAACTATCTTGACTCAAATCGCCCTTATCAGATATGTTCTAAATATGTAACCACCATAACAGGTCTCAGCCTTTAAACAATCACCAGACGCCATTATATATCAATTTGACTTAGTTACCCCCAACTTGGCAAATCATATAACATACAATTAACATCACAACTACATAAAGATAAAACTAGATTTTAGCGGCAATAAATACACATATTAATGAAGAGTGTTAAATATCTTATTGACATTAGTTAACTGTTATCGATCTAATGTTGCTATAGACCTTAGGACATTTACAAAGAGTGTTAATTGTCATTAAAAATACATATTTTAGCAACAATTAAGTTATTGTTATTAATTAATTATCGCTAAAAATATTTTGGTCCAGTGGTACAACAAGTCCAAACTCTCAATCCTTACCCTGAATTGAAATGCACCATTACACAGAAATGTAAACAAGTAACTAGTGATACAATCCAACACTTATAACCAAAAATAAGACCACATGGACTCCAGTCCCAATGAACAATCAATGCATAAAACATGTTCCACATGATCACAATTACATATAGTCAGTCCTCTCGTGAAACCACAATGCATATATTCGATCCTCTCATAGAACCCGCACATAAATTGTTAGTATACTAGCACTATTTTGTCGGAAAACACGGATAAACACAAAAATAGATATGGTAAAAGTAATGGAAATAAATGGGAAAATAGCGCACCAAGAATTTTACGTGGAAATCCTTCTCAATAAGGGAAAAATCCACGGGCTAAGAGGAGCAACTGATATCACTATAGTAAGGAATTTTACACAATGTAGTCACGAATACAATACTCAAAGTGACTATCACACACTCAAAAGGAACAACACTCTTTTGGTTTCCACCTTACTAAAATATCGTTCACACTCTATTTTTCTTCACAGACTATTTTTCTTGTATAGTCTATGAAATACCTCACTTTGCTCTCAAAATGGTTTTTCTCTCTAATTTGGTATGTTTTACAAATGAGTAAGAATGCTCTATTTATAGAAAGATAAAATCATGCTTATGTCACTAATGACATAGGTAAATATAGCAAAGTCAAAAATGGTTGCAAATCTGACCGATTTGCCAACCACCAAATCTTTTATTTTCAACTCCAATTACTATTTCTTTTTAACAATTGCTTATAGCAATTGAATAACTAAAGTTGACCAAAAATGGGATGGATTCAACAAATCTCCCCCTCCAGTCCTATTTAGTGGAAGAAGGTATCTTCATCTTCTTTAGAAAGAGCTCATACCCACAAGTTCTTTGCATAAATCAAACTTGTCTTTCGGTATCGTCTTGGTCAGCATATCTGTAGGATTTTCACTTGTGTGAATCTTTTTGACGTGAAATGATTCCCTTCCACTTTCTCACGAATCCCATAATATATAACGTCGATATGTTTTGTTCTTGCATGGTACGTGGAGTTCTTGATCAAGTCTGTTGCACTCTGGCTGTCACAATAGACAATATAATCCATCTGATTCAAACCAAGCTCTTGAAGAAATTGCTTAAGCCATATCATCTCCTTGCCGGATTCAATAACCGCAATATACTCAGCTTCAGTTGTAGATAGTGCAACACACTTCTGCAACTTTGACTGCCATAATACAGCTCTCCTTGAAAAAGTAAATAAATATCCAGTAGTGGATTTTCTGTTATCAAGGTCACCTGCCATATCAGAATCTGTATAGCCTTTCAAGATTGGATTTGATGCTCCAAAATACAAACATTCATCTAAGCTTCCTCTACGATACCTGAGTATCCACTTTATAGTTTCCCAATGCTCTTTTCCTCGATTTTCGAGAAATCTGCTAACAACACCAATTGCGTGAGCAATATCAGGTCTAATGTATACCATTGCATACATTAGACTTCCGACGACGGAGGAATATGGAACTTTGGCCATGTTCTCTTTTTCCTCCCTAGCTGTATGACACATTTTCTTGCTCAACTTCATATGACCAATAAGAGGTATACTAACACACTTAGCATTCTTCATATTGAAGCGCTCCAGTACATGTTCAGTGTACTTCTTCTGGGACAAATAAATATTTCTTTCATCTCTGAGACGAGTAATTCTCATGCCCAAAATTTGCTTGGCATGACTCAAGTCTTTCACAGAAAAAGGCTTACACAACTTGTTCTTCAGCTAGTCAATCTTGGAAGTACTCTTGCCCACAATCAATATATCATCCATATATAACAAAAGGATGATAAAATCATTGTCAATTTTTTTTTTACAAATACGCAATGATCTGAAGAAGTCTTCTTATAGCCTTGCTCCTACATAACAGATTCAAACTTCTTGTACCACTGTCTGGGAGCTTTTTAGGCCATAAAGACTCTTTTTGAGTTTGCACACAAAATTTTATTTACCTTCTACTTTGAAGCTCTCAGGTTGTTCCATATAAATCTCTTCATCTAGGTCACCGTGAAAGAAAGTCGTCTTCACATCCGTCTGCTCAATCTCTAAATTAAGACTAGCAGCCAAACCTAAAACTGTGTAAATAGAGGACATTTTCACAACAGAAGAAAATATTTCGTCAAAGTCAATACCCTTTCTTTGACCAAATCCCTTAACAACCAATCTAGCTTTGTATCTGGGCTTCAAGTTATAATCTTCAACTTTAACTTTGAAAACCCATTTGTTTTTCAAAGTTCTCATGCCATTGGGCAATTTTACCAACTCATAAGTGTGGTTCTCATGGAGAGACTTCATCTCATCTTGCATGGCTTCAATCCATTTATCCTTGTGCTTATCTTTCATGGCCTCCTCATAACGTTCAGGTTCTCCCCCGTCAGTGAGTAATACATACTCATAGGTGAATAATGGGAGGAAGGAAACTACTGTCTTGTGGACCTCCGAAGTGGAATATTTGATTCGTCCACAACTTCATGAGCTACAGGATCATCAATAACAATATCATTGTTATTATCAACATCAACATGTTGGTTCGATACATGATTTTGGGCGTCACCATGATTATCAAGCCCAACAACATCATGCACACTTGTGTGAGGAACTTCATCATGATGAACTATACCATCAAAACTTGAATATTTTAGCTTATCCCCTTTGTCAATATCTTTAATTGTTTTACTCTCCATGAAAATAATACCACGGCTTCTCACAAGTTTTTTTTCAATTGGATCATATAGCCTGTAACCAAATTCATTAAGTTCATACCCAATGAAGATGCACTGCCTTGTCTTGGCATCTAACTTTGACCTCTCATCTTTTGGCACACGTACAAAAGCTTTGCAACCAAATACTCTCAAATGGTCATAGGAAACATCCTTTCCGTACCAAACACTACTTGGTACATCACTTTGCAAAGCAACAACCAGAGGTAGATTAATAACATGTGTAGAGTTCAATAAAGCCTCACCCCAAAATGAATTCGGCAACTTTGCTTCAGAAAGCAAACATCTAACTTTTCCCATCAAGGTCCTGTTCATTCTCTCAGCCAAACCATTAAGATAAGGATTCCTCTGGTGTCTAATACCTTGATACTTGCAGTATTCATCAAATGGTCCACAATATTCACCATCATTAACAGTACAAATACATTTCAGTTTCTTTTCCAGTTTCTCTTTCAACTGAAGCCTGAAACTGCTTAAAGGCACTTAACACTTGGTCTTTAGTCTTCAAGACATAGACCCAAAGTTTTCTCGAGCAATCATCAATGAAGGTGACAAAGTAGAATGCACCACCCAATGTCTTTGTCTTCATTGGACCACATAAATCATAGTGCATCAAGTCAAGCAACTCTGTCTTTCTTGAAGGAGGGTAGGACTTAAAGGAAACTCTATTTTGCTTACCAGCCAAGCAGTGCTCACACTTTTCTAATTTAACACTTTTGAAATTCGACAAAAACTTCTTCTTGGCTAGAACTTTAAGTCTTTTCTCGCTGATGTGGCTAAGTCTCTTGTGCCATAACGTTGAAAAGTTATCACTCTCAACCGCATTCACCATATCAACACAAACAGAGGCCGTAGTCTAATATAGACCACGACGTTTGTTACCACGAGCCACAACCAAGGAATCCTTAATGAGCTTCCATTTTCCGTCACCGTTGGTACTAAAATATCCTTCATTATCTAAAACACCAACAGATATTAGGTGCAGACGAATATCAGGAGCATGTTTCACATTTTCCAAAACTAGTTTAGTTTCAACACTGGTTTCCAAATAAATTGTACCACTATCAGCCACCCTAGAAACAGTCTCATTACCCATACTCAAGGTTCCAAAATCACTAGGAGTATAGGAAGAGAAAAAAATCCTTCATTGATGTCACATGATATGCAGCTCCAGTGTTCACAACCCAGCTTGACTTATCACAAGCAATATTTATCATATCCGCATCGAGGACAGTAACAAGATTTTCGATGGTAACGGTGGATATGCAATTTTAATTGCCATCTTCCTTAGTTTCCTCATTGTTTTTGTTTTCCCTCTTCAACTTCCTGCAAAACTTCTTTGTGTGCCCTTTCATATCACAATGACAGCACTCAATATCCTTAAGTCTGCTTCTGGATTTGCTCCTGTTTTGTTTTCTATACTGAGAACCACGAGTTTTGTTTCTCCCTATAGGGCCAGTTATCAGGATATCTGACGAAGAAGAACCTAGAGATTTTCTTCTCATATCTTCGTTCAAGAAACTACTTTTGGCAGAATCCATAGAGATCACACCATTCGGAGCAGAATTTGACAACAAAGTTCTAAATGTTTCCCAAGAGTCTGATAGGGAACCAAGTAGAAGCAAGTCTTGAATTTCTTCATCAAATTTGATGCCCATAGTTGATAATTGGTTCATGATCCCTTGAAAATTATTCAGATGGACTGTCATCGGAGAACCATCATGATATTTTAAACTCAACATCTGCTTTATTAAGAACATTTTGTTATTGCCAGTATTCCGAGCATACAAACTTTCAAGATGATCCTATAGGGTTCGAGCATGTGTCTCCCCAGAAATATGGTTCAACACATTATCATCGACCCATTGCCTAATGAATCCACAAACCTGCCTGTGCAACAGATTCCACTCTTCATCTGTTTTTATTATCAGGCTTTACAGTGGTAAATACTGGTTTGTAAAAGTTCTTGACATAAAGCAGATCTTCCATTTTCTCCTTCCAAATGACATAATTAACACCATTCAAAGTAACCATTCTACTTGTTTTGTCTTCTATTGTTTTTCCCAACAAACTGGTATTAGAACCAAGGTTTTATCTGAGTATGCTGGTTGCAGAACAGTCTGAACTTCCAAATTAGAAAAGACTAGCACAGTACCCCAACTAATCAGTCACTACAATAAAAACAACTTTTAGCGGCACTAATAAAAAGTACTAACGTCTTTACCGCTATTATTTAAGTGTCATTAGAACTAATGTCGCTAAAGGCTTAAGCGGCATATGTAAAGAGTGACAATTTTCGCTAAAACTACATATTTAGCTGCAACTAAGAATTAAATGTCGCTAATGGTCATTTTGGTTGTAGTGAGTGTTAGTGTTACTATTGAAACCCCTTAACCAATCTACTAAAGCTTAACCTTGCTAGAGGTGTTAGGACTGCATACTATAAAATTAAAATTTCACTTGTCTATATAAATTTTTTGATGAAGGGATGTCGCTTGACACATCGCGGGCTAGGATTTCTTTGCCCTGGAGTAAAGCTAAAGGGCGTAAGTATTCCAAAAAAAAAAGGTGTATCTCCAAATTTCATTTGTTTGTTTTTTTTTTTTGTTTTGGACGTTCTGAAAAACTAGTATCAGTGAAGAGCTGTACTGATCTCTTTCAGGCAGCAACCGCAGTCCATAGACGCCCGCCCGCCCGCCAGCAGCAGCAGTGCCCGCACCGCCCGCCAGCTAGAAGTAGCAGTCGCGTCGTCCCTCCAGCGCAGTAGCAGCAGCCGCGTCGTCCGCCAACGGCAGCAGCAACAGTAGCGCCGTCTGCCAGCAGCACCAGCAGCCGCGCCGTCCGCCAGCCAAGCGCCAGTAGCCGCCGCAATGCTCCAGCTCACTGCCTAGTCAGCCAGTTTGGTTTGTTTTTGTTATTTTTTTTTGTTCTTGACTTCTTTCATTTTTTTTCTTTCTGATTTTGTTTTTGTTACTAGTTATCGTGAATTTATTGTGAATTTTTTTATATATATAGATAGGTGAACAAAAACAATTAAATATGGGTGTAGCTGATCAAAGTCGAATAAGTATGGCTGATTCTACGGAGAATACACCTAGTAATAGCAATGATCCATCAATTGGCACAGATATAACAAAAAAAAAGAAATGGATCCTAGATCTCCTGTTTGACAACACTTTGAAAAGGTTTTTGAAAATGGTGTATTAGTTAAAGCAAAGTGCTTACATTGTAAACAATAATATGCTGCCAATACAACAAGAAATGGAACAAGTGGACTAAAACAACATTTGACTTATGGGTGTAAAGTGTATAAACCTCCGACTGTTGCAATCGGTATTCAAAAATTATTAAATATTCAAAGTAACAATTTAGAGACTTGGAAATTTGAGCAAGAGGTATGTAGGAGAGCTTTAGTTGAGATGGTTATTTTGGATGAACTACCTTTTAGTTTTGTTGAAAAAGAAGGTTTTAAGAAGTTTATGAGTAAAGTCCAGCCTTTGTTTCATATTCCTTCTCGTAGAACCATACAAGGGATTGTTATGAAGTTTATGGTGAATTGAGAATAAATTTGAAACAATCTTTCAGAGAAATACAACCAAGAATTTGTCTCACAACAGACACATGAACTTCAGTGCAAAGAATCAATTATATGTGTTTGACTGCTCACTTTATTGATAGGGATTGGGTGCTTCATAAAAGAATATTGAATTTTTATCCTATCACTAGTCATAAAGGTGAGCATTTGACTGAGTCTATTAGTAATTGTTTACTTGATTGGAAGTTGGATAACGTTTTTACTGTTACGGTTGATAAGGCCTCTTCAAATGATGTGGCAGTTTTAGAGTTGTCCAAAAAATTAGATATGTGGGGAACTAATTTGATGGAAGGTAAGCATCTCCATGTGAGATGTATGGCTCATATACTTAATCTAATTGTGCAAGATGGTTTGAAAGAAATTGGTCCTTCTATCAAAAGGGTAAGACAAATGGTGAAATATGTTAGATCATCTTCTTCAAGGACAAGAAACTTCTTGAAATGTGTTGAAATGCAAAAGATAGAATGTGATAAGTTGTTGTCTTTAGATGTGCCTACTTGGTGGAAATTTCCTATTTGATGTTAGACATAGTAGAAAAGTTTGAGAAGGCTTTGGAGAGGTTTGATCTTTATGATGGTAATTTTAATTCTTTTCTTGCTACTGATGTTTATGAAGATGAAAGTATCGCAGGTTCAATTCAATATGAAGATTGGGCTAATGTGAAGAATGTCACAAAGTTTCTTGAAAAATTTTATGAGCTCACTTTGAAAGTTTCAGGTTCACGGTATGTTACTTGTAATGTTCATATTGAAGATATATGTGAACTTGATGCTTATTTGAAATTATGTATAGCAAGTGATAACCTTGATTTCAGTAAAATGACTTCGGGAATGAAAGAAAAATTCAAGAAATATTGGGGTACTCCTAAAAAATGAACAAAATAATTTTTATTGCTTTTGTTTTGGATCCTCGCAATAAATTTGTGTATGATAATTTTGCTCTTGAAGAATTACTTGGGGAAGAAACGGAAAATGTAGTGAATACGAAAGTAGAGGCTTACTTGAGGGATTTGTTTGCGATATATGTAAGTATGGAAAAGGTTCCAAAAGTCAATCATCTTCATCTGACTCAACTGATTCTTCTGCTTGTAGTATTTCTCAAAATGTGTCCAAAAATTCTTTGAGAACTAAGTTGCACATGAAGAAACAAAAGAATGATTCTGGAAGTTTGGGTGTTAAATCTGAGTTGGATAAATATCTTCTTGAAGACCAAGAACCTGAATCTGGAGATTTTGATATTTTGAGTTGGTGGAAAGTTAATTCTCCTAGATTTTCTATACTTTCACAGTTGGCTCGAGATGTATTGGTTATTCCTATGTCGAGTGTGGCATCGGAATGTGCATTTAGCACCGGTGGACGAATTCTAGATCCCTTTAGAAGTTCATTGACTCCCAAATGTGTGCAATGTCTTATTTGTGTCCAAGATTGACTTAGACAAAAAACCAAGCCTATTTGTGTTGAAGAAAGTTTGGAGTTTCTTGAAAAAATTGAACTTGGTAAGACTTTTTATTTTTTATTTATTTTTGGAAAAAATAAAATACTTATTGTGTTGTATCTTGTATGACATGCTTCTTTTTCTTATTATAGAGATGGACAAATAGTTGAAGAAACTCTTCCATTGTTGATCTATGATTGACTTGCAAGTAGTGGTTTAATACATCATTTATTTAATCATATCATTTTTTAATCTTAAAGTAGTATTCTAAGTTTTTAATATTTGATTTTATCTTAAAAGGTCCAAGGGTTAAGACAATAAAGAAATAATTTTGTTGGCACGTGACACTTGAAAGTTGAAAGCGATCTCATGGAAGAAAGTCAAGAAACTCATAATTGTTGTTTGTTATTGTTGACATTTGAATTGAAAGTAATCTCATGGAAGCAGACAAGAAGTTTAAAATACATTGTTTGTCGTTTATTATTGTTTATTATGAGTTCATGAAAGACTTTATTGTTACTTGTTAGATTGTTATTATGATGAATTTGTGAAGACATTAACTACAAATCTACAATGCAACTTTTGTTTTAGTGTCATTGTTAATTAAAAATTATGTGTTTTAGTGACATTGTGAATTTAAAATTTGTGGTGTTAATGCCTAATAACATATTGACATATTGATATTTGGTAGTAAATTAGTAATGCACTTCTTTGATGTATTGTCTATTTTTACTTTTTAGCCCATTAAGTTGAAAAATCAAACAAAAAATTGTAAAGTTTAAAATTTTAAAAGTCCACTAAGCAGGCCCATTAAAAAGCCGACATAAAAAACCACCGAATTAATTAACAAAAATCGAATCGAAGAGAAATATTTCAGTTTGATATTCGGTACACAATTTACAAGAACCGAAAAAACCAGAAAAAAAACGTAACCGAATCGAAATATCGAATGTCCACCCCTATAATGAAGCGATCGAGTATCCACTTCTTTTTAAAATAATTTTACAAACATTAGCTATGTACATTCTGATAATTCTCCTAAGGACATTGTTCGATGTGGATTATAATTTTTGAATTAATTTATTCCAGTTTCTAAATGAGATAAAATTTCAGTAAGTTTGAGGTATAAACTTATCATGAGATTAGTTATATCTTTAATTAAAAAAAATCTAAATTTGATATATTTGAATATCCTATCGTACCCCATATGAATCGAAGTATATATCAAGATTGTCAGTGTCATCAATAATTGTCAATGACAACTGTAGCACCTTTAATGTAATTCAATCGTTTTCAACTACTTGTTCTTGTGTATATACAAGCAACAACGCAATGGACTATCTATCTATTATACCAAGAACAAACTGAGGTACCAATTAAGAGTAATCTAAAAAAAAGAATATTGAAATTTCTCTATCCAAAGTCCTCACAGTAAATAATTATGTATGATAACATATGGAAACTCCTATTTGAATTTTGATGAAAAAAATCTCAGACATGGTCATTGTCTTGAACCATATTTGTATAAATACACGTACTACTAGGATCTAGCTCTAGCTCTTTATTTCTAATTAAATCTTTTTAATTCCCACCATAATATGGTTCAAAATTATTAATAAGAAGCATACTCTAGCTAGCTATACACATTTAATTGTAGGGTTATGTTTCATTTCACGTGCACATGAACAGTTAAATTTATGGAAATTGAAGTTCACTAATGGAGTAGTATTTGGTTGGTAAATAATAAACTTGAATAAATGCGATCGACTACATTTAATTTATTAGCAATGGTTCAGTGTAACAACCAATCTCTTTATAGTATACATTGTCTAGTTAAAGCCAGCAAGAACTCGTTGGGTAATTGACATTAGACTATGAAAATAGGTATGTAAAAATCATGTGAGATTAGAATTCAAAATTCAGTATTCATATATATGAGTGAAGTTAAAAGAGTGCAAAGTGTTCATATAAAATCCAAAATTATGCTTTAAATATAGGAAAAACGCATAAATACCCTCAACCTATGTCCAAAATCTCAGAGACACAATACTTATACTATATTAAGATCCTATTACCCCTGAACTTATTATAAATAATTTTCTATCCCTTTTTGGCCTACGTGGCGTGGGCCAACGCGTGTTGACATTTTTTTTCAAGGTAGTGCTACGTAGGCTGGAAAAGGTCTCTTAATATTTTTAGGGCAACTTTCACATATAACAAATAAAAAATTCATATTTGTATGCTATAGGAAAGTTTGCATAATTACGCTTCATAGCAAACATAAAACTGTATAATTCGTTATGCATATACAATTGTATAATTCGCTGGACTAAATTGTATAATTCGCTGGCCTATTTCGCTGCAATTGTATAATTCGCTATCATATTTCACTGCAATTGTATAATGCATAATTGTATAATTCGCTGCCTATTTCGCTGCAATATTTGTATAAAATTTGCGTTGCATACAATTGAATCGAAGTAAAATGTATGTATATTGCATAATTATAAGTGTATAGGAAGAATATATATGTTTTTCTCTCGCTTTATACAAAAACATAAACACAATTTATACACTTCTGTTGTATAAAGCGAGAGAAAAATGTATTTCACAACAATTGAATAATTCGCGATTGTATAAGTCGTTTGCCTTTTTCGCTACAATATTTGTATAAAATTTGCATTTGTCTAGAATTGAATTGAAGTAAAATGTTTGTAAATTGTATAATTAAGTGTATAGCAAGAAGATATATGTTTTTGCATGTGTATATACAATTTTCTCTCGCTTTATACAAAATAGAAACACAATTTTATACACTTTTGCGTATAAAGCGAGAAAGGCGAGCAGAGGGAGAGTGGCGAGCGAGAATGGGAGAGTGGCGAGCGAGATTTTTGGGAGAGTGGCGAGCGAGAATGGGAGAGTGGCGAGCGAGATTTTTGGGAGAGAGGCGACTGACAAACTTTGGGTAACGTTTGTTATGGAGCATAATTAAATCAAATCGTAGCTACTCCATTTATTTTAGGTTATTAGTTTGCTATTATATACAATTATCCCATATTTTTATTGAAGTATAAGAGACTTTTGAATAACCAAAATGAGCATATTATATGCAGAAAATCTGCAATTCAAAATAGCTAAAATATCCCAACAACAAAAACAACTTAATAATAAAAGTTTACATTTTAAATTCATTCTAAACCTAAATACCTTATTTAGCTAGAAATTACTACAATAACTAAAGTAACTTTTAACAAATGCCCAATAAAATTGTGGAGTTATGCCAAAATTAACTTTGACAACAACAAATTAATAAGTGAAAATGAGGAGGGGAGGAGATTTGCCTATTTCAGCACAACACCTCTGGTAAAGGTTACATTCACCAAAATAGGAGAAAAAGAAGTGTTCCTAATGACACCCTGTTGCAAGCTTGAATTAGTATTTATAATCAACATTATATTTATAATATACTATATAATATAATCTATGCATCTTCTCCATAGATATTTAATTTATTGTCTCTCATAGGTACATTTTTAGGTGAATAATTTAGTATTCGCTTAATGGTGCCTACTTCTACATCCCCAACTAACCACAATTGTAGGCAGGCCTATGTCTTAATGCCTATATTAAATACTCAACCAAACACAAAATTAAATTAAAGTATAACCGAAGAATTTTAGTACCTTCATTATTAATTGACTAATTGAATTTTCACAATTTTTAATTTTTTGGTGAGAGTTTGATTTCCTTATAATCCCCTCTAAGCCGCCTCTATGCATAAGGTGGACCCCAACCCATTTTTTAGTTATAATAAAATTATTATAGATTTTTTATAAAATTAAAAATTTGTACTGTATCGTTTCAATTTGTTTGTTTTAGTTTGTTTCGGAAAAGATTAATTTTAACTTTTCACGTGACATTTTAATACTGCAAGATTGAATGACATCTTGGTGTACTATCCATTTCTTTAGTTTAAGACTATATAATTCGAAAAATTAAATGTTTTTATTTAAAAAATAAAACTTTGCATCTCAAAACTAATTTCGAATATATTAACAACTATGCATCTTTAAAAACTAGAAGAATAGAATGTTAAAATTTTAATTCATTTTGACTTTAGGTCACTGATGTGCTTGAGCCACTCCGAAACCCTTTCCCACCCCACCCTCACCCCCAAAATAATTAAAGTACAACTCCCTCCCTTTATATATACATTAACAAGTTCAATCCTTTTGTTGCACTACACTTGTCTAGACTACCATGGAGTACTATGGAAAGAGAAGCCTCCATAGCTACTTTGATAAAGAAAGAAGATCAATACAATCTCCTCCTCGTCTCTCCTTCAATTCTCATCTAAAATTATCCGAAATTCATCATGAAGTTGATCATCATCTTTATAGTCCTTCAAGATCTTCAAATGCTAGTGCAGCCACTATGTATTCCTTAATGCCACCTCCTAGCCCTGATTCTCCATGGACACTTTCCCCTTTACAAACACCCTCACCTTCTCTCCTCTACCATTGCATCGCGTCCCTTCATCGCCATGAAGGGACCATCTACTCCATCGCGGTTGCAAAAGGCATTGTCTTCACTGGCTCAGAGAGTAGTCGAATTCGTGCATGGAGACAACCGGATTGTATAGAAAGAGGATACCTTAAAGCAAGTTGTGGTGATGTTAGGTCCATTTTAGTGTATGGTAACATGTTATTTACGTCACATAAAGATCATAAAGTTAGGATATGGAATGTGACAGTGACTGATAATTTTAGAGGCAAGAAAATCACAACTTTACCTAAGTCTAGTTATTATTATTCATTTCTCAAATTTTCTAGGTCAAGTAATAATAATAATAATAATAATAATCAGCACAAGGATTGTATTTCTTGCATGGCTTATTACCATGCAGAAGGGCTATTGTATACTGGATCATGGGACAAAAGTGTTAAAGCATGGAGAATCTCCGATAATCGATGTGTTGATACATTCATAGCTCATGAAGATAATGTGAACTCAATAGTTGTAAATCAAGAAGATGGTTGTGTTTTCACATGTTCATCTGATGGTTCAATCAAAATATGGAGGAGAGTATATGGACAAAACTCTCATACTCTAACAATGACATTAAAATTCCAGCCATCGCCAATCAACGCGTTAGCCCTAAGTAGTAACACATCAAATGCAACTTGTTTTCTCTACTCCGGATCCTCAGATGGATTCATAAACTTTTGGGAAAAGGAGAAGAGTTCGGGGAGGTTTAATCACGGAGGGTTCTTGCAAGGTCATAGGTTTTCAGTACTATGTTTGGTAGCAATTGAGAAATTAATATTCAGTGGCTCAGAGGATACGACGATTAGGGTTTGGAGGAGAGAAGAAGGGAGTTGTTTTCATGAATGTTTAGCTGTGTTAGATGCTCATAGAGGGCCAGTTAAGTGTTTGGCTGCAACATTGGAGATTGACAAAGTTGTAATGGGATTTTTGGTTTATAGTGCTAGTTTGGACCAAACCTTTAAGGTTTGGAGGATTAAGGTTTTGCCTGATCATCATGATGAGAAAGTGGTTAATATTATTTCATCATCAGAGGAAAATATGGAGCACCTAAGTGAAATTAATAGAATGAAGATGACTACGGAATATGAGTTAAATCCTGTGTTATCTCCATCGTGGGTCGAGAAAAAACTACAAGGAAGTCATCATTTTCATTAAGGGGTTTCGTTATATATACATGAGTTTATAGTAATACTTTCAAGTTGATTGATGTGTATATTATTTTGTATTCATGAATTCAACGATGTCTCAAAAGATTTCATTATAAGGTTTAGTATACTTGAAGTATTTATAAGAGTGTAGTATTGATTTTTCATATTTAAAATTCAAAATCTATGTGATGATATGTCCAAAAAAGAAATCTTTGCTGCTAGTAGGACAATTTTCATACTCTTCCTCTCTCTAATTTTATAAATGACATTTAGTTGTGTCTTATGAGAATTATTTTTCATAACTAATTAGTTAAATATGTTTATTATGCCAAAAATGTCATTTTAATCTTATGTTAGTCTTTAGAAGAACTTGTATTACTCTTCATACATATAACTTACACAAATATCATTAGTCTAAGAGCTAATAACGTAGATACATGTGTCCGTTTATAAAATTACAAATAATCTTACTAGATATTGAACTTTCATATATATATATATGTATGTTTAGATTCATGTATCTCGAATATATGTGATCAAAATTAGGTGTAATTTGTTTTAAATATATTCTATCTAAGTGGATTCACATGTATCTGATTCTCTCGTTTGCCTCTCCTCTATCACTTGTCTCTCTATATATCTGGTATCCCAAATATATGTATCTAGTGTGATTCGCATGTATCTAGAGATCTCGCTCGCCTTCTTCCTATCGCGCATGTCTCTCTCCCTATAGGGAGCAAAAATAGAGTTAATAACTTTGATGGTCACTCAACTATCAATTATTTTCACAAAAAGTCACTCAACTTTTATTTTCAACTCAAAAGTCACTCAACTATCAATTGTTTTCACAAAAAGTCATTCAACTTTCATTTTCAACTCAAAAGTCACTTAACTCGAGATATAAAATTTTAATTATTAACCAAAATTTTAAGAACCAAATATACATCTATTAAAATCATTTAATGACCCACCCCATTTAAATCGACCCGCTAAAAATATACTAGTTAACATTTTATTTTACGATTAATTTCCTAAATTTTTCTCCCTCGTCTCCCCATTCTTTTCCTCTATTGCAACTTCTATTACAAATCAGATTGTTAAATTTGTCATCTGTATCATATATACATTAAGAAATTTAGAATTTTTATTTTATTTTTCAATTTGATGGTTTCTACTTAACTCTTGGCACCAAAATGTAAAGCAAACAACTATTGAAGATAAGGAAAAAAATAAAAATTAATTGTAAAATATTAAATATTATATTTTTAGTGGGTGGTGTTAAATGGGACAAATTATTAAATGTTTTAAATGGAATATATATTTGATTCGTGAGATTTTGGTTAATAACTAAAATCCCATGTCACTAAATTTTATTGAAAAAAATAAGTAAATAAATTGAGTGACTTTTTATGCAGTAAAGTGATAGTTAAGTGACTTTTGAATTGAAAATGAAAGCTGAGTGACTTTCTATGAAAAGAATTGATAGTTAAGTAACTATTGAGTTGAAAATAAAAATTAACTGACTCTTTCTGTGAAAAATATTGTTACTTGAGTGACCATCAAAGTTATTAACTCAACAAACATATATATATATCTCAGTGTATTTGACTTGAAATCTGATATAAAATTATTATTTAATAAAATAATATATAATTATTTTAAATTATGAAAAGAATTAGTAACATAATAGGAATGTTTATCTCATTAAATAGTTTTTGCATCAAAATAATATGAGAATGTTAGAATAGAAAAGAATGAAATATAAATTATTCATCCACATGCGTTTACATTTATGAAAAAAGAAAATACAAGTGTATTAAAAGCATGTTAATAATTGCAAAGCAACTCTGGTGTACATTTTGGTAGAGAAAGTGATTAAATATTATAACCGAAAAAAAAAATGATTGCACCTTCTTTCATTCAATATTAGGCAATATAATTAAATATGATTACTGTTGGCTACAGTGTCACGGCATTACACTCTGAGCTGCCCTTATTGTATAAAGGGAAAAGGAAACTGATATACTCATTTAGAGCTGATATATCCCTGTTATGAAAATGGCTCATATATATCCCTACTTGTAAACAAATGTCTCACATATACTCTTTTTCTCTAACAAAAATGAAAAAATAATAATTTTCAATTTAATTTCTTATTATTTTTTTCTAAAAAATATGTTCTCATATGAGTAAATTTAATCCTCGTCAAACATATTTTTTTTGATTTTTTTTTGTTTCAATGACTAATTTATAATTATTATTTTGATAATCAAATTTATTTATGTTTCACTAATATTCTTGTAAAACTTATTGTAGATGACCAAATTTTTTTTCGAATGCGAAATTAAATTACAACACACACAAAAAATAGTTTAATTTTTTTTTCTTTAAACTAAGGAATGAAAGAAAAAAATAAAATAAGAATAAGAAACTCAAATGATTATAATAAAAGAAGTCAAAAAATAATTTATGTATAAAAAAATTAAAATATACCTTGAACTTTTATAGAAGAATCATATATACCACTAAATAATTTTTTTAAAAAAATTATAAGTAATAAATATAAATTTAAAACTAATTATTTAAAATTCCGTTAAATGAAGGGTATATGTGAACCATTTTGTAACGGCAGGGGTATATGTGAGCCGTTTGTATAACGGTAAGGGTATATATGAGCCATTTTTATAACGAGAGGTGTATCAGCTCCAAATGACAAAGTTGAGGGGTATATCTGACCCTTTTCCCTTGTATAAAATATTTGTGGGGTCGATTTGAATTGATTATTAATTAAATTAAAATATAAATTAAATATAATTACTATTAAACTTAGTTCGTTTTGATTTGATTATTAGTCATACATAAAAATAAAATCAAAATATCAAGTAAAAAAATAGAAAGAAAAACTTAGTTAATTAGCAAATGTTCGAACAAAGTACAAAATCAAACCAAACTAAATCTAAATAAAATTAATTTAGTTCAATTTTTCAATTCAAAATAATTTTTATCCAAATAATGAACGCTTCTTAACTAATATGGCAGGTTGCTTTTAGATTAAATTAGAACATTGAAGGTGGTTTGGTGGAGTAGATAAACTTATAAATATTTGCAATCATTTAATTTTATTTTAATTTTTCTGCATGGTTTTGGATGGTGAATTCAATGTCATTACACTGTTAGGAAAAATTAGTGGTATAAGTTTCGTTGAACTCAATCTAATTTTGAATTTTTTGATATTATGTTAAAAATTAATTGAACGTTTTTTAGCGGGAAAATTATAGAAATAAAAATAAGTTAAATTTGAGAAAATAATTTTTTTTCGTTTAAAAAAAATGACTCTATTTTCTTTTTAAGTATGTTTCAAAAAAGAATGACCTCTTTTATTATTTTGCAACACTTTAAGTTTAACTTTTCACGTATCATATTTAAGACCACAAGATAAAAGAGTATTTTGGTACATTTCACTTAACTTTAATTTAAAACCACAAGATTAAAAATTCTCTTTATTTTTTAAACTTCATTTCAAGTCAAACTAGATCATCATTTTAAACGGAGGGAGTAATTAAGGATAAATGAATTAGATTTAATCTCCTTTCTTTTTGGACTATATGCCAAGAGATACGAGCAAATGAATTGAATATCAAACTTAATTAAGTAAGAAATAAGGTTTGAAAGGTAAGAATTAGAACAAGAAATAATAAGGGCTAAAATTATTAGCACTTAATCGTGAAACTATGTACTTACAAGTGAGAAAAATGAGATTTTTTTTCTTCTCTCATGCAAGCATTTATTTATAGACAAAAAATATTCTATGGATACTAACACCAATAAACTACTGTATTGTTTAGAAAAAAAGTTACTTTAAACGGTACTTGAATAAAATAATTATTGTTATAAATATTTTATCAAATTAACTCTTAGTCAATAATGTCTTGAAAAATAAATATTTAATAATAAGGAAAAAATATGAAAAAAAAATTATTGTATTTTCTTTATATGTCAGTAACAAATGAAGTGAAAATTTATAATGTAGGTAGTTTTGAATTATATATACATAGTATATAATTATTTAGCAATTAATATCTGTCCGAAGTATTTATTGTAGTAATTTAAAGTGGATCTTTATGATTTTGTCCGGTTGACATAATGTTGAGCCTTGAGGACTTCATAACAACTACTCACTAATGTAGAATATCAATCGTTTATTTATTGGAATTTTTAACTTTCAAATGTTTTTTTTTTTTAAAAAAAAATATATGAATCTTATAATTTTAATAATTATATTAATTTATTAAAAACTGAAAAAAACAAATATTATAATTAAAATTCAGATACATTAAAAGTTAGCTCGAATGCATTAAATACTGGTTCGGATATATTTAAAAAATAAGGGATTTTGAAGATCTTTAAAAGTAATAGGGGATAATAGAAATAAGTGAAATAAAATATGTGTATTTGTAATTTGTCTTTTTTTAAAAAAAAAAATTGGTGTTCATAGCCTGCATAGAAATCCCAACTTGATTTGAATTACACATTACAAAGTTTATTCGATGGTTGTGCTTCCAACAAAAAAAATTTATATTCAGAGCTTGAACTTGAGATCTCTGATTAAGAGTGAAGCAATCTCAGTATTACAACACAATCCATGTTGGTAGAGTTGCAAATGCTTTATTTAGGATTGACTTCCGCTTTCTTTCTTTCCGGGTAGATACAACAATAATTATACAAAAACAGGTCAAGATTGCTTCTAAATTATGTGAAATAAATCACATATAACCCCGTCGTAGTTTTGAGATAAAAAATGTTCCATTATTATTAAGACATCACAAATACTCTTAAGAGTTAACAATCCTTATTTTTAATGATGTGACAACTGGTAAGCTATGTGAATTAGTTCCTTCACCTAAGCGTTGTTAACTAGAATTCTCACTAAATTATGGGTCATTAACTGGATTTTGTGTTTATGAAGAAAAAACGAAAAAAATTGATCAATTCCACCATTTTCTTTTAAATTACACAATTATAAAATTACATTATTAATTAAGAATCATATTAGGTTAGAGTCCTCTTTCCAAACTACCAAACTAAAATTACATCATTAAATTCACCATTTTTTTATTTGCTATGTGATTATTTAAAGGGTAAATTTAGATCATTCATACGCTCAAAGACAAATATGGATGTGGAGTACTTTAAATAGGATATGTTACATGTCCTTTTGTTTCTCTCTCTTCACCAATAACAAAATGTAGCACTATATTTTACATCTTAATATGCGTTTGACCATGCAATATCATATCACGATATGATATTGTGAGATAAAATCAGCGTTGGACATGCGATTTCACGCTGATTCTATCTCATAAGTCCATATCATGAAGGTGATTTCATATTCTCCAAAAGCATGATATAGAATTACATGGTAATTTCATATCATGATTTGAGTTATTTTAATACCAAAATTGATTCACAAGTTTATATTTTGTTAAAACAACCCCACATTTATATCTACTAACAATTTATTACATATGTAAATAAAATTTTTAATCACGTCATTACTTTTTAAAATTTATTATTCTCATCGACGTTAAATTTATGATTCTCATCAACATATAATCATTTTAACTCACACCAACCGATTGTTAAAGTGATGACATATTTATGGTCTATAAACATGAAAATATAGTTGCGGATGATATTGACCAACAAGTGGCTCAAATTATGTTACTTGGTTCGTCTTCTCAGTCATATGATCGAGAGATGCAATTTAACTTGAGGAAGTTGTTCGTACTATGTGAAAGGATTATATTAAAAAACTAGTAGACTACAATTTATGTTCAATTTTTTTTAATAAATTAAAGCTAAATGAAATAATTACTTAAATAGAGGACAAATACCTTTGTAATAATTTATTATGCGATTTTATAATTTTTTATTTGATAAGATTGAATAAACAATTGGGGTTATTTTAATAATTTTACAACTTATGAGATTTTTATGTTTATGAGAAAATATACAACAGAAAAATTCCATATCGCATGTCCTAAAAAATTCAATTTCATCTTCCGATTTTATATCAGGATACCAATATCACATGACCAAACGGGCTAGTTTGGTACTTTAGTTTCGCAATGAGATAATAGTAGCAAGTCTATCGAAAGTATTATTAAAATATAAAGTTACAAAAAGGAAACATAAAAAACACATGCATAGATAGCAAGGTAGACTTCCAAAACTACAAGAATAGATAAAGAGCCTTTTGTTACAAAACCCTAGAAAGTCTCTTCATTTGGAAGAGGAACATGAGACCTAACAATGAAAAAGTTTTCACAAATAAAACCAGCAAGCCCACCACCAATCAAAGGCCCAATCCAGTAAACCCAATGGTCAGTCCAGATTCCACTTACAAAAGCTGGCCCAAATGACCTTGCTGGGTTCATTGAAGCTCCTGAAAAAGGCCCACCAGCCATAATATTGGCCCCAACAACAAGCCCAGTTAGAAGTGGGCCCATTCCTTCAAGAATTCCTTTCTTGGGGTCCACAATTGTTGTATACACAGTGAACAACAAAGAAAAGGTCAAAATCACCTCCATAATTAACCCCTGCCCATAGCTCATTCCATTTGCTAAGGTGTGAACTGGTGTTATCTAAAAAAATGTAAATAGTAACAAACTTTTATCATTAACTGTCATTAGATCTTAAATTTCATCGTTGATTAAAACGGTGTGAAATGAGTACTTACCATTCCATCGGTGAGGTAATTGAGCAAAGCACAAGCAGCAACAGAAGCAAGTAATTGGTCAATCCAGTATAGGATTGATCTAAAGACAGTGATATGACCACCCATACAAAGGCCAAGTGTGACAGCAGGGTTAAGGTGCCCACCAGAAATACGAAAACCAGCAGAGATTGTCACAGCCACCACCAATGCATGTGCCATTGCCACAAAAAATAAACTCACTAGTGGATCTCCATTTAGCTTATCTGTTTTCAATCAAAAATATGTTCGAACACTCTTTAATTTTATGATTTTAAACATGTAAGTGGAAAGTTGAAAGGTTTGGAGAAATTCATTCTTGTTTTAAACATACTTCAAAAGAAAATAGGTCAAACAAATTAAAATGAAAAATTAGTGAATTGTCATGTATAATAATATTCAAGAGAGAATTAATTTCTTTTTTTCAACTTTGCCCTTAACATTAATTATAAGAATTAATATAAGTGTATATACTATTGATCAAACAACACTCTTATCAAGACAATTAAAAATAAATAAAAAGACAGTCTTATACATTAAGTGCCCGCTATATGTTTTCATTCAAAAATACTATAATTTGATTATGCATCCCTTTTAATTATATAGCCAAATGTACACAAGTTATACCCTCTCAATTTATTTGATTTTGATACAAAGTTTAAGAAAGTAAAGAAAATTTGATATATCAAATACACTTTAATTTTGTGATTTTGTTGAAAGGTTTGGAGAAATTCATTCTTATTTTAAACAGACTTAAAAAGAAAATAGGTCAAACAAATTGTAATGAAAGATTAGTCAATTGTCATGTATTAATCAATAGAAAATTAATTATCTTTTTTCAACTTTACCTTTAGTATTAATTATTCTAAAATTAAAAGACACATATATAGATAAAAATTAAAGAATTAATTTAAGTGTATATACTATTGATCAAACAACACTCTTTAAAACAACTAAAAAACAAACAAAAAGACAGTCTTGTGCATTAAGTGCTCGCTATATATGCGCGAGAAGAACCGGACCATAAAAAGAGAAAGAGGCATAATTGATGGGTGCAAACGTAACTTACTTGCAGCCATGGCAGACCCAACACCAGCAAAAACAAAGAGAAAAGTGCAAATAAATTCAACAATGAGGGCTTGGATGCAATCAGGCTGAATAGCCTCACGGCTACTTCCAACAGCAATTTTCGCCATTTTAATTTCTTATCAAATTAATGAAATGGTTTTATTTTTGCTTTTAAAACGGAGGAGGACCATGTACAGCTATATATTTATATAGACTCGTAGAATAATATTTAATTTAGCTAGGGTGGCAGACAGTGATGAAAACTGATTTTATAAATAAATAATTACATATTTGAATAAAAATATTGAAATCGATAATAAATCGTTGATGTGTTTGGAGAAAAAAAAAGTCACGTCAAGTGTTACTCGTAAGACAAGAATATCGGTGGCAAAGTAGTAATGGTGAAAACGATATTCTAATAATAATTGACAAATTTAAAAAGGAGAGTTGATTTAATTTTATTTTTTTTGTATTAACTAGAAATATATATTGTTCTATTATTTTGTATATAGTGTATGATTTTCTTCTTAATGAAATTGTCGAATGATTACGACGACTAGAAGATCAACATACATGAACATAGAAAGGGTACGTAATAAACATATTTATCTTAATTTATATTAAATGAAAAGGAGAAAACTATAATTTGAAGCTACTTTTTTTTTAATCTTCCAATAATAAAGGATTACACACCATGATCTAAGAGTACATTTGGCATGAAAGGAGAATATTTTTCAAAAAATAAGTTAATTTTTAAATTTATTTTAATTTCTGACGTTTGATAAATAAATAAAATAATGCTATTAATTATCTAAAAAAAAGAATTATATATAAAAGGGTAGGTATTGGGGAGGGAGGGAGTCATTGTCCTTCGTTTTAAGAATTTTTTTCTATTTTTTTTCAATTTTTTCTCATAAAAAAATAAAAAATATTTTCTTTTTGTACCAAATACACCCTAAAATTACCCATATTTTTCATACTGATTTGTCTCAAACCCGTTTTGGAAACTGGATGTAAAATATTCTACTACACATAATTTAGACATTTAAAAAAATAATTTCTTTTTTTATATATTATATTTAAATTTAGCAAGGTCAGCCTGCTAACTTAATGAACTTCTGATATTATAATTTCTTTAAACTCACTTCTAAATAAATTTTAAAAAAAGAAAAAGACTACATTGTTTGATTGGGAAAATGTGAGGTCCACTTGGGGCACCACTTCATTTTAAAAAACATTTTATATGCTAACAAGAGACAAAATAGTCTCAATTATTCTTGTGGCAAATGGGTGACATTATAATTTTCAAGAATAATTAAGTACATAAATTATATATATATATATATATATATATATATATATATATATATCTTATTTTGAATATATATAGTTTAACGTTTTAAATAGATTGATCATACAATTTAATGTATAACATCAGAACGGGTAAGAATTAAGAAATATTGACTTTGTTGAATTTTGTTATCACTCATTATTTAAATAATTAAAGTGTTAGATTGTTAAAAAAAAAAAATTAGGCCTCATATGAGAATTTCATCAATTAGACACATGACAGGAAAACATAATAATGAAAAATTATTCAATTTTATTACATTTTTTATTTAATACAGGGCTACATGAACTTCGAGCGTGTTAAATTTAATTTGATAAATTAAAAATATATTTTTCTCAAATATCAAAATATTAGTGCAAGTTAATCATTTGGCTATTTATATAAGTAATTTCCATTTTGGTTTTCAATAATATCAAAGAGGAAATGGTACGTTTCCTTTGTCCATTTACAATTCTTAATAAAAGAAAATAATATTTCACGTTAAACTGATCATTTGTATGCTAATTTCAAATCTCATATAAAAAAAAGTTACTAATCTACTCGAATGGTAAGTATTTTCTAGATTCAATCCTAAAATTATAAATTTATATCACTATGAGAGAAAAATTTAAAGCTATAAAATAAATATGTAAAAGATTATATATAAAATTAATCGATTTACAGATTGCTTATGTACGAATCAAAATTATACAACAAGAGAATTTTATGAAGCATGCGTGATGAAACTTTAGTTCAATCATAGATGCCCTATGCTCTTTTTATCCCACCATAGCAAAAGTTGTTCTACAAAATTGGCATACACCATAATGATAATGAGTATGTTTGGTGAACTTGTCATTTGGTGTCGTCTTCTCTATTTAATTATTTTCTATTCTTTATCACTACTTTTCTTGTTACTATTCATTATGACATTTAAATAGGCCTACCTTAGTTATCAATTGAAACCATATGCTTCCATTGACTTTGCAATGCCAATAGCTACCTCTCCTTTTTAAAAAAAGTTAGATTCCATGAATCTATAAGTGAGGGACATATAAATTATTACTAGAATACAATAATTGCATGGTTTTGTCCAAACTATAAATCATCTCTACTTATTTACCTTTTTTCCTGAAAAAAAATTAAAATAGGAGGCCAATTTTTTCTTTTTTAAAGCATTGGAGCTCCAATTAAATTTTGAGAGGGGCAATTACAAAACTCATTTTTGAGAATGACGCTCCGAACAAGTTTTTTTCCATCCCCGAAACTTGAACTTGTATGATTAAGAGAAAATCAGTTTCAACGGTGCATCAGAATTCATATTGGCTGATAAAAATTAGAAGGTCAAGTTTGATTATTTTATTTTATTTCCCACCCGATAATTAGGAGGTCAAGTTTGGTTTGATGTTATTATATTTGCAACTTCTTTAATTTGTTTGATAAATATATTGACAGTTCAGGGGAACCACTGACGTAGCTACTCCTGAGATGTGCATTGTAGGACTCATTTTGAAGATGACGCTTTCAACAAGATATTTTACATACTTAAGACTTGAACTTGAGACATCTGTATAAGAGTGAAACAATTTCAAAACTGCGTCCAAACCCATGGTGATAAAATTAGAAGGCCAAGTTTGATTGTTTTTAAATTTTCCACCCGATAATTAGGAGGTATAGTTTAGGTTGAAACAATTTCAACACTACATCACAATTCAATTTGATAAAATTTATAATGCCAAGTTTATTTTTTTTTAGTTTCCACGCGATAATTAGGAGGTCAAGTTTGGGTTGATGTTATTATAATTGTGACTTCTTTAATTTATTTGATAAATTTATCGGGCTGTCTGGAGGAATTACTAACGTGGCTACTCTCGAGAATTCATACATTATATATCTCTCGATCACAAATAAGATATGATCAACTATCTCTCGATCACAGATTTTAATTTAGAAAAATAAAATTCTTTAATTTTCGATAACAACTTAATTCTATTAGATGTTAATGACAAATTAATGAATGCGAACATACACAATTATTATCAACTAATCACAATTAACTACAGTAATATATATCTTTACTTTATTAAATCAAACCATGATACATTTTAATGATTTGATGTTAGACACATGATGAGAACAAGAATTTATATTTTTATTTAGTAAGAAGTTCAAGCAAAAAAAAAAAAAAAACCTTTGCCAGTCTATAAATAAATAAATAAAAAGTATTGATTTCTTTTAAGAGATTGAATTTAATTTACGAATAAAGTGAACATAATTAACGTACGCGTATCATTATATTTCTTCATAAGTTAGATGCTAGTAAGAAAAAAAATATCATGGAATTGGACTATTATATGACACTTATTATATTTTCCTGGTATCTTTCTTTGCTTCTTCGTGTAAATAATGACGAAAAAAAGATTGATATACTATATAATATTATAATTATTTTTCACCCGATATTCGATATTTATTTTGATGCTTCAAGGCTAATTTAAATACACACCACATAAAGGTCCATTCAAGGAAAAAATATTTCCTAATAATTTTTTTTTCATATTAAAAACTCAAACATAAAATTTTAGATTGAAGATGTACAAATTCTATTCATCTACCCGCCAATATGATATATTGTAGCCTTCTTATAGCTACACCCTGATTATTTTTGAACAAACATGAAAAAAAGTCAAGAACTATGTGACGAGATAGAGAAGTTAAAGATTAAATTTGGGGGTTCTAAATTTCTTTTATAACTGTTAATTAATTTTTAAAAATTTTCACAAACTATTATATTTAATATATATTTAATTAATTTTTAATTTCTAATACAAATAAAGAATCTAAAAAAAAAAACTATTAAGTTATCAAAATTCGCCGCCTAACTTAGCCTCAGTATGTGACAACTAAGAAATATTCCTATCAGTTAACGACAGAATGGGTTTGTCACGTAGTTGTTGATGGGAACAATCTCACCAATAATTCCAATTCTACGGTACTTTAGTTATGGGGTCGTTTAATTTGATTGATGGTAAAAGATAATTAGTTTCAACATAATATAAAAATAATAAGAACTAATCGAAGATAAAATTATTTTTTAAAAAGCAAATAATTTATGTATAGAGGTTTATTGAATATTAATAACATGTGAATAAAACTTCCCTCAAGTGAACTTACTAAATTAATAATGCCAAGTCTCTCGGAGAGAAATAAAGAATATGCGGAAAAAATTTATTTATATTAGATGTTTGCATTAAATTAATTTAATTTTTTTTATTATATGATTTAATGAAGTAAAATTATATTATTTATTAAAATTAAAATAAAATAAATTTTAAATTTAAACACAATATACATATATTAAATTTTGTATAAACAACTGATACAAATAAATTTTATCGAAAATATGTCAATAATGTCCAACTACTTCCCACATGGATGTTAATTCATTTTTTCCTTTTTTTATAGGATAAGAAATGGTGTACTCTAACAAGACATGGCTGAGTCAGCATTAATATAAAATTAGTACCATTAGAGGCCTAGAGGGTAGTTGTATATCTTCACTATGCGTTAAGAGTTTAGACGATACAATTTTAACTATTATAAGATATATAATAAAGTAAAATATAAATTAATTAATTATGATTAAATAAAATGAGCTAAACATTTAAAATATTATATATATATATATATATAATATATATATAATTTGATATAAATACTTGATGCAAATAAATTTTGCATGTTTTTATTCACATATTTGGTTATTATTATGTGATTTAGAAAGAAGCAGTAATCAGGGATTTGATTTTGTAGTCTTTTGCAAAAGGGTTAAAGATACCTTCAGCTAACAGATTGATCTATTTGATCCTAAAAATATCCTATCATTTTTTAAGTAAATATATTATTTTCTTAATTTTTATTTATACGTCATTTTTACTATGTTTTTTTAATATTTATCATTATATAAACTTAAAGGATCAAGAATATCATTTTACAAATAAATGTATCACTTCCTTCTTTTCTATATTTGCATGTCGTCTTAACAATGTTCTTTAATAATTATCATATCACAAAACTAGTAGATAAATGACAGACTATTTACAATGTCGTCTTTAGATCTTTCTTAATATTTGTCATTTCATAAAATTAATACGTAAATGATAATATTTTTTTTATTTTATTCTTGTGAGAATATTAGTGCCATGAAAATATTAAGTATCTATTTGACCAACATAAAAAAATTAAGTAATAATTTATATTCATTAGTTAAATTATTAATCAAAATAAAATAATTGATGTGCATTTATTAAAAATTTAATTTTAAAAATACACTAAATAAGAATACAATGATAAAAATAACTAACTTTTAAAGAGGCGTAAAACATAAATGGTAAACAACTAAATTAAAATAGAGGTAAACACATTATATTCCTAATTATGCGGTTCTAATGTTTATCCTACTTTTGTCCAGAATTTTTTTTTTCTATTTTATTAGAATTTATTACCATTAAATAAATGAAAATTTAATATAATAATAAAATTATACAATCTTATATATATATATATATATATATATATATATATATATATATATATATATATATATATATATATATATATATATATATATACACTTAACTATATCATAGAAGCGAATTGGAAGAGCGTAGGGTCCGCCAGTCAATTGACTGATTTGCCCTTCTCCTCAACTTCTTCTATTTATATTTCGTATTTTATATATTTATATTTATTTTTATTTTAATATTTTCTTTTTTTTATATACTATGTATCTAAAAAATTAGTATTAATAATTAATCAAAATATTATAAATTTGATTATCTCTCGAAATTTCACATGTGCTATATAATTAGGACTAAAAGAGTATCATATAATATTTGAAAATCACATTAAGAATTCTGTAAATCACAATAATTAACAACTTAATATAGTGAAAATCAAAATTAACTCTCAAAATTTCACATGCCACATAAATTGACACGAAGGTGGTAGCATATATTTTTTTGAAAATTACGTTAATAGTACTATTAATCACAACTTAAAATATGAACATATTAAAAATTTGATTAAATCTCAAAATTTAACATGTGTCATATTAATTCGGACAATAGAAATAACACATATTATTGAAAAACCACGTACTAGAAATACTTTTATTAAAATATATTAAAAAAATAACTAATCTCAAAATTTCACATGTGCCACTTAAATTATAATAATTAATAATTTAAAATATTTTTAAGAATATTTAAAAATTATTACACTCTCGAAATATCACATATGCCAAAGATATTATTTGAAAAGTATGTTAAAAATATAATAAAAATAATAGATAATAAATATTTAAAAAATTAATTGGCTCTTCTAATTTTATTTGTATCACATAAAAGAAAGGAAAAATGCACAAGTATCCCCTCAACCTATGCCCGAAATTCTAGAGACACGTTTATACTATACTAAGTTCCTATTAACCCTGAACTTATTTTATAAGTAATTTTCTACCATTTTTCGGTCTACGTGGCACTGACTTGAAAAAAAAGTCAATCGGCGTTGGGCCCAAAGATACCACGTAAGCCGAAAAGTGATAGAAAATTATTAATAAAATAAATCCAGAGAGTAATGAAATTATTGTATACATAGATTGAGGAGGTACTTTTGCATTATTCCTAAAAGAAAATAAAATAATATATATATATATATATTATATATATATATATATATATTATTAATTAAATAAATACATAAAGTAATTAATAACCTAGAGCCATTCAAATTTTTGAGAAAAAAAAAAGGAGATGGAAATGAGTTTAATAGAGAATGTTGCAGGATCCATACTGAAGGGGAAGCCTCCGAAAAGATTTTATTTTTAACATTCTAAATACGAATATGAGGTCTTTAATTAAATGTTAAACAGTCTCGTCACTCCACCATTAAATCAAACACTTAATTTGTTTTTTTCCTAAACAAATATCAAAATTTGTACTTTTGGTTGTTTCAATGAAGTGAGACTATCTGTTCTTTAGATATACAATATGTAAAGAAAAACTAGGTCTATTATGTAAATACAAAATTAATTCTTTGCTCTTGCTGAAAATAAAACGTACTCTTTCTACTCATATTTAAGTTTTAAACTCTTCTAATTATAAATTTTATCAGAATATTATTTTAACACATTCTTTAAAAATATTAATGATAAATAGGGAAAATGCATAACTATTCTCTCAATCTATGCCCGAAATCTCAGAGATACACTTATACTATACTAAGGTTTAATACCTCCTTAATTATTTTATAAATAATTTTCTATCTCTTTTCGGCCTATGTGGCACTATCTTGTGTGCCTAGCGTGTGTTGACATTTTTTTCAAAGTAGTGTCACATAGGCCGAAAAGGGGTAGAAAATTATTTATAAAATAAGTTTAGGATGGTAATAGAACCTTAGTAATAGTATAAGTGTATTTTTGAGACTTCGGGCATAGGTTGAAGGATAGTTATGCTTAAATATGTAATTTTCCTATGATAAATATGTAATTTTACAAAATTTGCTTAAACCCTTTCTAAAGCATCTTTTATCTTTCATACACTAGAATTGTTCTTTTTCTCCAATCAGTTCATAAGCCCTTAAATTCTATACTCATTTTTGTTAATTTATTTTATCATATTCTTCTTCATATCTTGTTCATTATCATCCTTACGTACCTTCCAAATTATTATCACAAATTGGGCCATTTTTGCTTAAGCTAATAAAATTGAGTTAGCAGATTTGGTGAGATTTTTGTATTAAATTGTTGAGATGAAATCAATAATAAAATGGGCAACACTAGGAGGGCTACTGATATTAATTGAGCTTCATTGCTCCTCAATTCCCATGGGTAATACAATTGTTCGTTTGTTTTTTAAAATATTTCTCGCATTTTTTGTTTATGTTGAATTCGCTAGTATTTATTGCTGAAAGGTGACATATATCGCAAAATTAACATATACCTAAGATGACCTTGACACCCAAATTATGAAAATACGAACAGTTTTTGAAGAATATAGAAAATTTATCACTAGACATTTCTGATTATCAAATCAAACAAGCTCGAAAATCTCTAAGGTTATTCTTGATTGCATTCACTAATAGATACTGCAACAACGTAATCAGTGAAATTCACAAAATAAATTGGGAAAAGAGTAGAGTGTATCATTACTTACCATTATATCGTAGAAATAGAAGATATAGAGGTGGTTTATTAAATACTCTTGTTTTTTCCCCTATATTATTAGAACTAAATTAAATGGTATTTTATCCACACCCATACATATAAGTTAGGATAAAGTTTGATAGATGGAGAGGACAGAGGTGTTACAGAAAAACTTGGTTTTAATTCAAAACAAATGGCTCTACAAATATTTTCCCCCAAAATTCAACAGCCATTGAAGTCCATTTTTCCTTCTCCAACTAATAATGGATGCAGTATCATTGTGCCTTCTGCCTATAACTCATCTCGTAGGCTTGCTTTATTTCAACTCGGTACAGGTTCTTCCATTTCATTTCATCTTTTCTACTGCAAATTTTGCTGAAAATGCACCATATCTAGATTGGTAGTGCTCAGAGCTAGATTTTAGCTTTAGGTTTTTGTAGTTATGCGTACACATTACTCTCTCCAGACTCTACTCGCAGGATTACACGGGGTTTTTAATTGTTGTTTTTGAAGTGGTAGTCAACTCATTACAAAATATAAGGTTCATGAGCCTAAGATTGCACTTTGTGAAAATAACTTGGATGAAAGTTATTTGATTGATGGGTTTCATGATGATCTTTCAATTCTTAGAAAATTAGAAAATGTAGTAAACTTCATTGAACTGATGAACTAACTTAATTAGCTATAACTGATCATTTGATAATAACATCATATAGGATGTCGATGTTGGATATTTTGTAATACATAGAGGTCTTAAATTGAACAAGACACATCTATTCATGAAAGAATATGATTGTTATGAAAAGTTATTTGTTCGTGAAAGAACTAACTCTTATAAAAAGTTATTTGTTCGTGAAAGAACATGACTCTCATGAAAAGTCCTTTTGATCGTGAAAGAACATGACTCTGATGAAAAGTATCTCTTAAGTTCTATAAATATAAGACTCTCTGGAAGTAGCCTAAAACAAAATCTGCATGCATAAACAAAGAGCTTTGCTGTATCCTGAAGGGATTTGTTTGAATTTATCCCAATACGTATATGGGGAATATCTCTTTAAAGAAAATGATTACACGTCTCAAAGCCATCTTCTTCTTCAATTATATTTCCTATTATTTTCTAATAGTCGAGCGAGGTGTAGCAGAGAAATATGCAATAGAACTAGTTGAGCAAAACTAAGCTCACATAAAGCCTATTGTATAGTTGGTAATGTTCTCTTTGACAGCACCATACTGACAAATAAATGTAGGAGGTATCGCTTGTACCTGAATGAACACAAAGTTCTTTGCAACACTCGTTGCACAAAAAATATCGATCGAGGGACTATAGAGCAGTTGAGATTTTGGATCTAACCATCACTTAGTTCAGACAGAATAAAGACAGAACAATGGTGTATTAGTAAATGACTTACTGAACTTCATTGTTATTCAGCCATCACCCAGTCACAATTATTTAATGGAAAAGCACCTGAATCTCTTAGTGCTGAAGGGAAAGTGATTGAAAGTGGAATGGTTGCTGAACTGGCGCAGTCAAATATTGCGCTAAATGATGAAACTGCATCAGAGTGGATCAAGAAGGACAAAAGAAGAATGCTTCATGTCGTTTATCGTGTTGGGAATTTGCACAAGACGATTAAGTAAGTTTACTTTTATGTAGAAAAAGTTTGAAGCTTCAGTACTATGTTTCATATTACCAACTAGGTACCGGAGTCCAGAGTTGTTCTTGCAATACAGGTTTTACAGAGAATGCTTGGGAATGAAGCTGTTAAGGCAACGAGACATACCAGAGGAGGGCTATTCAAATGCTTTTTTAGGTTATGGACCTGAAGAATCAAATTTTTCCGTTGAACTTACTTACAGTAAGGCTCCTCATAGCCAGCAGTTGGCGCGGTGCTTTCTTCGAAAATCATTTATTGTGCTTTAGGATGTTATAGTCGATGTACTTTACCCTGTTGCTTTCAGACTATGGAGTTGACAAGTATGACATTGGAACTGGTTTTGGTCATTTTGGAATTGCTGTTGACGATGTAAGTAGTTCATAATATGAAAAATTCATTGGTTCCATTTATACTTCTCTGATGTCATACTACCAAGTAAACTAAGATCATGAAAGTTACAGGCATTTAGGGATGTTTCCTTGGAATTGATTATCTTTGCCTTTTTCCCTTCTTTGGTTGATCTTGGTTTTAGAAGTTACTCTACTCATTACTAGCTGGTGACTATCATACATCTTTCCATGAGTACAGTGTTTTAGTTAGACACCTTTAGAAATATTCTAATTGTATTTCTTTCTCTTTTTTCCTTACAATTAATTTTTGAATTTTCCACATAGGTTGCTAAAATGGTAGACCTAGTAAAAGCAAAGGGAGGGAAGATTGTCCAGGAACCTGGTCCAGCTAAAGATGGAGGACCTATAGTTTCCCTCGTGGAAGATCCTGATGGCTACAACTTTGAACTATTAGAGAGAGAGCCTACTCTTGAACCTTTCCGTCAAGTAATGCTTCGTGTAGGAGATCTTGACCAGTCCATTAATTTCTATAAGAAGGTAAACTGATTAGCTGGATGAAAGTTCTGGTACAAACTTGTCTTTTTTTATTGCAAGAAACACTAAATCTTCATTGTTGATTAATTTTTCAAGGCATTTGGCATGGAGCTTCTTCGAAAAAGAGATAATCCAGACAACAAAGTGAGTTTTTAGGTTCTTTTGCAAAATATACTTTCTGTGGTTATGTTGTTCTTGTTTGAATCTTATGCAATCGTCTTGTTGAGTAACACAGAGTCCTATATTGGGTATAAAAGGCATCATCAATAGAGTCTATAAACATATTGTTTCACTCAATTCATGCGTTGAGGCTTTGGGTTAGATGCTTGGCTTATTGTATATCGTATCTGAGCCAACCTTAAATAAGCCTATCTTCTCTCTTCTTAGTCGGTATTAAACTAGAGGGGATAATAAGTAAGAAAGTGTGTGTAGTTATATATTTTCTCGTATAAAAGGGCTTCGAAAGGGCTTTATAATGGAAGTTCATAAAGGTCTTAAATGTCACTCCAAGTCTCCACTCATTGTTTTGTGATTTTTGATTGAATACTCTAATTCTTTCATTTGTTCAATTGTATGAACCACCTCATGTAAAAGTTTAAGCTATTTGAGAGCAGCAATCTTAGTTATTTGGTTTATGGCTGCAACACAGAATAAAACAACTTCTCATTGGTGTTTCCTTTGGCTCTTGGTTCTCTTCATCAATTTTGCAAACATACTTCATGTTCAAGGTGGTGGACGATTTCTGTCATGCTAGTTTTGATCCCTAAACTAGGATGGTTTTTTTTCTTATATTCTCCTTTAGATTTTATTAAATGCTTGCTACACTTGATATATTGCATTTTTTTTTACTGGGACATTTCCTTAATGCTAGTTTATGGTTGTCCCTCTCTTCTGTTTGTTAATTATTAACACTTGTTCTCAGAACACAATAGCCGTCATGGGTTATGGACCTGAAGATAAAAATACAGTTTTGGAGTTGACATATATGTATGGTGTCAAAAGCTATGATAAAGGAAATGGTTATGCTCAGGTAACGTCATTCAAATATGTTATTGTTCGATATAGTTTAAGACAAGTAACATTAACAAACTCATTCGAAGTTATAATTGATCATAGATTCTTTCCCAGACTTGAGAAACCTCCGTGGATCTCAGCTTGTAAGGAACATTGCATGTCTTTGCAGATTGCAGTAGGAACAGATGACGTCTACAAGACTGCAGAAGCTATAAAACTGTATGGTGGGGAAATTGTACTTCAACCTGGACCTTTGCCGGGTATAAACACCAAGATCATGGCATGCATTGATCCTGATGGTTGGAAGACAGTAAGTCTTCGACAATTATGATTATTTTGGCATGAACTGGCAGATTTCTTTCCGTCATTAGACAATGCACCAAAACTTGTTTCTAGACATCTCATGCTTTATTTTGTCAGAGTACTAGTTTAAAAGTATCCACAATTTGAAGGCCGATATCTACCTTCAACATTGACTATCTTCTAGCTTTACTTGAGGAAAGTGACAAAGACAAAAGTTATAAAACGATCAATCGCTAAAAACTTCAGTTCGTTGACCTCCACTCACACGAATTAGCTAGGACCGAGTAGAATAAACAATACCTCTAATCACTTAACCCCATGCACTAGGTGAGAGAGAAAAACTGGTTATTCAAATCTGCAGCAGTGACATTATTTTCTTCAATGTGTGTAAAACAGATGACACTAGATTGCCTAAAAGATTCATATGTTAATGACCAACTAAGTCTTTGGTGTAGCATGGCACATGTCAGCACCTATTGAACTTAGGAAAACCAGATGTTATTGTTTGAGAGGATTCAAAATTCGATCGCTGAAGCATTATTTCTGCAATAGTAAAACCGAAGTATATTGGATAATATCTAGATCTGTTCAATTGAGACATAGGATGTATCACTAAATGGCAAAAGCATACACCACTATAAGGTTGGTGATTGGTGTAAGGTTTCCGGCTTGTGAATTGATGTCATGTTAGAATCAAGTTAGGGAGGCCTACTTCAAACCATGTAACAGAGATGGAATAATATGCTTAATTTCAGTGTAAAACACTTGATAGGTATCAGAATAGGAAGGATAAAAGTTTTTTCTTTATTTGCTTTCCATCTTAGTCATTCACATTTGTCTTCTTGCAGGTTTTTGTTGATAATGCTGATTTTATGAAGGAATTAGAGTGAACGTATGCAGTACTAACCCAAATATCTCACATTTGTCGTCTTGCAGGTTTTTGTTGATAATGCTGATTTTATGAAGGAATTAGAGTGAACATATGCAGTACTAACCCAAACATCTCAATCCTTCAGTAGGTTTCTGAATAATTTGTCACAATTTTTATTTTTCCGGTGATATCATCCAGATAATCTATTTCCGGCTTGAACCATGGATAGCTTTACTTATATAAAAACAACCATGAATGGCTCATTGTATTGCCATTTTCAAATATGTAATCTATCCCTATACAGTACTAGCTTAAATCAATCCATTGCTTCTCTTATTTGATGCTGTATTTTAGAGTTTAAAAGTCACACATTGTCAATTGCTCTAAAAACTACTGTTTTGTTCTCTTCTGGAACGTTCATCCGAAGTCATGTCATGGTCATGCGGCAGCACAAGATTTGTTGAATCCCATCCACCCACATTTGTTTCTCCCCTTTGTTTCTGCATTCAAATTCAATCATCCTGTCAGCAGTTTGTATCCCGAAGTAGCACTTCTGCTCGTCATGTTCCTCATCTCGTCCAAGCCATGCTGGTACGTCACAACAGACTCCAGAGACCACACCTGGGCACTCATCAAACACCAATTTAGATGAAAGTGTAAAGGATCACATACACAATTTGATACTAGAGTGAGTATTGGTTTGTGCTTACATTCCTTTTTCTTTGTGAATGTTCCTGCCATATGCTTGCTTTTCATTTTAGCTATCACCTGCTACCAAGATTCATATTTGCACTTCTGTTATGATGATATAGGCAAAACATGAAATAACAACCATGTGGGGGTGCACATGTAAAGTTTGTTGCTTTTAATCTAACTGCTTAAAAGATGTTTACGTTTCTATTAGACAGTCTATCCATTTAGATGGTACACTCTGCATATTACCTGCCAATCTGAGTTTATGGTGAAAGAGACTTGTTTCCAGTGTAGATCTCCTGCATGAACAGAAATATTGTTGAAAGAACAGCTGCAATATCTCCAGAAAGGTAAGTGTAGTTCCTCAATTCATATTACCTTTTCTTGTACGTTTGAGCAGTTCTCCCCCTTTGGCAACAAAACTAAGAGCTGCTGTAACAGTTGCTTCTTTGTTACCTTCGACACACTCATCAGCTAGAGCAATAGCTGCAGCTCCATTTCCTTTCTGTAGCCTCGCCCTTAGAGTAGCTGCACCTCTCAATGCTGTAATTGTGAATGCCAATGAGAGAAATCAGTATTACCAGTTTAAGCTTTCTTATGTTATGAAACTGTTGAGCAGAGTTGTTTGCATCCCTATAGATAGCAACAGCTGGAAAATGAAGAGTATGAAATTCTGTTACGTTAACATACAGCAGTCTACATGGTCCACATGAGATTGGCTTGACTATTATGCAAAGTATTTCACGGTAAAGAAGAATGCAAGAGCTGTATTTCATTGTCAAATTGATTGGTGATGTGGTCTCTTTTAGATTGATGGTCCACCGAGACCAGTTGGATTTATACCTGTAGCAGCCCCAGCTGTTAGAGTCATGATGTCTCCACTAGTTCTTGCATTGATAGCTGAATTTACAACTGATAAGATTTGATCCTGCTCAGCACCCATATCCTCTGCAATTTCAATACAGTGGGATGCAACTAAAGCTGCTGCAGATGCAATTGCAGTTGACATCTTTGAAGACGTGTTGTGTTTGGTTATGGAGTGCTCTGGAGAAGTTACTGATAAGGTTGCAAGAGCAGCCACTGCAGCTGCAACCGCCGCAACTGAAACTGCTGCATGCACCTGGGCACTGTGAGTTCTAAGCTCTTGTTTTTTCTTTTCTTTTTGATCTTTCAGCCACCTACCCATTGTCTTGCCACGCATCACGGTCCTGTAGAGCTGCATCATGCCAGTTTAGTCGTGATTGTTCAGACGAATCAGTAAAGTTATTGTCAAAATAATTGTATACCCCAGCTTTCAGCAAATGATGACTGGAGAGGAAATCTGAATTGAGTGCCTGATGTAGTAAAAACAATTCCTGCACATATCAATACAAGTATAGTTATTCAGCTGAGAGTTAAAGAATGATTTGGGGGACAAGGAAAAAGTTGAGTGTATTCCCATCAACCTAGAGGGCTCCAATAGAAGTTTTCCATCTACTTATTTGGATTCACAAAATGATGATGAAAACTTTGTGGTCGCTTTTTTAGCCAAACACATGCTTCACTATTGTAGTGCCTAATCTATATTATTATAATTCAGCAAAATGGCACATCATTACTGTTACTTCTCTAGCCTATTATATTCAAAGATTGGAGTAAATATCCAGTCATGCATGTGTTAGGATAGATAGAACCCCTTCCCCCGTCTTGCTTCTCCTTTTGCTTTTACCTTTGTGTCATCACTTCCCCTTGGAGAAACTGGAGGGCTATCAGAGTTGGGTAGTGGTTTTTCTTGCTGCAGTACAAAGACAATAAGCGTAGAAACTTGTAAGCAATTAATGAAGTAAGCATTTCCATAACAGTATAAATGAGCAAAACCACAAGCTTGAACGAAGAGATGTTTACAGGTTCCTCTATAATCGAAGTCTTTCCATGTTGCCCTTGTAATGAAGAGATTGACATCTTCTCATCTACATAACTTGTTTGTTTTGTGTGAGAAAGAGCTTTAGAGAGTTCCTTAGCTGACAGACTCCATGATCTTGCAAGGAACTCCATAGACTCAGTAGGAGTTTCTGGTGGAGGGCATGCCCCTGGTAGCCAATTTGTTGCACTGTCTTCATCGATCCCTTCCAACCTGTTTGATTTACATTTAACACCACAAGAGCTCACCGTCTCCATTATAATCATTCAAAAAGAGGAGATCAGTGAGTTATTAACTAGTACAAAATTTGTGAATGCTTTTTAACTTGTAACTTGACTTACTTTATCCTATATCAATCTTCTGATACCGAAGAAAGTTAACATAGTATACAAGTTGTAGGAAGCAGTATGGTTTATATAATGCTGATGAGGTATTAGATATAATAATTTATCCTGTGTTTGGTTGGAGATATTAGGCAGTCTTCGGATTATTTATTCCACCATTTATACCTTAGTGTATATGGAATAACTTATCTCAGGACAACTTGTCTGATATAATTAATCCCGGGGATAACTTGGTCCTTTGAAATCTTAAAAATTCAAAAATAAGCTGAGTTAAGTGAAAGACTAGAATACATATATTCTAAAACTGGATATGGAGAGGTCCCAGTTTTAAAGTTCATATAAACTTTGTCTCCAACTTCCCTTTGTCTTTCTTCTTTTTACATAAAAGGGTTTAAAAGATTAGTTCTTGAACGGCGGGCTTCATCATGACTAACAAATAGGGACCCTTGAGTTATAATCCTATTTTTGAAGTTCAAAAAACTGTAAAATATATGGTGCGTGAAGCACTAGATGATCAAAGGGGCAATTTGCTTTTTCTTATACATTTTAAGCTAAGTGGTGAAAGATGGATTTAAATTCATTATGACGATTGTTCGAAGTGGCTTTTTTTCTCTTTTGGTTTTCCAAAATTAGTTCTTAACCCAAAATGATTCAACTGTAGTTTGTTTGAAGTGACATATTCCTTTTTCACACATGCTTTGAAATGTTTTACTTGAGCTAAGATTTTACGAAAATATTTTAGCTTCATAAAATAGGAATAAGGTTTGAGTACACATCACCCTTTTTAGACCTCACTCATGAGATTATATTGTTACTGTAGCTTACTGTGATATATCCTTTGGCTCAAGAAATAATGGAGATGAAAAACAAGTGCTAATCAGCATGGCAAACCAATACTTTTCTTTTGTCATGCTTAGTAAAGTAACGTTTTGCTAAATTTCAGGCTATATAATAACACTACGTATGGCTATATGAGCATTAACAAAAACACCCAAAAGCAATAATGATTGAACAATAGAGAAATATGGTACTTAAAAATGGTGTTTTATGACTCCAAGGCAATCAACAAATAGAGAAAGCATATCTCTTTAATTGACACTTTCATCATTACTATGTGTCTAATCATGTCTTAAGAGATGGCAAATGGAGCACTAAGTCCTTGGAGGTCCCAACTTCACCTTAATTACCACTTTATTATTACAAGTTTAGGAAGAGCCATTTGCCTTTAATTTTTTGTGATTCCCTAATAGTAGAGACGTTGATTTAGTAGGCACAGCGTGTGGAAAAGAAAAAGAATGTTTGGTGCTTATATATGGTTGTACTAAAATTGTTTTATTTCATCGTCTGCGATTGTATATGATTATATTATCTCTAAAATCAGTTGCTGAAGAGAAGGGTGACGTTTGGTAACATTAATATATATCTTCCTTGATAATACATAAAAATAAGTATATAGCATCAAAGAATACATACGAATAGATGTAAAACCAATTGATTTCTTCCCGTTTTAGTGGTGAGTGCTAAGTATTTCGATTAATTAAGCATACACATCCATATTTGTCCAGAACATTTTGCTCTTCTGGGTGACACAGCAACAAATCTGTTGCCACAGAAGCCTCCTCCTTCATATGAAGATAACAATAGATTTCATTTTGAAATTGTAACTTTTATAGTGATAGCAGACTAAAAGCTATGTAGAAATGATCTGTTATGATCAGTTGGGTGTAAAACATGAAGATCTGTTGTAAAAAGAACATATAACTAAAAACAAGTTTGTACTGGTGGGGTGATGACTAGTTTTGGTATATTCAGTGATATCATTGTCACTGTATTGAACATCTACACTGTATTTGCAGGTAGAAACTAGCCTCTTGACAAAACATGACCAAAGCTATGATGACTTATTTGTCTCATACAATATTTTGAAGAGGAGAAAAGGAGAGATGAAAGCTAAATACATGAAAAGCCTCGTCGAAGCAAAAATGACCAGAATGAAGTAGTATTAAGATTGTTTTCAAGACATGATTAGACAAAATAAAAAGAGGAGCATAAAAGCTATGGCTCTAATCACATAGTACCTCTGAGTCCAGGTTATAGAATTCCATCATCTCCGCAGCAAAGTATAGGATTATAAACAAATGCAAGGTTGATTAGTTATAAGAGCCATGATGGTGCCCCATTGGAACTTCAACACCAAAGGCAGGCTTCATCATCAAGTTCATGACATAAAATGTCTGAAATTCATGAAAAGTTGCAAATAAGCTAACATTATACACAACTAAAGACGAGGAGAGTGAGCCTCAATACCAACTAAATATATACCTGAAATGCTCTATACCAGATTTGAGCTTTCAGAAACTTGAGCACCTATTAAAACTTCTCCAGGCTTTGCGCAAAGGAATTGAAGAAATAAAATACAGATAAGAGTCGAATAAGACAATCTAACATTTGAATGTCACTTTTATGCTCTATTAGAAAAAGTAATGAAAAGAACACTTTACACATAGCTTAATTGTGAACTGTAGCTGGCTTAGTCACTGTCCTATAATTCAAGATGGAGACAACTTAAAAGGGCGACCAAGTTTTCATAGGTCATCTTTTAGTAACATTCATAGCTTTATACTTCATGGTCACCTCGAGATCGATGCCTTACTGGTACACAGGGTTTAAGTGAATTCAACATCACAAAGTAGACCTTCACTTCTGCAATTCTCCCACATAAAATCCTCCTATTTTGTTCCAAAAAAAAAAAAGAGAAAGAATAGCTTTACTAATTCCATTGCCTGTAAATGGAAACAAGCCCCAGCTTATGTTGCAATAAAAAGAAAGAAAATCAAATTTATTGGAGAAAATACTCCTACCAGTTCACTTGGAAGAAATCCTGCTTAAGAAATGCAGCTTGCTGCTTGAAGCACCAGTTTTTCCACTGTGTGCATGACCTACATTTCCAACATCAATTGAATCTTCGTTTTTCGGGAAGCTTCTCTTGAAAGCATCAGCCAACGACGTAGAAGGACCAGAATTATTGAATGTTACCTGCAACAAATTAGAAAAATAGAGCAATTGTTTGCAACATGCATATACAACACACAAGTCTGCTAATTGAACACGAAGAATGTTTTTATGTTAAAATACCACTCACTATTAAACAAAGATGTAATAATAATGGTATAGACTATAGACAAAAGCAATTACAGTCTCCGGTCTACATTGAACTTACATTTTTTCCAGTTCGGTAATCAGATTTCAGATTAGCTGCTGATCCATCACCACGTACAAAATTACTTGATACCTTCTGTTTTGTAGCTTCAGCTAAAAGTGTAGCATTATTACCTACTAAATAAAAATATAAACCAGTTAAACATCAGTTAACTCTAAAAAATATATATAATTTGACATTTACTCCTTTTCTAAATCACAGATATTAAAGGGACTATTACAAGGTTAAGGCAGCTAAATGAGAAGAACTGTCATAATGTTCACAAGTACAAGTTTATTAATTCAAAGAGCTATAGATCCCAAGGTTTAATCTGATGGAGTCATCTGAAAAGGTCAAAAAACAAACTCCCCTGAAGATTGTAAAAACAGTAATTATTTTACACATGCACATCCCACAAGTTCTGTCTATACTGCAGCTCCGAAACTGACAGAACCCCATACTACAGATTGCCATTGCTACTCTACGGAAATGGCTGTCATATTTACAGATAAAAGAGCTAATATGTAACTGGAAGACAAGTTACCTTGCTTATTTAAAACTTTTGGCAATGCTCCAGTACCTGTCGTTACAGAAAGTGGATGCAGACTCTGCAATTTCCAGTGGCAGAGAAAATAATATCAAAACAGGTTGAAATAATTGAATTTACTTTTTATAAATATTATATACAACACCAGATGTCCTCATACACAACAAATTTTAAAACCGAGGAAAACAATACTTCTGCCGAAAAATGAAGTGATAAAAGTACTAACAGGTAGTTCTAGCTGGGACTTTGACCTCTGCGTCTGCTGATATTTCAAGATGGTCCAATCAAACACATAATCCATTTTATACCCTGACGAGATAAACACAGTAGTCACACAATACCAGATTCAGAAAAAAAAAAACTTAAATGAATAACTGCTAAATCCTACAAGAATGCATGTCTGTTGGAACTCAGCCCAAGAAAGATCAAGTCTATTTGAAAGAAACTTATAGGAACTTACGCAACCAAACAATTGAAGAACTAATCTTTCTGGATAGAGAATCCAATTTGTCTACAGAAGTTTACCCTCGATAGTAGTATAGTTATGGACACAAAATACTTGAGCTTTTGATGCTCCTAAACTTACATGTTCATGATTACAATAACATGTTTTTCAGACTTCTTTTGTTTTATGTTATCATATGAGACCCAAAAAGATGAGTCAAGAGTACAGTAAGAAATGCAGCGACAAAATAAACTTCATTTTTCTTGTGCTAGAATCTGAATTTAAAATCCGTACCTTCACGTGTAAATAAGTCACGAAACAAGCGTTTCAGGAATCCGTAATCAGGGCGCTGGTCAAATGTCAAAGAGTGACAATAATGCAAGTATGAAGCAAACTCCACTGGAAGAGATTTGCATAAAACCTGTAGAGAGAAATTGAATGTCAGTTGACTACCATTAAACTAAATGAAATGAAACCACTGTGAATGTCTAACCTAATAAAGTTTTTTTATAGCACCCATTACCACGAAAATAGTTAAGAGAGTTTGAGATACATCATCATTTATTTTTTTGGTTATGCAAAGCATGGAACAGGCTAGCTGATGCTTAAAGAAGTTTTAGATTTCAAATGGCCAAATACAGCCCATTTCCAAATTCTTTTTTTTTAAAATGTTAAAAAAAGAATATGGAAAAAGTTACTGGTCATTTCCAAATTCTCATAGTGGATGAGAGTTTATACAAAAGTTACAGAACGATCTATTTAGACCCCTTCTAGTCTGACCTATAAAAGATGTGCCAACTCAAAGCAAAAAGAACAAGAATCTAGTCATCCGCCCCCAAAAGAATCTTTAGATATAAAAGTGCTGAAGTGACAAGCTTGGCAACTATGGTTTAGATCCAAATAGAGGTGACATCAATTCTTTCCATCTACTTAAGTCTTGACATGCAAGATGCTTGGTATCTAACCTATACTGGAGCAATGTAGTAGGCACTCGGTGAATCAGTCCCAGGTGCACGCAAGTTAAAAAACAAAGGAACATAGCCATCCAATTTTCTAAAACAGACCTCAATTGTTGTTGATACTTTTTTCTCACGGATCTTGTCATATTTTTGCTTCTTTGTATCAGCTTTTAAACCCTGCCATGGAAGGCTACATGAGAAAGTCAACCAATTAATTATGTCAATAAAAGAAAAGAACAAAAAAACAAACCAAAGAAAAATCAACAGTAGTAAATAAGAAATAGTGCGGAGGAGAAGTGGCCACACCTGCCTCTCAAGAAATATAAAAGAACGTAGCCAAGAGATTCCAGATCATCCCTCCGACTTTGCTCTAGAAATTTTGAAAAGAGAGTATTTTAGTACAATGTCCAATCTCAGAGATAAGAAACAAACATACAACAGAATTTTACCTATTCCCAAATGTGTATTGCAACTGGCATACCTTGCTGTCCCTGTCAAGTTCTTGTTCTCTCTGTGAAAGTAGAGGCAATAAATTCAGCACCAAGAAGTGGCAAGAACCACTGTTCAAGTAATTGGAACGAACATAAAAAATTTAAATTGGGAAAGAAACAGAAAACCAGCAAAAGGCATTTCTTATTTAGGTGATGAAGCTTAGTGGGATCTTTCTATAAATTAATAGGATACACCTTTTCAGTTTTGACAAATTCCGAGCAATACACACATTTCCAATCATTAACTCCTTAATGATAGCAAAAAAATAAACAAAAATGACAAAAATAAATAACATCCAAGAGTAGTGACTCAATTTTCACTTAAATGAAGTTTTGTAGCAAGGAAAAGGGAATAACTGAACACCAAACATCATACACTTCCAGAGGAAAGTTGCAAAAAACCAATTACAGGCACACCTGTAAGGAATATGACGGCTTGTGGTGGGGTCACGATATCTTTTTGCAAGTCCAAAATCAATAACATAGACCTGTTTTGTCAATAGGGAAAACAAGAAAGAAAAAGCAAAGGTAAAACAGAATATCACAGGAAAAAAAACGATTGGTTAAATGACATGACCATGAAGCTTATGCTGTTCTGCCCCCCATCTCCACTAGGCTGTGATCTAGTGGTAAGAGTTCAGAGTATGATATGTAGTTAAGGTACACGTCACGGGTTCAATCCTGCCACGGGCTCAGACAAAAGCCTTGTATTTAAGTGGGAAGGGAAGAGGGGCGGGCCTGTAATCCACTGAGTTTTGAACCATGTACCACTGGTCCACGGGGATTTCTTACTTATAAAAAAATGACTCTGAAGCTTATCTGAAAAGGTCATCACCTGGTTTGCCTTCCTGCCAAGACCCATGAGGAAGTTATCAGGTTTTATGTCTCTATGTAGAAATCCTTTTGAATGCAAATACTCTATTCTCGTAATCTGTAATTGTTACAGAAAAGAATACCCAGTTCAGTTATGAGTGTAATTCCATGATAGATGTCATGGGATAAAGGCAGCAATATTAAAGGCAGCAATAACAAGCATGCTTGATAAACATAATTTCTACAACATACTCTATATAGAGACAGCAGAGTACATGTCAAACTTGCATACACCACGCAAACTTAAACCAAAAAGAGCCAAAGGTAAAATAAAGGCCAAAGAAAGGTAGTCCTCCTTTCTAAACTGAAAGCAAAACATGCATTACTCAAAACAAACAGAGGTATGTAATATGTTGATTACCGTCTGATCAGCCAACATTAGGACAGTTTTCAGCGAGAATTTCCTCCCACAGTGTACAACGAGGTCTTCAAGACTGGGACCAAGCAAATCAATAATGAGGACACTGTCATTCCCATCAACCCCACGCCATTTTATATTAGGAATACCACCTGAAATCAAAACCAACAAGTAATAATGAGTACTCCCTCCATTTCATTTTAATGGTAATGTTTGAATAGACACGAAATTTAAAAAGAAAGATTGATTTTTGAAAATTATGGTCGAAAACATGCCATAACATTTGTGTGGCTATAAGACTTTTGAAACTTGTGGTCTTGACCATGCCGTGACAGTTGTGTGGCAGAGCTTCACATTAAGGGTTAAATGGGAAATAAAGAAAAATTATTTTCAACTTAAGAAAGTTTTCATTTTTTTGGATAGGACTAAAAAGGAAATGTTGTCATATAAAGTAACCAAGGAAGACATACTTCCTCCCTGAAGTATAGTGTACAGCTTTGCCTCATAAAGCAACTGAGGGTGTCTTGTCTGCCTATTTTCCTGTAAATACAGAGAGCAGAGTCAAATAACTGATTCAGCCTGTCCAGCAACCACAACTAAGATTTTTTCTTTTGATAACCAACCACAACTGAGATTTTTAACTCATTCATTGCTTAAAAATAGATATCCTCACATCCTTCATCCATGTCCCGAATGTTTGGGTATTATATCTATAAATTTTTTATAACTGTGATGCCGAAGCCAGCTTGCACGCAACTTGATGCATTTATCAGTTATACTGTAAGTATTGTTTGAACAATACATAACTAAGGAAGATTATTTGTTTGGACTAAACCAGGAAATACATCATACCATAGAAATGGAAAAGACAGGATAAATTATGGGATCATAAACCTACATTCTACATTGGGTTGATCAGTATCACGTGCTTTCATATAGGGGTTGCAATGGGGCGGATTCAACTTTGTGTACGGGGTGATTGAAATGACTTTTTTGAAAATCTAATGCGGAGCGGAGTGGATTCCCTCTAAACTAATTTCATGGAAATAATTTTTGGATTTTACTTTTCAGAATAATTACGAGTTGACTCAATGTTCAATTACTTGAGAGCTCATGAATCAATGGACAATTTGAGATCATCAACTCTTATTCATGCCTTCACTGTCAATAGACAATTTTTCAAACAGTCATTAATATTCAGTAATGATCACCATCTCTGTAAAGTAGAATAATGAAAATATTAAAGATCTGATCATTCTAATGCATCTAAGTTATAATTCTGTAGAATTTATTTTTATAACAAAACAAATTTTAAAACTTTTGTGGAGAGGCACAGGGTGGATCTTTGTGGGGCAGAGCGGGGCAGGTTGAAAATGAAAATCATGTTATGTGGGCCGGAGCGGGCAGACTGAAATATTTGCAAGTTAAGCCACAACCAGCCCCGCCCCACTGCCATCCGTACTTTCAGATGGAGGATCCAGCAGCTCAACAATAATCTTTAGGAAGACAATGTGATAAATTCATGTGCATACATATTGATGACAAAAGGAGGACTTAATTATGTAATAAATCCACACAAATGAGGTGACTCGACTACCAACCCAAAGAAGTAATAGGCAAATGAGCATACCAAATTGGGTCTCAGAAATAAACCCCAAGATATCAGAACTTGGGACAAAACTTGGAGTAGAGGAGATTGCTTTAAGAAAGCAAATGTTGCAAAAAGATACTCCCTCGGTTCCTTTTATATGCCACCTTTTAGGTTGCACTTGCATTAAGAAATTAAATAACTTTACCCGTCTACCCTTATATAATGTTTTCTTAAGTTGACTTTTCAATAAATGATGAATATGCTAGATTTCAAAAATTAAAATGCATTTGGATGACTATTTAAATTTTTCAGTTTATTTTTGGAGCCAAGTTTTTTCACCAATTGATCTAAAATTTTAAAATTTTGTTAAAGCTTCAACTTTCAAGATTATTTTTATTTTGTCTCCACCTTTATTTGCAATTTGTTTGTTGAGATTTCTTTTTCAAATTAAGATTTCATAGAATAGTGAATGAAGAGAGTATTTAATCAATGTATGAAGTACTCCAATGAATATTATTTGGAATGGAGGAAATTAATTATTTCAACTTTCAGTGGGGATGGTGAATCTGAATGATGTCCGCCTTCTGGATGGCCCTAATACAGAAACAGTTATGAATATTTCCAGTAGAGGAAAGCACTTTATTGGGGATGATAGTAATACCAAATATAGATTACTAGACGATGGATGACTAGCAGAAGAGGAATTTCTTATTGAGTGATGAAGTGAAGCGAATTATAAAGGAAATGGAAAAGTTTCCAGGTGCATTATTATAATGAGGATAATGATACTAGTACGTATTGATTATAGTGAGGATAATGATACTAGCGCATCTCTCAAAAGATCTGTTGTTCAAGAGAATACCATAGGAGAATGCTACCCTCAGGTAATTGGTTTGGCAATTGTTCGGTGAATGTCGTAGAAGTTACAGCAAACAATTACTTGAATTCTGATGATCGATGAAACATGTGCTATAAGTTTAAGCAGGATATCTAATGTTGGGAATGCGACGAGGTTGACGAATTTCTTATGCCAGTCCAGGTTATTCAGAAACTGACAGTATGAGCTTGCTCACATTGTCGGTGCCAGATGCCAAATCCGGATTAAAAACGGAGGATTGTGGTAGGTCAGTAGCCAGCACAAAACTAGTTGATTCATGATGTATTTTCAAATTACTTGTATCATTAACACGTGTTTACCTATGCACGTATTTCATCAGCACATCTGTGATAAAAATAAGTCAGGTGTTCCATCACATTGCCGCCTCGATGTGAGGGAGTATGAGCTAAAGTTCCCACATCATATATGTATAAATAAAGAAGCTAGTCCAGCCGGCCCAATGTGGTGCAAAATAGAAGGGTTCCTTGGACAAATGTTATGGACAAATGAGAACAAAGAGGCTAGTTCAACAGAGCCGGATTCGCCAAAGTAGCTGGAACATAAAGCTCTTTGGCAGAAAAGTCAATGGAATCAGTAGATTTAAAAGGAATAGAGATAATATTGTAGTGGGGGGGGGGATGAGATAAGATTATACCGAAGTAGCAGAAAATATTTTACAATTTAACCATTATGGTTGGAATTGGTGGGCGTAAGAGGGATGGAGAGAAGTTTGGGAATAACAACACAGGGTGTGATATGGGATGTCATTTTCCTGATAGAAAACATGGGATGTAATTAACATTGGATTACTTAACAAAGAGCATGAAGATTTTCTAAAATTGGTGTTCTATAAGCCACACGGTCACTTACTATTGGTGTTCTCTAAATGAAAATCTAAATTGATCAAAAGATTACACTACAAATGAAGCGGAACATCTAAAGCTTGACATATAGAACACTTATTTTTTCCTTTGGCACGTATCAAAAACTTGTGGTTCTGGACAAATATTCATCATTTTGAACTTTTAACCTAAATCTCGTTAACATCTACCCAAAGACAACACATCAAACTGATGTACACATATCTATAAGAATGAACGGAGACTTAATAGGGTGTGTTTGGTATGAAGAAAAATGAATTCCTAGAAAATGTAATCATGGAAAACAAGTGGATTTCTTACTTATTTTCTAGTGTTTGCTAAGTAAGCAAGAAAACATTATTTCAATAGCATTCATATGCTATCTAGCAATATACTATGGAGGTGGGAAGGGATAGAGAGTAGGAGCTCGGGGAATTGGATCGTCACTTACGCAACTAGTTTTCTCTACTTCCATCATTGAAGTCATTTTCCTCATTTTTAACAAACTAATTTTCCTAGAGAAAAATACTGTCCAGACATTTCAACCAACCAAGCAAATACCAAACACACCCTTAATGTTCAAACCTAGGCAGATATATATACAAGTTTACAAGGAAAGAGATTAAATCTAGGCAAGAAAGCTTACAATTTTAACAGCAACAATCTCAAAAGTTTCGATGTGGGTAGCTGAAAAAATTAGCAAAAACCATAAAGAACAATCAGATTCTTGAAATTACAATAACAACAAGAAAAATCAAGAAATGATAAACAACAAAAGAAGAGACAAACCAAGATATATAACCCCAAAAGACCCGCTTCCAATCTTTCTACCTAACTTGTACTTCTCTCCAATTATCCTCTCCATAAAGATACAAACTTTATACAAACCCCAACTCAGTTCTTGATTCAATCAAGCAAAAAAAGATTTTTTTTTGTGAATTTTTCAACCAAAGAAGGGTGAACTTCTCCTCCTAGAGGAGAGAAGAACTAAGAAAAGACAGAGAAATACTACTTCCTAATTTTTGACTTTTCTTACCATAATATTCTATACAACCATTATGATTTATGGTCTTTGATGAGTTTTTTTAGCAAATGGTCCCCTGAATTTAAGAGACAATCTTGTTTCATCCTTTGCAGATTATATAATCAGCATATACAGTCCTTCAACTTTCTATTTATGGTGCAATTTTGAAGAAATCAAAAGAGTATTGGAATAACTATGTTGACTGCCCGGTCTTTTGAATTATAGATACTTTACTCGTTGCTTATTTTAAAAATAAATTTTTTTATTTTTATTTATTATGTTTATATAAAATAAAAATTATGTTATGACCTTCGCATTAAGTATTATGTCCTCATTTTATTTTTACTTATTATTTATTACTAAAATAAATTTTTAATTTCTTATACTTGGTCATATCAAGAAAACACTAATTTTTCATGTTTTACTCTTATCATTAAATATTATTCTCTGTATCATATTCAAGACTCAATGCTAAACATTAATAAGTAGAGATAATGTAATAAAATATATACATCAATAACTTATTTTCTTAATATGTTGTCAAAATCAAATAGTGATGAGTATAAATTAGCGGAGAAAATATTATCCATATCATTTCTTAAGACCCACCTATTAAGCATAAATTAGTAGAAATAGTGCGATTATATATATATATATATATATATATATATATATATATATTAATGAGTATCGTTAAATTAAACAATGATAAATAAAAATAAATCGATGAACTAAATATAACCCAAAATTTTAGAAGTTTTATTGGTTAAGGGTGTGAAATTCTCACCTTATAAGTGGGAGTTTGAGTCCTCAAATTGTCATCTCTTCATAACATTATATTATACTATTTTAGAAGGCAACAAAACACAACTTAGTATTTGAACAAGTCTACTTTTACACCATCCACCAGCCATATTACACCTACCCACCAACCAAATTAAATATAGTTTAAGTAATAACTTTGAAATAGAGAACTCATTTTATATCTTGAAAAATGGTTTGTGAGTTGTCTTTGTCTACTTAAAATCGAAGGTAGAAATCTTGGAGATGACAAACTAAAATAGACTCGTGATTTTTTTTTATAAATAATTCAACTCGAGCAAGTTTCAAAATAAAAGATTTATTGGAATTGATCATACTTTTTCAATCCAACGTGTTTCACGAGGAATTCATTATCCTGTAGCATTTTTTCATAAAAATCGCAAAATGAATAGGTTGTTACCATTTCGAAAGTATTAAAAAGCACTGAAGTAATGTCTAAACCAACGATTTAAAATAGAGTAATTTTCACATATAGCAAACATAAAAATCATATTTGTATGTTATAGTTATACTTTACATAGTTGTGCTCCATAGCAAACATAAATATGTATATTTCGCTATACATATAAAAAACAGCTGTATAATTAGCTATACATATACAAAGAAACCAGTTGTATAATTTGCTATATGTATACAAAAGAAAGCAGTTGTATACAAAAGATCAATTGTATAATTTGTGTATGTATAAAACGAGAAAGAAAGAAAGACAAAAGAAAATTGGGCAGGGGTATATTTGTATTGTATAATTATAAGTGTATAGGACGAAGATATATGTATTTGCATGTGTATATACAATTTTCTCTTGCTTTATACAAACGAAAACGCAATTAATACATTTTTGTTTGTGTAAAAGCGAGAGAGGCGAGGGTGGCGAGCGAGATCCGGGAGAGTGGAGATAGGGGAACGAAAATATATGTATATATATGATTTTTCTCGTTTTATACAAACACAAACGCATTTCATACATTTATGTTTGTATAAAGCAAGAGGGAGGGAGCGAGAGTTTGAGGGAGAGAGGCGACTGACAAAAAGTTTGCTACAAGGCACAATTAAATCAACGTATAGTTATAACATTTAATTTGATTTATTAGTTTGTCATTATATACAATTTTTCCTTTTAAATTAAACAAAGATAAAGAATCCCAGAAATTCAATTGTAAATGTGACAAACAAAAAAGGAAGAAAGACCACTCAATAAATCAAATTACTGAAAAAATTTTCTTTGAACTGTTTGAAAGTTATCCAACTTTTTTAGCTCTTTAACGAAGAGGATAAAAATAAAATGTGTAAGAATGTAGGTTAAAAAGAAGGGCAACTTTCACATATAGCAAACAAAAAATTCATATTCGTATGTTATAGCAAAGTTTGCATAATTGCGCTCCATAGCAAACATAAAACTGTATAATTCGCCATACATATACAATTGTATAATTCGCTGGCCTAAATTGTATAATGCGCTGGCCTATTTCGCTGCAATTGTATAATTCGCTATCCTATTTCACTGCAATTGTATAATGCACAATTGTATAATTCGCTGCCTATTTCGCTGCAATATTTTTATAAAATTTTCTTTGCATACAATTGAATCGAATTAAAATGTATGTATATTGCATAATTATAAGTGTATAGCAAGAAGATATATGTTTTTCTCTCGCTTTATACAAAAATAGAAACACAATATATACACTTCTGTTGTATAAAGCTAGAGAAAATTGTATTTCACTGCAATTGTATAATTCGCAATTGTGTAATTCGTTAGTCTTTTTCTCTGCAATATTTGTATAAAATTTGCATTTGTCTACAATTGTATTGAAGTAAAATGTTTGTAAATTGCATAATTAAGTGTATCACACGAAGATATATGTTTTTGCATGTGTATATACAATTTCCTCTCGCTTTATACAAAACAGAAACAGAATTTATACACTTCTGTGTATAAAGCGAGAGTGGCGAGCGAGAATGGAGAGTAGCGAGCGAGATTTTTGGGAGAGAGGCGCCTGGCAAACATTGGCTAACGTTTCCTATGGAGCACAATTAAATCAAACACTGGCTACTCCATTTATTTTAGGTTATTAGTTTGCTATTATATACAATTTTTCCTAAAAAGAATACTTGGGTCAGATTTATGTTAATTAATTTGAGTTTTAATTTTATTTGATTAAGCCAATTTAATAAGCAAGCATATCACATAACCCGCTAGTATCCTAAACCATATAAGGATAATTGCGCTACATATGTGCTTATTGAAAATATTAGCTTATGTGCTTATTGAAAATATTAGCTAATTAAGGGAAAACACTCAATATGCTTTTGCAGACAAATTTATGTCATTCGTTAAAAGTTCGACTCATCTATGTCATTATCGTATAAGAAAAAAGTTCATTCATGTCATTATTGTTTGACAGTGATTTTGCAAAATCATTTTTTACACATGGCAAGTTATGATTCAGCCACTTTATTATTTTTTATTTTTATAATAAAAGATTATAATTTTGGACAAACATTAAATTAAAATAACCTATTCAAATAAAGATTCACCCAAATTTTTTAAAAAATGGCAAAGGACAAATATCACATACTTTTAAGGCAAAATTATCATCTGTCCTTTATAAGTTTATAATTACATAAATCCCTCAAATTGATACAATAATATAAGCGTTGATACATTAATCTGATGCGCGAGATACATTAGTCGTTAAGTAAGATACAATACATCTTATACATGATACACTAATCTGATGCACGAGATATATTAATCCGATGTGCGAGATACATTAATCTGATGCGCGAGATACATTAATATGATGCGCTGATACATTAATTTGATGCGCGAAAATGAGAGATTTTGAAGATTTGTAAAACTAATAGAAGATAATGGTAATAAAAGAACTTAAAAGTGGATTTTCTGTCATTTTCCCTTCGAAAAAATCCCTATAATCCATCAATAACCCAATTTTTCATTCAATTCATCAATCCAAAAAGTCCTAAGATCCTTCTCGACCCTCTTTCACTTCTTGGGCGATTGGATGACCATTACCTATTTTGTAATAGGATGACAATTAATGCTAGATTTGTTGAAATATCAGATTATGCAATAGGTTGATATTGAAGTTTTGTGTTATAGATTTGTTGTTTTCCTACATAGAAAAATTGCTCGCACTGGTGCTGTTAATGATGGAGTGCAGGTTGACATCACAATTCTTTTCAATGAGCTTTTGTATAGCTACTGCTTGAAATTTGTTTATGCATTGTGATTATTAATGTTACTCTTATCTTTCTATAGTTGGTCAATAGTAAAGTGCAACTCTGGTAATTGTCATCCAATCGCTCGAGAAACGAAAGAGGGTCGAGAAGGATCTTAGGACTTTCGGATTGATAAATTGAATGAAAAAAATTGGTTATAGGGATTTTTTAAAACTTGGATGGGTTATTTTAATTTAATGTTTGTTTAGAATTTTAACAATTTATTATAAAAAATAATAATGACGTGGCTGAATCATGACTTTCCACGTGTAAAAAATGGTTTTGCAAAATTATTATCAAAAAATAATGGTATGAATGAGTCTTTCTTAAACAGTAATAGCATAGATGAGCCAAACTTTTAACGGATAACATAAATAAGCCTTTTATGAAAGTTTGATAGCATATTTGAGTCTTTTCCTATTAATTAATCATACGATGTATGCATGTGTATGATCAAATGAATAGAGAAGTTCAAATGATTTGCTTGATAAAATAGTTTGTCATACGCCCATATAATTTTAGAGCACATGATTGATATAAGGAAAAAATTATGCGAATAATAAAAAATATATATTAGTTAATTTGCTGATATAACTATAATTTTAAATTCATTATGGTTTGCCACTTAATTTGAGTTGTAATTATGTCGTCTATCCTCTTTTATATATATACAAATACAAATTACACACACAGTTGGTCTCTCTCCACTGTCTGCCTCTTATCGCTCACCTCTCTCCTATCTCCAAATCTCTCTCCTCCCTCTTCCAATAATCTTGCTCGTCAGATATAATAATACATATGTATATCTGATATATATACATATATAATTTGTCTCTCTCCACTCTCTTTTCTCTCTCGCTCGCCTCTCTCCTCCCTCTCAGAATCTCACTAGCAAGATATACAAATATATATGTATACCAGTTACATATATACAATAATTTTGACAGATATACATATATAATTCGCATAACTCATCTCTCTAACATGTAGCTATGAATTATAATTAACAAACTGTAGTTATGAAACACAATTAATTTAATTGAGTGGTTAGATGCGAAATTCCTCTTGATCCAATCAGGGGTGTCAAATGGTGGGTTGAGTTGAAAATTGGAGATATAAGGGTCTTGACCCAGTCAAGTTTACTTTGGGCTCAAATTGACTCAAAAACGGGTTGGGTATTGACCCCCCTAATTTGACCCGCTTAATCTCAATGATTTCAAGCTATTGTTATTTAAGTTTTATAACCACAATTTGAATTTCAACTCAAGAAAAATCTAAAAAAGAAGTTATGAATGGATAGATAAATCCTAAAAGATATAAAATAAATATTTATACCTTCAATATAGAAACATACATTATATCAATGCAAATGAATAATTTTGAAACGAGTTTGACATTGGAGATCAAATTGGATTCAATTGATGATTCCTTCTTTTAAAATAGGTTAAGGTTTGAATGTGTTGAAATTGAACTCAATTCAAACTATATTGAGCCTAACTGTTAAATTTCTGGACGAATTGGACGGATTAATTGAATGTTAATCAATCGGTTTAATCGAATACGTATGCTTGATAGTTCGAGTTATTGATTATTGATTTTTAATTATATGAAATCATTAGCCTAACCAACTAAAATATCGATCACTCCTTAGCTTTTATCAAATAAGTGAAATTAAAAGACAAAAGTGAAAATATGTTACTCTAATCCCAAAAAAAAAATTGTGCCGAAAAACCATCAAAATTATTAATGAACTAACGTAGTTTCACAAATATATAAAAGGGAATTTTTATAAATATACAAATAAAATATAGTTTAATTTGCATTAAACAAAGTTAAGATTTTTCCCCATTTAATATATAAAGGTGTACTTATAGATTTGTACAAGCAATAAAAATTATTCCCAACAAAATGGTCATATGTATATATAATATATCAATGTGTATATATAACATATCGTTAGCGTATAAATAATGTATAAATGTGTATAGATGATGTATACCTATGTACCACACACGTATATGTATATATACATTATTGATACAATAATATTTACACTGCAATTTTTTTAGGAAAATTTCATATATGACAAACTGAATATATGAAATAATATTATGTGGGTATAGTTTACATAATTACATTATATGGGTATAATTTAGTTTGTTATGTAGTTTTTAATATGTATAAAATGTTTTTTTTTTAAATTTGTACTATATTTTTCTTTTCTATTAAATAGTAACAACAGCCTTAAATACGGTAACAAACATTTACATAATCCCATAATTCAAGCTAAACATTCAAAATTAAATATTTTCTCAAAAAAGTAACGACAAAAAGACCATACAAACTTGTTTATGGGAAAGTAAACTCTTTAATGTAGATAAAGTTTATATATGAATGTAAATAAATTGAATATAAATTGTTTAATTTGTACGAAATTGTAAAGTTATTATTATATACATATATAATACTTGTATATGTATGAATAAAAATATGACTATAGTACTTGTATATACACAAATCTCTCAAGCAATCTTGTATATAATAACGTAAGATACAAAAAACATAAATTATTTTACAAATAATTGTATCAAATATTTCAAAGTAATTACTTATATACATATATAACTAGTCGAATATAAAAAAAAAAGTGTATATATGTAAACAAACTTTATATACGAATGTAAATAAAATGAATATAAAATACACAAAAAAATGTATATGTATAAACAAATTTATATACGAATGTAAATAAGACAAATATAAATTGTTTGATTTGTATCAAATTGTAAAGTAATTACTATATACATATACAAGTAATCGTATATGTGTAAATAAAAATATGAATATAGTACTTGTATATACACAAATTCCTCAAGCAATTTTTTTAAATAATAACGTAAAATACCAAAAATTGTGATTTAAAACAAACTATTATACAAATAATTGTATCAATTTCTTTAAAGTAATTACTTATATACATATATAACTAGTTGAATATAAAAAAGAAAACTTAAAATATGAATAAAACAACACAAATACGTTGATCAGTTTTGTATATAATAATTCAATGTACAAACAACTATATACACAACATTCAAGCAGGTAATTATTACGGATGGAAATGAATCTTCCATTCTGATTTTGAAGAACTTGTAATCTAATAAGAAAGAAAGATTCTTTTTTTTTTTTAAAAAAAAAAGAAAACTAAAAAGCATAATACATATACAATTGTTCATGAAAGAAAAAATTAAAAAAATATATAGATCCATATGTTAATTTTGATGGTTACCTGCGAAAATTGAGAGCAAGACGGGAGGGAGAACGTGAAATCTTCTAAAATTTGAAATTCAAAATAGAGTGGAGGAGTGACTTTAGGAGAAAGAGATGTAATAGGGGATACAAGAGATAAAATTGATTTTGTATAAAATTATATACAAAATCATAAATAGATCTTTTACTGTTGGTATACAAATAGGTGGTGGGTCCCATTAATTATGAAAAAAATGAAACTATAATTATGGAGAGTAAATAAATTAAACTATACGCTTATTAATTTATTACGTAATATAGTTTGTCATTCCACATATTTTTTTTTATCAATCACATCCAACTCAAACCTCCTTTAAATAGTTTCAAATTTTAGATACGAGTTCTTCTAATTATTTTGAGTCTTTTCATATATTACTAACAAATAAAACCTTAAATTTGGTAGCCAAAATTTATTTTAGCACTTTAGTACCCCCTATTCATATTTAAAGCATAGTAAGTATCACCCTAAAATTATATACGGATAATTGTAAAGAATGACAAACTAATAATTTAAATTAAATGGAGTAACTACCATTTAAGTTATTTCCTTTAATAAGCAAAATCTCAGTCACTTTGATATTACAGGCCCCACAGATTTGTATAAATTATTAAGAAAATAAAATACAATGGACGTTTTTTTCTCAACCTTTTATACGATCTCTTCTCCATTTCCTTCAATTTCAAATTTCTCCAGCATGTCTTCGTCGTTTTTCAAAATTATTTCTAAAATTTTAGGTACCGCCAAAAACTCTTCTTAATCTATCAATTTTTGATAATTTTTTTTCATTTTTTCAAACTACTTTTTCACATCAGTTCATAATTCATATAGATTTTGTGTTCAAACAATAGATGTTCAATATCCATCGAAGAGATTCACAAGAGGTATACCATTTGAATATCGAAAATAATGAATACCTATCGTTTTCCTTGGGTCTAACTCAGGATTTTGGGGAGACTTCAGGTTCAATGTCCAAATCGAATACAATGCAAGAGATCAGATCCAAATTGAGGAATGACCCAATCAGATTTCTGAATGGAGGTATCAAAGATAAGGCTGATGTTGTTGCTGGGTCAAGTAAGAAAAGGAAAGATAACACTGACGTTTATACAGAACACAACGATAAATTGTAAGTTGTTGTTTCTGGGTCATTTGGAGCATGTTAAGGTATATGTATAATCATTTATGTATATGTTACAATTTTATGTTATTTTTATATTTTTTGTTTCATTCATGTCTTCTACTACTTGCTTATACAGTTGTGGTTATATAAATGTATAATATTAGTAGTAATTGTGTAATATTCATTTAATCATACAAATTTGTTCACACTTATACACATACATGAATTGATGTATTCACTATACATACCATGTAACAATTATACATTTTGATTTGTTTATATAAGTATAATATCAATAGTATTACCTTGACTTTTTGTCCTGCTTGTGCCCTTTTACCTTTTGCTTATTTGAATTACATATGTTTTGACTTTTCTGATTTTCATATTTGTGTTTAATGTAGGAGAATCATCACAGGTCATGAATTTGAAAGATTGTGTTCTGACAGTTTGATTGCTAAATATTTTTGTAGTTAATTCATCTCTTCACCTGCTTTCTTATACAATTATGAGTGTATAAATGTATATATTAGTAGTTACTGTATAATGTTCCTTTAATTATACACATTTGCTCACATTTATACACATTCATAAATTGTTTGTATTTCACTATGCATACTATGTAACAATTATACATTAGAATTTGTTTGTATAAGTATAATATCAATAATTATTGCTTTACTAGTGGTACAACAATGTATCTATATGAATTATATAAATATTTATACATTTGGAATTACTGTGTATAACTAAACAGAATACACGTGACTTCAGGGATTTTTTCCCTTTTTTTACAATGAAATTAGCGTCATTTTTATTATTTTTTTAAACAATCAAAATGTGTATAAAAAAGAAAAGACTAGCTAATATCAAAAAGAAATATTCATAGCAAACAATAATTTTGCCACGGAGTGCAATTTTAAAAGTTTGCTATACATAAAATTTGCTCAATTATATACCACTTTCACATTGTGATAAAGTAAAAGAAAATCAATAGAGCCACATCCTCTCTTTTTTGCACCATAATGATCAAAAAATCTTTTACCCAACATTCAAGAATATTACATCAAGTTTTTTTAATTAGCTTTGATTATTTGGCATCATTTTTGGAATTAACTTTAGCTTAGGTGTTCCGTACTTCTTCGACTGGATATTTATATATCTTTAAAATATACTAGTAAATAGTGTACGAGAAGTAAGTCCTTCTAGAGACAATACCACAAGATTGAAGGGTATTTATGATTTCAAATTTGATTTGAAATGTTGGAATTTAGGTAAATATACTTTCTTCATCCACTTTTAATTGTCATGTTGCGTTTTTTAATTTTAAGTTAAATTAGATTATATTAATTCAATATTCTAAATAAAATATTTAGATATTCAAAATCAATACTAAAAACTATTATAGATTATAATTTTTTCATATCAATAAGATTTAAAAATATAAATTACAAAATATGAGTCAAAATTCTTATAATTTAAAATTAAAAAAAAAAGAAAGAAAGAAAGACTTATAACTCTAAAAAAATGGACAAAGGAAATAATATTTTATCGATTGATATCTTTTCATTTGACATTGTAGAGGCGAAAAAGCATGGAAACATATGTTAAAAAAGCCTTTAATATTTCCCTTCCTTCTCATTGTACCAACAACACAATCAAATATGGATTCTCATCAAACAATAATTATAGAATTCACATATATTTTATTATTTTTTTCATTTAAAAAAAACCTAATTTTATTTAAAACGAAGTTTAAGAAAAGAAAGAAGAAGACTTTTAATTTATAGTTTTAAATTAAACTATATAAAATGTATCAAAATGCCCTTTAAAGTATACCAAAAAAGGAAATGAATCATTCTTTTTGAAACACATTAAAAAAAATATAATATTTTTTTAAACGAAAATAATAATATAATTACGTAATTTATCCTAGTAAATCTTATTCACTACTTTTTCAAACTTCAAAATAACCCGTAGTTGCTAGGATCTCACCCTAAACCCCATTTGACTTGATTTGCCCCATAAATTACATGAACATTTTGTTTTATCATATGATCACGAAACGACATTTACTTATTATGAAATTTATTTACTCCTTTTTCTTCTCTCTATTTTTTAATAAAATAATATCACGTGATTTCGTATGCTTTGTTTTTTTTCCTCTCTCTTTTTATTTAAGAGCAGCCTCTATAAAATAAATTTATTCCTACAAACTACTTTTCTCAAAAACGTAAAGCCACCATTTGAATAATACTATGACCATAACTTTTTAGACAATTTCTCCTAAAGATTTTTCTTTCTGATGAGTTTGTTTCCATCTATGGAGCATATATCTTTTATTCCCTAGTTGAATTAATTAGTTAATTAGTATTAATTTCTATTATTGTCGAATACAAGTCTAGTGGATAGTATACATATTTAATGAAATATGAAAAATACCAAATAAGTTATACTTGATCCGAAGAAATCTTGTCGATTTTTGCTTATTTTGATACAAATTCGATAAACTGAAGGTACTAGTAATACACATCAAGCATCTTGATATAATTTTTTGGTAGCCAATTGTTTGATGAATTGGACTGTGACTTCAACGGAGTTTGTAGCAGCAAGGGTGATGAAGGTAGATGCCTCGTTGGACCATGAAGTGCCACCTCCGGCCATGTCGGAGAGGGCACGAATAACGATGTAAGGTACCTTCTGTTGGTAACAAATGAGAGCCACAGCAGCACTTTCCATTTCAACAGGACTAATATCAAACTTGTTGTACATAAAACTTCTGTAGGCTGCATTATCTAAGTATGTGCTTGCACTGCTTCCTCTAGATACTCTTGTTACTTTGGGTGGATGACTCAAACATGTCGTCGCGTTTAAGCAACCCACAAGTTTCAAACCCTAGTGACACATCAAAAAATTATTATTACTTTTTGTCTACGGTACTGACTCATATTGACAGCTCTAAGTATTACACTATTAATAATTTAAGAAATTACCTCGAGTTTCTTGGCAATTGCATAATAACGAGGGTCAACAGGGACCCAAAAGATATGTTGTCTATCCTCTGGAGTGCCAAATACAGGGAATACTTCTTCAGGTTGGTACCATACATTGTTAAGAAGATTGTTATGTGAGTTGCAATTTGTCACATTCACTGTGTATTCTGCAATTTTCAAGTAACCAATATCTCTTGTGTAATCTCCATTTACTTCAAGGGGTAGTTCATTCTCAGGGCCATCTCCATATCTCTGCATCCAGTTTTTTGTTTTTTATAATATATCAATTGGTACAGACAAAGACCTTTTAGTTTTTAACTTAAAGTATATAAATTCTCTTCAATAATTGGTGCATGCTAATTTTTTTTGTTTTTGCACAATTTCAATAGGAGAAACTTAAAATTCATAGACCTCATTTCCATATACATATGAAGTGTGAACAATATAAAACGATCGAAGCGGTAATTACATTCAAGTATTTTCTACAACATTGAATAATTCTACCACTAGACCACATATGATCTTTAATGAAATACTTTTATTATTTTCAATTTTACACTCAATCATAATTTGCTTTGAAAATTTCTACAAGAACGTAGTTTTGACACAAGAATTTTGTGTACGTGATCTTTGCTTCTACGTCTTAATATATGTTTTAACTATCCTAGTATTGACTTTTACTAGTCCAAAGTTATAACTTGTAATGAGAAAAGATTGCTTTGACTTTATTAGATTCCAATAATCCAACTCTTATTGATCATTTGTTTACGAAAAATATTTTCCATTCGTATCAAACTTTGAACCGCCTCAACGTAAAACTAAAAAAAAGAGAAGAGTAAGTACCTGCCAATTCCAAAGAGCAGTATGTGCCCAATATTGAGGAATTGCAACATCTCCAATATTTAGAGATGGATTTGCATTTCCTGCTATTCCATAATGCACCACTCCTTTAACATCGAACAATGCTAACAACAATTGTGTTGTTATCCCAGCATTTAGCTAAAACAATTCAAGAAAAAACGTATAATTAATTAATACGCACGTATAACGTCACAATTATAATTATAAAAGGATATATATATATATATATATATATAAGAAATTTACACACCATGGCAAGTCCAGTCATAACCAAAACAACAGGCTGATTATCAATGTATCCAAACCGAAATCTCCTCCCTTAGGATTATAAACAAACGTAAATATATAATCGATAAGCAAGTGATCGAAAAAACGTAAAATAATGTATAGGTTTTAGTTTAATTACCAGCATAATCAATGGTGAGATCACTAGATTTGTAACTTGGATGTTGAAGAAGAGGGTTCATCTCAAAGAGATTAGGAATGACTAACCCTAAATAAGGTCCTTTTTTGTTAGCCATATCAATTAATTTTCTAGTCTTTCCACTAATAGCACCATTTGCTTCTTCTAGAGTAATGATTAGCACCATTACAACTAAAACAAATGACAAAAAAAGCTTGGAAATTGCCATGGTAGAACTTTGGGTTTGAGAGAAGAGAGAGCTAAAGAGAATAGTATTGACAAGGAAAATTAAACCAAACAAGCCCTCATATTTATAGTAAAATTATATTACACATGTTTGTGTTTATGCATTTTAAAGTTAAAATAATTAAAACTATTAAGTTTATATGTTAGTAAGTATAAATGGACAAGAATGTGATCAATATTCTGATGTCACTCTTGTGACTAGAGGTGTTCACGGATCAGTTTGCATCGGTTATTGGTCAATATCTAAATCAAATCAATTTAATCGATTTTAATAAAATTATTAAAATTAAATCAAATCAAATATAATGTACATTTATTGATTAGGTTGTTATCAATTTCAGTTTGGTTCAGTTATTCGGTTATCATCCATACACAAACATAAAAGAAACAATTCATTGACAATATTAGAAAACTTTCAATCACTGAATTTACTATGAATAAAGCTTCAAAAATTCACTATTGCCCAAGAAAGAAGAGACAATGACTTTATTCAATCCTACAAGTAATTGTCATAAACACTCATATATATGAAACCAATAAGATAAATGTTCTCATCTTGGACCTTTTTATTTTCATAAGTAAATTATACATAAATTTTGATTATAAAAAACATCTATTAGATCTTTAAAATTGTCTATATAACCAAAAAGGACCGAAAATACCCTCAAAGTACTGAAAATAATATATAACTACCCCTTCAACCTTAAGGTTCGAATTTAGCCACTTCACTAATGGAGCACCATTTATGAGGTCTTCGGGGATGAAATTTTGAAGTGCACAAAAGTTCTTACTTGAGTAAAAGTCGAGGTTGTGAACGAAAATACCCTTGCAATATGAGGTCTTCGCGGGTGAGTGTAGTTATCACGATGAAAGCTACTTTGAGATTGTGGATCGTGAAATAAATTGGAGAAATGAAGTGTATATTTGGGAACAAATGTTTTAGGGTTGTTTTTTTCATTAGATGGGTTCTTCTTGTATTGGGGTGGGCAGATTTTAGCTAAAAATGGGTGGGTTAAAAATTATATTAAATAATTAAATTGCAATCAATGGTTGAGTGTCACGTAATTAAAAAGAATTATTTGATTATTTTATATGGTGCTCTGTTAATGAAGTGGCTAAAATTTGATCGAAAGGTGGATGAGAATAAGGGTGTTTGGGAGCCAATAGGTGGATAGGGCATAGTTGTTTACCATTTTCAATACTTCGAGGGCATTTTAGGCCCTTATATGTATGCATAATATTTCTATTATATAGAAGAGCCATGATTAGGACGACCAATGGCAATATTGTAATTTTAAACATTATTTATGGGGAAAGTTATAACTTTATAATTGCATAATTAGTAGTCAAAATAATTTTCTAGAAGAATCCAATAATTTTTTCAAGAGTCACAAAAAGTTCTATTTCATGTGTGGCCCCACATAATTATTTTATTTTATTGTTAAAAATTAATTTGTATTTGTTTGATTAAAATAATGTAAAAAATATTTACACAATTTAAATAGTTCATATATGTTTATTGCTACTACAACATATTTAGTATAACCTACCATGTATCATGATGTAATTTTCTTTTAAATTATATACAATGTTTTTTAAAAATAAGTATTCATACAGTTTTAACACAAAAGAGTAAAAATTATCTTTAAACTATCCGAAATAGTTCATATTTATCCTTAAATTATATTTCGGCTCAAAACTCTTGTTCCCCTCAAACTATTGGTCAAAAGTCCAATTCTTATTAATGGAAGTTGTTAAATATCATGTGAATGTCATACTGCACGTCAATAAGGTTCCACTGCCACATAGACTAAAAGGAAAAGGGTAAAAAATACTCTTAAATTATCTGAAATAGCTCATATTTACCCTTAAACTATATTTCAGCTCAAAACTACCCTTTCCATCAAACTATTGGATCAAAAGTGTCCTTATTAACGGAAGTTGTTAAATGTCATTTGAATTCCACATTGTACGCCAATAATATCTCACTGCCACATAGACTAAATCCTTAAATCTTTATTACTCTTTTTCCCTCTCATTTCATTATTTTCTAGAAATGATTTTACTCCTTCTCCCTCATTCCGCGGCTAAGAGTTTCAAAGTTTTTTTGTCGCTCGGTTTCAAAGTGGATCTTCATGGTTGTAGGTTAGTAAAACTTTTTTCTTATTTTATCTCCAAAATAATATTTATTTAATCTCCAAAATAAATATTATTTTATCTTAAAAAATTGTGACTTAAATAAGAAAATAAAAATATCATAATTCTAAAGAGATAAAAAAAAATAGAGTTGATAATGTAAGAATAAAGAAAATGACAAATAATGAGTGCATAGTTGCAGTTTAATAAAACACATAACTAATTAACGAGATAAATTTAAAAATTGTATAAATATATAAAAACAAAAATTAATTTGGCATAGAATTATATATCATATGCACATGAAACTTCCACAATAAATAAATTACATACTGATCTTCATATGATAGTGAGTTGCACTTTTTAGTCTTGATTTCTACTTCTTGCAATCTTGAATTGTTATAAATTAGTTTCATTCGTCGAGTAAGGAGCATATTAAATATTAGATTATGAATGCGTTACAACTTAAAAATAATTGTTTTCTCAATTGATATCAATACTTGAATTGCAAAATTAAAATACTTTATTACCTTATATAAATTAAAAAAAATGATTATTATATATAAAATAGAGATAAAAACATACTATAAAAATAATTGTGAATTATTTTCATTTTAAATTTGTGAAAAGGCAAAATAGTAACAACTTAAATTTTATAAATATAAAATTGATCTGAAGTTTGTACCCACTCCTTTTCAATTTATGTAATTTTAATTTAACTTGCATGAAGATTTTTTAAAAGAAAAAAACACTTTTAAAACTCGTGGTCTAAAACAAACCATAGATGTTCATAGACTATAAATCATCTAACTAAGAATAAAATGAATATTTTAAAGTCAAAATGTTATTTAAATATATTATACATCATTCTTTTGAAATTGACTATAAAAAAATGTATGTCGTATAAATTATTTTAAAGTAAAATTTTCATAAATTTTTATAGTGTAAAGAGTTAATTACATTATATCCCTACTTTTTTCAAATTACAAAATTTTCTTACAATTAAATAATTTCAGATAAATTATCACACATGTGGATACATCGATCGTGATACATTGCTATTGAGGAAACTTGCAGACACATAGCTCACGGATGAATTCGAGAGGGGAGGGGTGTATTCGAGAGAGACTATGGATGTATCCGAGAGGGGAGAGATGTATTCAAGAGAGGATAGGGATGTATTGAAGATGAGATAAAGATGTATTCAAGAGAGGATAGGAATGTATCCGAGAGGAGATACTGATGTGTCTGACAGAGGATAGGAATGTATCTTAGAGGAGATTTTATAATTTTTTAAAATAGTAGAAAATTTTAGAAACTATAATAAAATTAGATAATAATTTGGATAATTTTTTCAACTTATAATTGAAAAAAATAATTAATTATATTGAGCTCGTGAATGGGCCTTCAATTATCTAGTATTGAAATATATGTATATAATTTGACTGTTTAGTTATTTCTTTAATTTTTTTCGAACAAAATCATAGTCAAACTAAATACTATAGATTTTTAAAAATCTTAAACCAAACTCAAATAAAATCAATTTATTTTAATCGATTTAGTTCATTTTTTTTATTTGAATTAATTTTTATCCAAATCATAAAGATGCCTACTTGTAACCACTCTTGTCATGATCTACCACTAGTTGCCATCAATCACATGTTTTATACTAATATGGTTATCCACATTCTTGACATTTATTTGTAAAAGAACTTGTACACTTATAAATAGTAGTGTTTCTTTATTTGTGGAAGATAATGAGAATTAAGAGAAATATGAAAAATATTGTAGTGTGTAATGAGGTTAGTATAATGAAAGAGAGAGTTGAGACACAGAAAAACATTTAAATTTTGCGGGGATATCATTATCCCATTATTCTTATTTATAATGACTATGTTGTATCATTATGAGCCTAGGTAACAGGTATAAAATTACTCTTCATCCACCTATTGGCTCCAAAATACCCTTCCCACCCACCTATTGGTCCAAAATACCCTTGTCATCCACCTTTTGGTTCAAAATTGACCACTTATTTAACGGTTTTATATTTAAACTATTTAAATATTTTTTAAAATACGTGACGCTCAACTTTTTGTTATAATTTAACTTCTTAGTATAGTTTATAAATCAGTCCACTACCCACCCCATTAATAATCAAATCCCTCTAAATTAATGAATCCGTCACATTATTAATGCAAGGTACTGCCAATTGAGTGTTTTTAAAAATTATAGAGATAAATTATCATACATTCAAGTGGCTAAATAAAAATCACCGATAAACTTAAAAGTCTGACTATGTTCATTTTAATTGTTCTTACGTCTCAATTATGTGATGTTACTTCATATGTACATTTTTTCAAAATAATATATTAAAGGTTTTAAAACAAATCATAAATATTCATAAAATTATATTTAAAAAAAGTGCACGAATTAATTCGGGATGTATTACTTCTTTACCTTTAATCATAAATTTCTAATTTAATTTTGAAAGAAAGTGTCTTCCTAAATAAGCGGCTCAACCTAAATTTAATTGGGGTTTCGATTCGGACTCGAATAATTTTGAATGTCATTTTGAGGAATCTATAATTTCATCGTGTTTTAGTAGTGTTTATGACGATTTTGATATTATAATTGGATTATTAATTGGGTGAGGTTTAATTAGTAATGAGTGAGTAGTGAGTTGGTTTATAAATTATATTAATAAATTATAATTATAATCAATAGTTGAACGCCAAGTATTTTAAAAAATATTTAAAGAGTTTAATTTTAAAACAATTAAAAAAGTGGTCAATTTTGAACCCAAAGATGGATGACAAGGGTATTTTGGAGCCAATATGTAGATGAAAATGACATTTTAGAGCCAATAGGTGGATGAAAGATAATTTTGTACCATTTTGAATACTTTAAGAATATTTTAGGCTCTTGTCCAATTTATATTTTGTATATGTAAAAAGATTCATTATTTTAAATTTTGTAAAGAAAAAACTCATAATCAACGTGAAAAAATTATTTTGTACCATTTAAAATGAATATATTAAAAATAACTACTATACTATTAGGAAACATAAAATTAGTTACGGAAATTATCTATAATCTCAGGCTAATTCATCGGTAAAAAAGCTCCTAACTTAAATTTTCTTATAATTCACCGACAATCTATAGCTAATTAAATGAAATTAACATGAAATTTTTGTTGTTTAACTACTACATTGTATGTGTTGCTAATTTCATATTTCCTAATGGTGCTAAATTTTGATAATTACTATTGTTGGCTAGTGACTCTTTATAAAATTATATGTAATTAAAATATTATAATTGATTTATTTATAAAAGATAACTGAACATATGCAATTTATCAATGAGACGTCTTATCAATATTTTAATATTTTATTTATAAAATATGATTTGTTTATTTAGTTAAATTATATACGAATTGAGGATATTGTTGATCAATTTCACAATTTATGAATTTTCATATTTATAAAAAGGATATAATTTTTTTTAAAAAAATGCACATTACATATCTAAATGATCTTGTGAGAGATGATCTTACGTCACCCAGGTGAACAACGTGCTAAGTTAGGTGAGATTTGATTCCTGGAAGAGATATATTATACTCGTCGCATGATTTACTTTTTTTAATCCGTTTTAAAAATATATTTAAATAATAATTTAATTTTAAAAAATTATATATATATTATTTTTAATAAAATAATTTATTGTGGCATAAATAATTATCAGTTATTTATACTACTAAATTTAAAATTCTTATTTCTTTTTAAACTCTACAATAAATTAAACTAGTCATATAAAATAGAATTGGAGGAGTAATATAATTACCCTCATCACATTTAACTCTTTTCTAAAAACAAAACTTTAAGTCTAATCTTTGTCTATGAGAAAGTTAATTTTCTTTTTGCGTTTGTTTTTAATTCCTAAAAAAAGTATTTGGCATATAGTTTTTCAGAATTAACTTTTTGTGAATAGGACAATTCCAATTTCCTTTTGTATTTTAAGGAGGATAGCTTTTATAATTTCATTCTTTTTTTCTTTTTTTTTATGTTTTTGAATTTTGATAAATGAGCCACAAACAGTTAAAAAGGAAAAAAATGTTGTTGACGAATGTCGATATTTATTTTTAAATATTTTATATTAAATTCAATTAATTTAAATTAATTTTAAATAAACCTCATCAGATTATAATGTTCTTTACTAAGAATTTTTTCGACGTTCTCATTTTCTTTTGCCTTTTTCTATTCAGATATTTCATTTTACACACTTTATTAATAATTGTGTCTAATTGTTACTATTTTTTTCTCGAGATGGACAACTTAAGTTGAAACATTAGATGTAAATGTAAATTACAATTGGTTTGTAGTCGTTTTCATCATTAGGCCTAACACAGAAGTTTAATATTTTATTATTTTTAACCTCATTGTTTTACACATTAATTTATTTAGTATGACTCAATTCTTTTTGATTTATTTTTATAAAACTAAAACTTACCTAATTATTTAATATGACTATAAATTTATATAAGAACATTTATTCCTGTAGACATTGAAATTTTGTGAAACTCTAAAAGATGCGTTCAATTCGAGTTGGAAATCTGCAAATTGTGTCAATTCAGATTAGGATTCTTGGAGGTTACTCAACCCTAAACCATAGTTTATGTCTATATAAAGAGTACTAAATTCCCTTGATACCTCGGTAATTCCATAAAGAGATCAAGATATTGAATAATCTACAAATTATTGGATTATTCATATACATAGGTCAAATCTAAATCATCCTAGTTCGAGAAATACGCCACTAACGGCCCTCGAATCATAGATAACTCTTAAAGAATAGAATCAAGGGATCAACAGAATTGTACCGCTATCTTATATCAATAAAATTATATTTCTTTATATTTTATTTGTATGATTTATTTATTTTTCATATGTACAATTTCAACTTTTAAAAAATAATAATTGATCTGTTAAGTTGATTTTTAAAAAATTATGACAACCCTACGTAATGTGGCCCTCTCAAATAATTGTCACAATATCCAAGCACGTCAATTAACTATTAGATATACTCTCATCATAAATATTAAAAAAAAATATTTAAGTATTTAAACTTCTAATTCGACCCCTAAATAGAAATTAATTATATAAAATTAGAAGACTAAGTCTAACACGTGCAACATGACCAATTATTGTACCAACCCTGATTTGAATTATTGATCATCAAATCTTATAATTAATTTTAAAGTTGTTACAACGTGTACTTATTTATTTAAATGAAAGTGACTTCTTTGTTTTCAAATTATCTGTTATCACTATCAATCTACCACCTAATGATATCATTAACAATTATTATTTATTGAGTGCACCTTTGTCAAGTTGAGTATTTTTATAACGTGCAAATTAATTTTTTTGTAGTTTCATTCAACACAACTTTATACTTTATAATTTTTAATTTTGAGCAGACCTAAATTATGCATGAATAAATATTTGAGAAAATTATCATCTTAATTGTTCGATGCACGATTTAGAGATAATAATATCGTAAGATTCAAGTATTAAAGTCGAAGACAATTTAATCTATTGGTTTAATACTAATATATCACAAATATTATAAATTACAGTTGAAATAAAATGAACAGAAATGAATAAATAAATTTTAGGTTGAAGCATAGATGTCGCTCTCTTTAAGGAGATTCAAACTCCTTGTAGTATAATCTACATTGATCGAACAGTATCACTCTTGACATGTCCCCTTTAAGATACAACAGCTCAACAACGTCTCAAACAACTCCGAATTTAGTCGAAGAGTTCAAAGCTCCACAATAAGAACACCTTCCTTCAACTTATAAATATTCTCTTTTGTATAGTGAATATGGTTGAAGACTTCGAATATTTTCTTTGTTTTAACTATCTCTTTCATTACACTTATCTCAATATACACACAATGAATAGAAAGACAATGATTAGTACATTTGGTAAATAAATCACCCAAAAATTATATAAATTACAAGAATAATTAAATAGAATGATGGGTGAAATGAATTGCTAAAGATTGCAAAAGTTTTCATATACTCATGATGTGAGTAATGAGGCATAAAATGCCAATTCCCCCGTCTGGTAACCAAAGATCAATAATGTATCATTAAGGTACATTGTATTTGAATAATAATAATAATAATAATAATAATAATAATAATAATAATAATAATAATAATAATAATAATAATAATTAAAAAAAATGTTCAAATAATCAATATAATCTAAAAAACAACTATATTGCAGTCATTTTCTGCTATTACCATCCATATAACTTAATTAATTCTTTTCAAGTGATTAAGAAGCTTGTCAATGACATTTAAGTTTAACTTAACTTTTTTATATAATATAAAATTGACAAATATTCCCTTTCATAAAAAAACACCCCGTAATTTCTATATAAAATTCAGTACTAAGGACAACTTAGCCAAATATAAAATCCTTCGTGCATGATAGTTTTTTTAAAGGGGAATTATTTATTAAAATCTCAAATAAATTATTTAAATATTTTTAAAAATTAAAATAACTAAACATGAACTTATAATTACAAAATGACGGCTCTAGATTGCATTTTCATTGCATTCACTTCAGAAAACAAATAATTTGCTAACGACAAGAAAAGAAGGACAATAATTGAATTAAATAATGTTCTGTCGATAGAAAGATACAAAAGGACAAAATTCACATGGTTCATACCCAAAACCCAGTTTCTTCAACTGCAAAATTATGAGGGGCTAAATAATTTTGTTTACCAAATATTTTGTAAGGAAATGTTTTCTTAAAAAGTGTTAATTTTTGAAAAATAAGTAATTCTTTATTTATTTTTTATATTTGATTGGTGAGTTAAAAATATTTTTTTAAAAAGATATTTAGTGTTTGATTTATGAATGAAAAATATTTTGAGAAATATCTTTTATTTTTACTAGAGTTGAAAATAATTTTTCAAATTGAACTTTTTTTCAAAAAATTAATTTAGTTTTTTTTAGAGGAGGGGGGGGGGAATCGAGGGTAGGAGTATAAAATAAAAATTTTAAGTTGAAAATATCTTTCAAAAACAAACTTAATTTTTTTTTTAGGAGAGGAGGGGGAGGGGGGAGGGTGGTCGAGGATTGGTGTGAAAAAAGAAAATTTTAAAATTGAAAATACTTTTTAAAAACAAATTTAAAATTTTCTTTTTCGGGTGGTGGTGGTGATGGTGGTTGAGGGGGGGGGGGGGGGTCGAGGATACGAATTAAAAAATAAAATTTGAAAGTTAAAAATATTTTTTAAAAATAAACTCAAGTTTTTTTGGGCGAGGTGGGATTCCGTCAAGTGGGTGGGGTCGAGGATTATTGGGGTGAAAAAATAAAATTTTGAAAGTTGATTTTTTTTTTTTTTAGAAAACAAACATAATTTTTTTGTGTGTGTTTGAGGGAGGGTCGAGGGTAGGGATGAAAAAATATTAATTATTATCAAATTTATTGAAGTTATCACATTGAAAATCAACATGAAGGGTAAAGTTGAAAAATATTTTCAAAATAGTCTTGAAGATTGACTGATTAAGTTAATTTGAAAAATGGAAAATGTCTCAAATATTTAATTAATATAGAATGGAGGAAGTACTATTTAGGAATGTCCAACAATACTTGTCTACTTTATGAAATAAATGTACTCCCTCCGTCCACAATTGTTTATCAGTGTAAGGTCATGCACTCCCCTCAAGGAAAATTTAATATAAGTTGTAATTTGTCTAATATAATCCTACTATAGCAAGAATACCAAAAGTCGACATAACTTTTTAATTGAGCAAAATAGAGTAATTATTAAGTATAGAATTGAAAAAAATAACTAACTATTTCTTGATTGTTTAGATTGACGATTAATCTAGGACATCTATTTTTAGTATATCTGTCAAACATTTGTGGACGGAGAGATTTTATACTTATCCTAATTTGTCCTTATAATTAATTATAGTTAATTTTTTTACTACATTCTTCAAGACATTGTATTTATTATATTTAAAGGGTGATTTAGTAAAATTACTCTTCTATTGATAGTTTCTTAAGGGTGTGCCAAGTCAATAATGAACAACTATTGTTGGCTAGGGGAGTATATACATTACTAAAGAGTGTTATAGCTTTTATTGATATTAATTAATTGTAAAACAATATACACTTTTAACGACAATAAATATATACATAAGAAAGTGTTATATCTTTTACCAACACTGATTAATTATTTTTAGATCCAATATCACTATAGTCTTTTAGAATACTTACAAAAGCAATACTAATTGTGTTTAATTAAATATTGAGCAATTTTAAATTAATAAATTATTGTTATTAATTAATTAGTGCTAAAAAATAGCTTTGATATTATGATAATTCTATATAATTAGTAGTAGTAAGGACAAATTAGTCAAACGTAAAATTCTTCAGATAACTATTTTCATATATAACTAACGCTAACTAATAAGGGTTGTGGTAGAATAATAAGTGTTCTTTCATTCTTAATCAAAGGTGTTGAATTTTGAGTCTCTTTGGGTATGAAGTCACTTTATTTTAGACCATTTTACTCTTCAATGTGAAATTTTTCGACGCGAATCTGAATATTAAACACCAGTACATGAGCCAAAAGATTCATGAAGGGTTTGCACAACAAAAACTATTTTTAAGAAGAGGAAAAAATTGTTGCTGTGAGTTTCAAACATATGATCAGCGACTCATTCAAGTTGTCAGAAATCTACAATATCTATTGTGTCTTAAGGGTATTCAAGTATATTATCCAAAATATGTTATATAATCGCTTTGTATATCATTTTATTTGTAATATACAATATTTTTTCTCAATAAAGAGTGTTCAAATGGACACCTTAACAATCACGTGGCTCCGCCCCTAAGAACACCAAATGAGAAAAAAAAACACTATCACTAACTTGTCATATGTGGATTTACAAATTTTATTTTATAAATTACGAATCATAATTATTTTTTTTAATGAAGAACAATTTATTAAGTGTTGAATAAATTATTTTTTTATATGCATATCAATTAATATTTTTATCTCAAATATAAATTTTGAACTAAAATTACCGATCATACGACCTGTAATTATAGTGATTGATCATTGATGCCTACCAACCAAATCTTAATGTGCCGATCGATAAAAAATTTCATCTTACGATCCTTACTTCAAACCAACTAATAAATCTTCATAAAAGATACAAAGGACAAATTTATTATTCATTAACACACAATATAAGATATTTTAATCTCTAAAAAATATTATTATTTAAAAATATATTAAATTTTTCTCTCGGATATATCTCATATCTTCTGTTAAATACATCTTTATCCTCTTTCGGATACATCTCTCTCATTTAATATTATGACATTTGTTGCATCAAACCACCAAATAATGTATCCAAGAATAATAAAAATTTTGAAATTCTATAATTCAAAAAACTTTCAAAATAGAATATAATTATCCCCCAAAGATAAGAAATTTCTTTACCTAAAATACTTTTAACTTTAGGCCCCATTTGGTCATGCGATATTGTATCATGATATGATATAATAATATAGAATTATGAGATGAAATTGAAGTTTTTTTTTGGATATGTAATATGACATTTTTGTGTTGTATATTTTCATAAACATAAGAATCTCATAAGTCGTAAAATTATTAAAATAACACCAATTGTTTATTAAATCTTACAAAATAAACAAAAATATTATAAAATCGCATAATAAATTATTACAAAGTTATTTGTTCTCCACATAAGTAATTGTTTCATCTAACTTTAATTCGATAAAAAAATATAAGTTGTAGTGTATTAGTCTTTAATATTACTCAACAATCGATTGGCGCGAATTAAAGTAATTATATGTTAGTGAGAATAATAAATTTTTAAGTCGGTGAGTATTATAAATTTTAAAAGTTGTAATCTTACATATTCGTTTGATTTTTTACTTGATTTGAACTAGCAACCTTTAGTATGTAGGGTTAAAACTCATCAAACCACACATTGAACTATGTTAAATTTTTGTTTAATTCATATTTTCACCTGTTAATTTGTTACTTCTTTGATGATATTTTTTAACGAAGCGCTGATACTGACATGCATGCATATATGGTAGTTTCCGCATTATTTCAAATTGTGAGTTCGCTTCTGTAATCAGAGGTGTAGGCACATGTATGCCAGGATGTTCAAAATGATACACGAAGTGATTAAATCACATATTGAACATCCTTGATAGATTGTTATAGCCTAGTGATTTTAGATGTCTTGAATGTGCATTTAGACATCTTTAATGAGTCAGTGCTCGCATTTTCAAATCTGACTTGCAACAATTTTTCCCCTTTTTAAAAATAGCTTTTATTGTTATTTTTTAGACCCTCTTTGTAAAATTTCTGGCTCTCCCAATATAACAAATTCTCTTTCGAGATATCGACCGAGAATGAAAAAAAGTAAACAATTAGATAGATATTGGTTCATATATAAATAAGAAGCGAAAGCAGTACAGAGTAACTGAGTAAAGCTCCATTGATTTGGTTTATTTTTGAGATAAATTAACCGTTGTAGCTATAAAAAAAATTAAATAAAACATTCAAAATATTATAGATAATACATGTACACAATGTTGTAAAGTTATTGTCTTTGCTATGTGAGTCTTCTTCTTTCCTTTGTTCTTGCTGGAACCTGTGACTATTTAACATATATGTTATAGATGTTTCACCTTAACATAATACAATTTAAATTGACAAAATCATTTCTGTATAGAACAATATTTAACAGCAACACTAAAAGAGTCACCTTATCATACATATATGTACATATACATCAAGCTCTCTGAGTACTGTATTCGCGCTCATGGCGATTACATCGACAAATTATGAGAAGAAAATATAGGAAGTTTACAACATTGAGTAAAGCAAGCAACCAGTAGTAATAATCTAAATGACCATTGTTAATATTACTTGACAACCAGCTAACACCACCTCCATATGAAGTAACATTATCCACAACATTCACTAAAAGACTCCCAAAAAACCCAGACACTGACATTCCAAGTGTGAAAATAGCCACAACAAAACTAGACATGCTTTTTGGAAGTTCAGAGTAAAGGAACTCTACCAATCCGATTGCATTGAAAGCGTCAGCTAGTCCAAGAAGCACGTACTGTGGAACAAACCACATAGCCGACATGTTTATATTTGGAACGTCTTGTGGAACTTTCTGATCAATTGCTATGCCCCGTCTTATGCCTTCTGTTATCGCTGAAAGTACCATCGCTGCAGCAGAGAGAACTAAACCAATTCCCATACGAAGAACGGGGCTTAAGCCTCCTGGCTGTCCTGTATATCTGGCCTTTATTGGCACGAGAGCACGATCATAAAAGGCAATCCACATTACTAGAGTGATTACCATAAAGACAGAAAAAGATCCGGCTGGTATCTCAAAATCCGAGAAGATATGTCTATCCATTGTCTTTGTTTGGAGTGTGGCAAATGAAAATTGGTTTAAGCTCAGCTGAACCATTATATTGCTAGACCACATGGGAACAACTCTAAGAAGAGACTTCAAAGATACTACTTGTTCTACACTACAGAGTCTCCACGGATTTGAAGCGAATCCATCAGGATTTATATCTCTTTCAGGATCTTCAATCATGCAAGCTTTATTTAAACACCTGCACGAAGATCAGTCAAAAAAAAGGTATAGCTTTAGCTAGAACAGCTAATAGTAACATATAATATTGATGTTACTAAATCAAACATAGGATACCCTCCGAACGAATCATACCTAAAGCTGCTTGTTAAGGCTTGACTTTCAGAATCAGGCGATTGATGATAATAGTTTGCACAGTTAACAGGAAGGTCGATCTTTCTTTTTCTAACAGCAGCCACAAGTACTTGAAAGAATCCAGTGAACAAGCTTTCACTAGCACTAACTTTGATATACACAGAAGAACCCAAAAGGAAGGCTGAAACAGAGAAAAACATTAGGATAGCAGGAATTCCGAAACCAACTCGCCAACCAAAAGCATCTTGAATATACACAATTAAGGTTGTCGCAACAAGTGTTGACATTCCAATAGTAGTGTAGTACCAGTTGAAATAACTTTCCATAATCCTTTTATTATTTGGATTTTCTTTGTTGTCCAATTGATCAGCACCAAACGCTATAGAACAAGGTCTAACGAAACCAGCTCCTAGAGCAATTATCCCAAAAGAAAACAATAATACAAGGAGTTGTGCTGGTGCTGGTCTATCGCATTCATTGATCTCGAAATGATCACAACGTGAAGGCCTCAGCTGTGGAACCATAGTGGTTAACCAAAGAATAGTCATTCCCTATGGAAAAAGGACGAAAATTTGTCTCAATAAAGTTGAATTCTACATCACTATGAAATGTTATTTGTCCAGAAAAATATACACTGGTTAATGAGGTTCTTGATTGTTTTCCCATGAACCAACTTCAGCTAAGTACTTGTCTTAGGCATAAAAGGCTTCCAATTGTGACTTACACAATTAGTGTGTAGTAATACATAAATTTGTCATTTAACTTGGCTTAGGCCACATTTATGTCCTCCAACTTTGTGTGAGCATAAATAACACTTAAATTTGTATAAAGTTGAATAAGTAGACACAACTGTCCTACGTGACACAAACAAAGCAATTAGAGTGTATTTCACTTGTATTGTCACATAAGACACATGTCTCCAGCAGAGCAGTACAATGCAACTTCGATCGAATGTGGGTTATCATATCCCACCACTGAGATGTTCATGATAAAAATACAGAACGATAAATGAAATAATTACTACAATAAAATCAACTTTTAGCGGCCATAAAATATGAACATACATTAACAAAAGTGTGCTCAAGTCTTTATCAACTAATTGTCATTAGATTCATTGTCATGCTTTAACAATATTTACAAAGAGTGCTAAAAAAGTAATTGTCTCTAAAAACAATATATATATATTTAACGATAATTAAGGTTAATTAATTGTGATACTAAAGATTAGAGTAGAGTTATTGGGACATACAAAAAGGCTTGAGATAGATCCAATAGCAACAACAGTGAAGCGACCCAAGAATGAATCAGAAACAAAGGCACCCAAAAGGGCCAATCCATGGGAAAGAGCAGACCATAAACTCAGTAAACTTGTAGCTGTTGCAATTTCTAAATTATAAACTTTCATCAAATATATCACCATATTTGGCTGCAACCCATAACTTGCCACTTTCTCCAATGTTTCATTAACTGCAAAAGTTAGTAAAAACACACACAAAAATGATTCTTGACAACCAAAAAAAAAAAAAAAAAAAATTGGAAGAAACCCCATAAAGATTTTTTCTAACCTATGATGAATGGCATGGTTTTGAGACCACCCTTTGTGTAAGTTTTTGGCAAATGATCTAACAACCTCTCTTCTTCCTCTTCCTCCTCAATAATTGCCATCTTTTCAATTTAATTTAATTTTTGTTTCTAATTTTGCTCCAATTTGTGTTGCAAAGGGGTGAAGAGAAAATGCTTTTGCCCCATTTGTGGAGAATCCAGTACACTCAAGTATCTGCTTATTGATGAGAGATGGCATTTTTTTAGATTAGGAAGAATCACAAATAAAAAAAGGCACCTTTTGATAATTCAAGCAGGGTAATCATTATACAAGTTGCAGTGGTACTAGTACTATTCAAGTAATCTTGATTAAAATTTGGGAAAAACGCATGATATAAATGTAATTTTACGCTAACAAAAATCTATCAAGAATGATAATAAGAAATCAAATAGTTATAAAAACATGTTTAGTTATTGTTATTATAATTAATTTATTTTGTTATTACTTCATTTTTTTTAGTCATTTTAATATATATTCATTACTCTATTTTATTATTATTTTAATTAAAATCTTAATATTTTTTTCTATTCATTATGCTTATAAAAAAATATCTACTTTAATATAAATACATTATGAATTAATTATTTTTACATTTATTTTGACTCTAATAAATATTCTTGAAAATAAATATGTGTGATAAAATTAATAATATATATTAGATTGAAATAAAGGAAAATATGTTTAAAATTATTTTACAAATAAAATAAATAGGATAATATATTTGTATTAAGACGTCCACGAAAAAATTATAATTTCACTCTAACAAAAATTCTTTAAGAAAAATAGCAAGAACAATGAACAAATTTAGAAACATCTTCCTATGAAGCGAATGATAATCAAAGGTAAAAATATAATTTTACGCAAACAAAAATCTATCAAGAATGATAACAAGAAAACTAAATAGTTTTAGAAATATTTTTATTTATTATTATTACCATTATCTTATTTTGTTATTACTTCATTTTTTTAATGACTTATTGTGATAGTTACTCATTACTCTATTTTACTGTCACTTTAATTTAATTATTGATCTTTTTTTATTCATTATACTTACTACAAATGTCAGTTTTAATATAAAAATTCATTATTTAAAAAATTTGGTTAATTACATTTAATTTTATTTTTTCTCTAATTAATATACCTAAAAAAAATCAAATGTAATAATATTATTAGATTGAAATTAAAGAATAAAAAAAATTATATGTGATATTAAAAAAATATTTTAAAATTCAAAAAGTAACTTTACAAATAAAATGAATAGAATGGTATATTTGTTTTTAAAGTAAACTAAAAATGTTTACTAGATTATAAATAAGCTTCTTCATTAAAATATATAATCAAGTTTTAATTTTCATTTGATTTCATACATATTAACCTAAAAAGTGAACTAACGTAAGTTTGATTTAAAATTAAAGTTGACGGATCAAAATTTGATATTTTCCTATTATATAAAAATATGAAGTTGAGAACAATCAAGGATAATATGGTCATTTCATATATATTTCATTTTAAAATTCTATAAATTCTATTTTTTAAATTTGTCAAAATATTTTTTCAAGTGCCCAAATTTTCTACATAAGTTACATGATTATTCTAGAAACGATAAATTATAATATTTTTCAAGTAAATAGACACTAACACATTCTTCATTTCATGCATTCCGCAATTCTCTCCCTTCTTAGGTCATAAACCAATAAATTTGTCACCCTTTATTTGTAATTTGCATCCTAAATAATACATGTTTCGGTATAGATCTCTTATTAGGAAAATCAATAATGCATTTTTTTTCAACATTAAGAACTTTATTTTTAATTAATTCCCCCAACTTTTGTAAAACAATTATAAGACAAAAGTAAAATTCACTATTTCTTAGTGTGAACACGTCATTTTTTGTTACTTGTCCATAACAAATTTTGAATAAAATTCAATTGATCCACTTTTTTCAAACATCGTCATGAATATGATATGGATCAATTAACATGATAAATTCAATATCAATCACAATTGCAATTCTCAAAAGTCCTAAGTCATAAGAAATGAATCCAGTGAGCAAGTTCTTCAGAATAAAATTTTCAAAAAATTCAGAGCATGTTATGACAATTCAATTTGTTCTCTTTAGACTTTTAAACTTCATGGCATTGCTTTTGTTTTTGAATTGCAAAAATAATTTTTGAAGTATCTAATTTATTTGATTTCTGTTTTATGTATAATCCCAAAACATATATGTCATTATCTAATTAATTGAGAAACATATATTTATTATTATTATTATTATTATTATTATTATTTTATCATCAGTTAAAATCATTTTAAGCAAGTTATATAAATTATTATTTTAACTACCTTATGTTAAATTAATGCAATATATATATGATATTAACTTTTGTAAATATTTTTAAATTCTCATTATTTGAGATAAAACATTCATCCATCAAGTATATAAATTAGTTTTGGAAAAAGTTCTTTCCTTACTATACTAAATTATTCTCCTAATTTTAATGAATATAAAAGCAAAATGTAAAGTCATAATTTTTTTTTATCCTTTTATCATTTTGTAAAGAATGAGATGATTCACTCTAATTTTTATCAAGTAGGTCATTGTTTAGTTTGTTAAACACCTATAAAACAAATTTACAAGTGGATTCAACATTAATCTACAGATGGATCAGTACAAAATTTTTAATATATTGAGACTCATAATTTTAATCTATTTTCTTGAATGATTTTCAAATAAAATAGAAAAAGAATATCATTAAATTAGTTATTTAATTTGAATATATATGTTTGACATGATGTTAAAATAATCACATGAACATCTGATATTTTATTATTATTACTTATCATATTTATTTGAAAATATCAAAATAATTTTTATATTTGAATTTTTGAGAAAGAATTATATTTTTGATCTATCCTTATATTGTAGAAACAGTTTTTGACCTTTATTAACTTTGTGCCCTCCTCGATCCTCTCTAAAGGAGTATAATCTAAAGTCTAGACTATTGGATATAGTACTCATAAGTAGTTTTTTCTCACTTCCTTGATTTGATCGAATATGTTGTCTTGCTTTCTCTCTCACACACGTTCTCCATAGTAATAAACTCTGGTACGGACAATCAGCTACCACAGTTTATAAATGTGTAAAACAATGCAAAATCAACATTACTTTATGGTGAGTTTTCAAAATGTTTAACATCTTTTTTTCTTTTTGAAATAGGAAGCAACTCTTTGAAAAGTACAAAGCAACGAATTATTTCTGGTCATAGACAACATTTTCAATATCCTATGTGATTTATGTGTTCATGGTGCAAATTCGAAGTACCAACACTGGTAGAAAAGTGATATGTTGTATTATTTATATAGCATATGATGGTGGATAGTGTAATGAGCCAATGACACATACGCTTGGGTTTAATTTTGCAAGTGTACTAAAGGAAGTAATAAGTAAGTGTGATATGTATGATTGTATGTAGGGGTGTAAAAAGAAATATTAAAAGATTGACCGAACCAATTGAAAAGAATCGTATCGAATCGATTTATTAAAAATATAATCGATTTATTAAATAAATATTTAATAAAATTGTGGATTATTGTTTAAGTGTATACCATGCCAAATAAGTAGGATGACTTTTTAATTTGTATAAGAAATCGAAAAGTTTCATTTTGTAAAAGAAAACCAAACAGTTATATTTTATTTTATTTTTTCTAACATTTTTCAAATATAAATACAACTTAGATCCTAGATCTCTGGTGACAATTCAGATTAAACACAAAAAAATGACATCATAATTTACATTGTTGCGCCCGTGCATAGCACGGGCAACACCCATCTAATAAAAGTGACTCATATATACACTATGTAGATAGTATATTTTTTTTAATAATTTACATAAATTTTATAGTGTAAAGAGTAAATTACAAAAATCCCTTAAAATTAGTACCTTTCAGATACATTAAACAATATCTTAGATACACTATAACATAAATCAGATACATGATATATAGTTCAGATACATTAAAAAGTAGATCAGATACATAATATGTAACTCGGATATATAATATGTAGTTGAGATGCATCATAAAATAAATCAGATACATAATGTATAGCTCGAATACATTAAATACTTGTCAGTATACATTAATATGTAGTTCAAATACATTAAATAAATAAGGGGATATTGGAAATAAAAGAAACATAAAACGTGTATTTCAGTAATTTTTCCTATATATTTTTTAAAAATATATTAAAAAGATTGAAATTATTTTTTTTCAATTCTGAGGAAAAGAATATATGTTAGTTATTTGTATAACAGTAAGGATATGTATGAGTCACTTTCATAACGAGGGATATATCAATTCTAAATTGCATAGTTAACTCTTTTACTGAAATATACGTCTTATTTTTTTCCTTATTTCTTTAATGTATTCGAGTTATATATTAATATATCCAAATCAGTATTTAATGTCTGATACATATTATTTTACAATGTATCTGAATTAGTTCTTAATGTATCAAGCTACAAATTATGTATTCGAGCTAATTCATAATGTATTTGAGCTGCATATTATGTATCCTATTTATATTATAATGTATTCAAGATACTCTTTCATGTATCTGAGCTTTATATATTCGATTTGTGTTAGAATATTTTTTAAGGAGTTAATGTAATTACGAACTAAGAGGGGATAGATCGTAAATTCATAATCGATCTATATGATTCCTTAAAATTTATCCTAACATTTTCACCAAGATGTTTTTGTTTTATTACATTCACTTTTACTCTCGGCATAATTTTTTAACTTTTTAATTCATTTATTATTTTAATATATTAAATGAAAACTATTACACTATATATCAATTAATATAAATATCATATAATAAAATATCGATACTAGTAAAAATGTATAAAATTCAAAATAAACAAATAACAATGAATGGTTGAAATGTTTTTTAAATATGTAAGATATGGATCGGGTATAGAATATGGATCTTTTAAAATTTTGTACACTTTATGTGATTTATGTCTGCATGGTATATATTATTAACATATTTTGTTATGTATTTTTTAATAATTAATTTATATAGTTGAGTGATTTTGTAAGAGGAATTTTGTAAATTATTTTATTGATATATAATAAAGCTGACTGACTTTGTTATATAATTTCTCATAAATTTTTTGAGACAGTTATTCTTAAAAGATATTTTTTAACAATTTATTGAATTTTATTTTAGATATTTAATAATTTCTCTCGATTTCTTTTGTACATCTATTTTTTTTGGGAAATATAAATTGATCGAATACATTGTCTTGATCAAACTTGTTGCGGTCAAATGCACATGTAAAAGTATGTTGTCATCAAGTAATAAAATAAAGAAGAATAGATGTCGAACCTACATATTCTTTGTAATTAATAATTTATACATATTTAATTTAATTTTTATAAAATTATAATCAAATCTCCTGAGTTTGGTCGAACTCACAGCATATCATAATGATATACAATATAAATTGGTTTGTTCTGGTTATGGTGTTGTTTAATGATAATTTGAGTTTTATGGAGACGGAGGTAAGGCACATTTTCTTCGTTTTTTTAATTGTTATATTGCTCATTTTAAGAATTATTTTGATTAATTTTTGAAGTTAATTAGATTATATTAATTTGATATTTTAAATTAAATTTTGAGAGTTAAAAAATTATAACGAAAAATACTATAAGTTAACAATTTTTTTAAACATCAATATGATAAAAAAAAAAAGTAGAGTTAATTCCCTAAATGGTTACCCAAGTTTAGGGGTTTGTCTTGAAATATCATTTATGTTTCATTTAGGACCAAAATATCACTCAACTATCACTATTTTCCTCCAAATATACTTGACACAAAAATCATCACTCTCTCTTAGTTGGCATGCCATGTAATTGAAACTTTTTTTTTTCTAAAAAAATGAAAGACTTATTTAATTCATCAAACTCATTTAACAAAAATAACGATCTTATTATTTTCTAAAAATATATATTAGTTTATTAGATTTGAATTTTCATACTTAGGATTTTTTATCATAATTATTTTATTTATTTTTATATGCTATGAAGAATAATTTTTAAAAACTTATTATAGTATCATCAATTTGAATAACACATATATTCAAAAATATTGATATTTATGAATGTCAACTTACATCAATTTATCATATGTTGTATACTTGCAGTGTCTTTTTTTTAAAAAATAAAATAGAAAGTGAATAATAATTATATTAGAAAATAAAATTTTATTTTGATTTATCAATATATAAATCTCCTATAAAATGTATAGGCAATGCAATTAATTATTACTTGTATTTCATAATTTGGAATGAGATAAAAATATATATCGGTGTTTGATTGTATGAGAAGTTAAAATATAATATAATATATGATAAGAGAATAAAAATAAAAAATAAATTTAAAAAGTTAAAAAATAATTTTCTCTTTCTTTCCTACCTTTTTTTGTCAATATTACAAATTTATTTGAATACTTTTGTGAAAAATTGCATTAAATTTTTAAATAATTTACTTAAGAATATTAAAAATTACCAGGTAATAATTATGCATAGAGATTTTTTCATTGAATTTTGTTTGGTAAAAATATATAAAGGAATTAGATTTTTCATTTTATAATCTTCATAAATTCTCATGTAATTATATATTTATTTTGTATTAGAGATATAGTTTGATGAATTAGGTCTATTATTTTTTAAAATGATGATTTAATGAAATGACATATTAACTAGAATAGAAGGAGACTTTTGAGGTATTTAACATTTTTTCTTTTGGATAGAAAGTTAATATTATTCAATTTCTATTTTTGTTTAAAAAAATTGTAAGCATGAATTTCAAAATACACAATTTATAATATTGTACTTAATTGACCTTTAATATTATTGATTCATTATACAATTTATGATTAATTAATGTAAGTTAGCATTCATGAGTGATTTGTATATCATTTATTTTTTGAATGTATGTATTTATAAGGAATTAAAATAGTCTGTTATAAAAAAAAAAATTAATGACATGTCATGCCAATTAGGAGAGAGTGAGCCTTCTGAAATATCAAAGTATATTTGGAGGAAAATAGTGATATTTTAGTACTAAATGAACATAAATGATATTTCAAGGCAATTTTCTTAAGTTGGTGACAATTTAGGGAATTGACTCAAAAAAGTACATCTTAAATTGTTGATCAAAATTCATATCGTTTGACTCTAAAAAAGAAAACTATGACAATAAAAAAGACGAAAAAGAGTATTCAATTGGTTTTGGGATTTCTTTTTCTATGATAGAAGAAGAATACACATCGGTCCAACAATAGTTATCCATTATACTATTTTGGGATGTTTAACAATACTTATTTACTTGTGAAATCGATAATTAATTTTTTATTTAGTTCCTAATTTACCCTTATCGTTAATTATAATCATTTTCTTATTACATTTTTCAAAATATTATATTTATTATATTCAAAGACAATATAGTAAAATTATGTTTCAATTTATAATTTCATAAGAATTGTACAAAATTAATAGTGAATAAATATTATTGAACATGAAGAATAAATATCAATCGGTGTGGTTAGGTGAGGCAACAACAACAACATTAATTGGCTGATTCAGTTTTTTTTTTAACCTTCTATTAAGGAATTTTATTTATAATTTAAATATTCTCGGAAATTTTTTGTTGTAATAAAATATTTTCTAACCGAGGCAATTTCATATTTAAGTAAATCCAAATTCAAAATCTCTTATATTAACTTCTATTGGTAGTTTAGTACTTTAGTTTCCTCGCGTGCGATATTATTTTTGATTTTTTTAAGTTTCAAATTTAAGATATTAATTTAAGAGTTTGAAGTCAAAAAATAATTTTAGAATGTCACTACTCACTAGGGATTCGGCTCATCTATATTTCTCTCCTCTCCATTTCCCCAAATCCTATTTGGATTAGTGACATATGTATAAGTTAAAATAAACGATTAAGATTTAATTTTTCAAAGTAAATTTCTAACCATGATTTAATTAATAAATACATTATATATTAAGTATTAAAATTATTATAATCTCACAATCTTACCAACATATTATCTTGTCCATATATATAGGGAAATTTTTTTTTTCCTAATTTCATTTACAAGATAATATGTTGTTAAGATTATAAGATTATAACAATTTTAATACTTAATATATAATGTATTTATTAACTAAATCATGGTTAGAGATTTACTTTGGAAAATTTAAATCTTAACCATATATTTTAACATATGTCATGTGTCACTTATCCAAATAAAAACTTGGGGAAATGGAGAGAAGCCGAAGTTTCTATTTTGGGTTAAACAATAGGTTGAGTCATAAGATTACGCTACGTGTCACTAATTATTCTTCCATTAGAGGGAGGGACAAATGTGATTTTGGACAGTAACACTTTATTTGTGTCATTGTTACCCATTGTTTCATAATGTATTGTACTCTATTATACTGTATTGTATGATAGATATAATGTTTGACTAGATTGTATTGTTTGTTGTTGTTAATAATATTTTAATTATTTCGTTTGATTGTATCGTACTGTATTGTAATTTATAAATTTACTTAAATATCTTTAATTATTATAGGGAGGAGGTATGACTAGGTTTAAATAATTAAGGTAAAGGGTAAAATAGTATTTTCAAATCTTATATAAAGATGTAATTGGAAAAAAGAAATTAAGTAACAATGGAACACACCAAATTGGTTGTTCCATAAAATAGGGGTTTCCATTGTTATGTAACAACGAAATTTATCAATACAGTACAATACATTTTAAGTAACAATCAAAACAAACATTGTAGGTATGGTAACGATACAATACAATGGATAACAATGATTCAAACATAGTATAAGGGTATTACTAAGCTAAAAGTATAACGAAGGTTATATGCATAACATTTACAATAGAGTAAATGGTATATTTATCCTTTTTCCCACAATAATAATAGTTCCTATATGAATTAAATATACGATCGCAGGTACTCTAATCCAAATTTATTTCTCATAATAAGAAGAATTTTTTCTTCAACCACCTGAATATTGAAGTACCATCAGAAAAGTGGCTAGCCTGCAGTATTTATCGGGTAAAAATTTCATAACTTAATGAGCTAATTACATAGAAATAGTTTAATTTGTAATATCATGAATTTAATGAGATTTTGATGCGTTTAAATATATTCATATATATGTACGCAAAATATATAGGATTAAAGTTCAATGTAATTTATTTTAGATACATTGTATTCAAGTAGATTCATATATTTAAAATATACATAAATATATATTACTTGCCTCCCTCGCCTTACTCTTATCTTGCTCCCGACTTTGCTTTTATCACTCGCGTATTTGATTTAACATATACATGTGAATTACACCTGTTATATATATATATTTAATGCGTATCTATTATAATTTACAAGTAACTAAGATGAATAAATAAATCTCACTTATCTTCGTTCCATTCTGACTCGCCTCTCTCCCTATTTCACATGTGATAGTAAAAGTTATACATTTAAATATATGTGACTTAAAATTTAAAAAAAATTTATTAATCAATGAAATAAAATATAATTATTTTACAATAAATATAATAGAAAATAGTGGTGTAATTAGTTATCTAGACAAGCCCTTCTCCGACAAATCAAAGTGATATTTGACCCATATACTTTTCATTCACCATCACTACCTCTCCAGAAATGCTCTGTTTGTCCTGTTATACGCCATTTTCGAGTTGATTATTTTTCTGAAAGCTCTCAATCTCATACTCCAAACTTCGTTTTTTACCGAATTGAGTGGATGGTTGCTGTTACTGCTCAGTACCCATTTGGTACCTGCCCTCAGTTCCATGGGAATTCAAGGTTACTTTCCCAGGAAACGGACTTCTCTGCTCTCAATTTTCCTTACAGACTGGGATGTTCAAAATTGAGTCTTCACCCCAAGGTACTTTTTTTCTTCTTTTTATCATTTTGGCATTTGATGTCGAACTATTCTTCTCATGTGTTTTTTTATTAATTTGAAGTTAGATGAATTAATTGGGTAATAAAAATGGGATTCTCCTTGATTCGGTTGCCTAGAGGTTCAGCTTAATCAGAGTTTTATTTGTATAGAAGACGATTAAGTTAAAAAAGTGCCTTTCTGAAAAGTATGAAGATGGTACTCTCTCTGTTTCTTGAAAAGTGAAAGAGAAAAGCATTGACAGAATACAGTTTGAGTGAGAATGGTGCTAAGTTTCCTTTATGGTTTCATAAGTTAGGGAATGTGATTCAATGCTAGTTGAGTGAGCATGTAAGTTACACATTATCGATGAGGTACCGGTAAGAAGTTGGGTGGCTGAAACAATTTTTTAAACTATAGTGTGCAAGTCAACTCGAGGCCACGTCAACTATTCCAACGGTGCTATTACCGAGTAACTCTGTTCATTCAAGCATCGATCAGAATGCAAAAAAGGCTGGAATAATAATAAATATCTCGAAATATTATTAATTTTCTATGACAAGAAAACCTGCAGCCGCTATGCACAGGATAAAACCCTTGTTCATATGCAATACCTGGCAAACCACACAAAGAGGTAACCCGCACTAAGCAAACCCGATGTGACGAGCTCGACCCACAAAGCAAATACCTTGCTTTCGCTGGCAAGGTGTTTTGATTGAACTTGAAAGACCCAAGATGGAAATCCCAAGCCCATACCGCTAGGCTACCCCAAAGGATTATAATGCTCATACTTTAGAACTTGTAACGTCTGTTTTGTGACCACATTGATTACATCTATTGGCCTTCAATTCCTTCATCAATTTGTTCAATTGAATTTGGTCTTTGAATAGCTAGCCTAAATAGAATTGAATGGCCTTTAACAATGCCATAATTGCTCAACGTAAGGATGCGCCACGGTGTTCTCATTTCTTCACTATAAATATCCATTATCATCCATAGGATTAAAATGGAGGCAAAGGTCCATTTCCTCACAATAATTTGAGTCTTCCACTTCATTTTGAGCTCATGAAACAAGAAGAATAATTCTTTCTGCAGATTCTTCTTCCTATATTTTGTAGTGGTGGATTTTGATTTATTTAACCTTTGTTAGTTTCTCACTCCTAATTTTATACTAGAAGAGTTTGTTGAATCCTTGAAATACACATATACCAGGTGAAATATGGTTAGGGACATTGTCTTTGTCACACGTCAAGGTTTGAGGAATTTTCTACAGTGTTCGCGGTTAAATATTTTCTGAAAGATTTCCAAACATTTTTTTGCCTGTGGTAGGATTTTAATCTTGGCCTCCTATGGTTTCAATTAATTGCTCGGCCACACTCTCGGGTGATGGTTGGGTTGAATCATTATAGGAGAGGCCTATAAGTTGCTCAGACTCTTCCCTTTGGGTGCCGCACATGTGTCCACAAGACGCGGGTGTGGGATCCGTACCCGATCTGTCAATCAATTAAGCGTACTTGACCAAATTCGAGGGATAAATTGTGGACAAATTCAATGATTTGTGTAATCAAAACAAAACCTAATGTGAAATTGAAGAAAATGGAATAAACCTTCTATATACAAATTTCTAGCGGCACTCCCTTTCCTTTTATCTCTTTCCTGGTTGGTCAATAATTTATCCACATAATCATAATTTAGATTTTATAACTCTATCTTTAGATATTTGGATTATCTTTAGCCGAATTCCCGCAACCCGTATCCATACATGAATTCGTATCTCTGAATCTTTAAATTTAGATCATAAAACATCCAACCTCTAGATCCGCACCCATATCTGACGCAATCGAGTCCGAGCAACTTATGGAGAGGCATTATATCTTTGATGGGAAGATCACAGATTGGTCTTAGAGTGGGATGCATCTGTAGTTCCTTGTTCTTATAGTTGACTCCTAGTTGTTAGCCCTAGCCTCAAGTTAAATGTACCTTATTCCATGATTAGAGTGGGTTATCTCTAGTTTGGGTAGTATATTTGTGTAGTTATCTGTGAGAAGATTTCTCAAGTAAGCATAATGAGGCGACTATAGTCAATGCATCTTGTCGTTTGGAGCTGGTACACTGCCCTTCCTTAAAAATGAATACTTTGTTAAAGTGAAATGATAGATCAAAGTGGTTGGTGAATGGTGATTGCAGTCAGGAATCAAAGAATAGGACTATGTCCGGTAGCATGCTTTGACTATATTAGAATTGAGAAAATTGTCAAAAAATGAAAAAGAAAAAAAGTTAGTACTATAGTGTGTTATCTCACACTTATTCCCACCGAAGAATCTAATCAAATACATAGTGAGCGGGATCATTGAATTTGTTTCACTAGTCTAATAGTGCAATCACACGTATATGAATACGAACTACACTGAAGGATCACTCACCGAAACTTAATTGGAATTGAAGAAGGTAGAAGGAGAAAATATGTTGTCGTTCTTGTTTTGTTTTGTAACTTAGGAGTTCATGAGGAGTCCTAACCGTTGTATCTTTTCATTATTTAATAATAATTAAATATATAACAAATATAATTTATTTATTATCTATATGGATCCGGGTTGACCCACGAAGTGATGCGAATCTAATTCCTTCACCCACTATTCAAGATAATCCATGGAGAGGTATGTCTACCTTTCATGTATTGGATTTTCTAGGACTCAATGAAAATCTTTCAGTGTCTGTAATGCTACTGTGTGCAACACTAATTACAATCATGCCTATGCCAATGGCCTTTCACAATTTTAATATTCAATTTCATTGCTTTTCTGAATGTCAAAAGCTTTTGAATAACTGTGTTTTGGCCTTCAACTCCTCTTACTACAGGGTCATGTTCCTGAAATACATTCTTTGCCACATGCTGGTGATTTCACTGGTGAAAATGAGCCAACACCAATTCTTGATGCAATTGAAAGTCCCATGAACCTAAAGAATTTATCAACTAAGGTCAAATAATTAGCACTGCTCCTCATTTGACCCTTGATAATCACGGGTACATATTGGCTGACTGTGACCAACTTAATGCAGGAACTGAAACAACTAGCTAATGAAATTCGATCAGAATTAGCTTTTATCATCGCAAAATCTCAAAAACCTTCAAGTTCAAGTCTGACTGTTGTGGAGCTGACTGTAGCTATTCACCATGTATTTAATGCCCCTGTGGACAAAATATTGTGGGATGTCGCTGAACAAGTAAGATCCACTTGGTAAAATACCAGAAAATGGTAGATTTGCTAGTAAATGAGTTATACTAAATAACATGTGAAGCTAGCTTAGCTATGCAGCTCCCAATTCAGGTTTTAATTTTGAGAATTTTGTCATGGTAAATGTTTATATTTTGACGTTTTGGACAGACGTATGCACATAAACTTCTCACTGGAAGGAGGCAGATTATGCAAGCACTTGAAAAAACAAATGGCTGGCCTGTGGCAGCGCCAGATTTTGAAGGCGGATTCGACCCCTTCGGAGTAGGGCATGGATGCAACAGCGTATCTGCTGGACTTGGTAAAAACCATGCTTCTGCTTTTCCCTTTCTCAGCTGAGGATGTCCTACTTCTGCTTCTTCAATTATTTTTCAAAATTCACCATGGAAGGTTACTATAGGAAGTGCTTTCTTTTTTTATAATTTAATTCTTTTTACAAATTATTTCATAAAAAAGTTGCCTGCTAATCCATCAAAAAATTTAAATATTTTTGCATTCTAGATTTATATAATATTTTCACCAATCATGTAAATAGATACTTAGGCTGTAGTGTCACCTTCAATAGGAATGGCCATTGCCCGAGATTTGAAGGGGAAGCGTGATCGTGTAGTGGCAGTGATCAACAATGAAACGATTATGGCTGGCCAAGTTTATGAGGCAATGCGCAATTCAGGCTATTTGGACTCAAATATGATTGTGATATTAAATGATAGTCGGCATTCTTTGCACCCAAAGGTTGAGGAGACCTCTAAAATACCTATTAATGCTTTCTCAAGTACTCTCAGCAAACTTCAGTCAAGTAAACTTTTCCGGAGGTTTAGAGAACTAGCTAAGGTATGTCCCTGCTATATTTACAGAAATACTAACACTCCTATCCATGTTAATGTAAAGAGTTGGTTCAAATGCAAAATCCTAATTTGTTATACATGTTGCACAAGTAATATGCCTTTTTTCAAGCACCAAAAAAGAAGAATTCTGAAATTAAATAAAACAGAAATGTTATGTTCTGCTCTTCTTTTTCGAAATTATTTATCAAATAGAGAGCAAGATAAACCTATTGTGGCTTGCAGTTAAGGTTTTTAAAATAGTTTGTACACACACTTATTATACCCACAAAATCTACTACAAAAGCTTTACGATTTCCACTACTTTTACTAACTGAGGTCAATCGTGCATCTTTGTTCTATTTCTCAATAGGGTAAAGTAGATCTCATCATCCCACCACAATTTGTGGGATAAGACAACTAAATACATTAGGATGTAACTAAAGAGGTGTTGGGGTCTCGAGAGGTAACATAGGTGATCGCCGAGGGGATTAGTGGTGGAATAGAGCAGTTCAAAAGAAAGTGGATGCCATGAAGGTTGCTTATATGAAGTATGGAGAGAAAAGACGAGGATGAAAAGAGGGCTAATAGGGAGAAGTATAATGCGATGAAGATGGTAGTCAAGTTAGCGGTTACAACGGCTAAAACAACAGCGTTCGAACGAAAATCAATTTGGAGGTGGAGTACAATGGTTCTGGTGTACAAGATTCAGAATTGAACAACTATTGGGGTATCAAGCTACTACGCCAACTATGAAATATTGGGAGATGGTGGAAATGTGTCACCAAGACTTTAGGGTAAGTTTTATCAAGTGGTTGTCAGACTGGCTATGTTATATGGGGCGGTGTGTTGGTCACTCAAGACCTTGCACGTCTAGAAAATGCAAGTAGCAGAGATAAGATGTTGAGATGGATGTGTGAGTGTACTGGGAGAGATAAGATTAGGAATATAGATATTCAGGACAAGGTGGAAGTGGCCTCAGTGGTGGACAAGATAAGGAAGGCCTAGATTGATATAGTTGGGGCATGGGAAGAGGAAATACACAAATGCCCCAGTAAGGAGGTGTGAGGGGTTGACGATGGTGGTCTTAGGAGAGGTAGGGGTAGGCCGAAGAAGTACTCGGAGCGGTTAGACAACACATGACACTTCTGCAGCTTACCGCAGGCATGACCCTAGATAGGAGGATATTAAATGTCGCAGATAAGTATTGAGGAAGATGATAAAGAGTTGAATTAGTTAGTTAGTTCATTTCCATTAGTTAGTTAATAACTTCAATTAGTTGGTTAATTAGTTAGTTGTTAGTTGTTAATTGTTTGTTAGCCAGCTGTCAATTTGTGATTGGAACATTAGTTAGTTAGATATAATTGTATATATACACAAGTAGCTTGTACATTGTAGACAGAATACACATTGTAAAAAGTATGAAGGAGTATCTCTATCAATAAGATTTTTCCCTCTTCTTCTTCATTGTTCTTCCTCTTCCTTTCTCTTCTTCTTCTTCGATCTTCATTGATGATTGATCATCATCATCAGTTTGAGATGGTATCAGAGCAGGAGTACGATTTCTGAGAAATTCTAGCTCATTTGGACCTCTGGATCTGTAGATCGAGAGAGGTAACAATGGCAACTAAAATCGATCATACACATCCTCTGTATCTGTCTTCTTCTGATGTTACAGGTGCAGTCCAAATTGGTATTCAACTTGTAGGAATGGAGAATTATACTTTGTGGAGCAGGGCAATGGAGTTAACATTGCTAACAAAGAATAAATTGGGATTCATTGATGGCAGCATCAAACGTGAAGATTACACAATCGATTCTGAGAAAAAACAGTGGGATCGATGTAATGCAATGGTGCTTTCATGGCTTATGAACAATGTGAGTAAGGAACTGATGAGTGGAATCCTATTTCGTTCTAATGCATCACTAGTTTGGAGTGATCTGAAGGAACGATTTGACAAAGTGAATATGTCTAGGATATTTCACTTACACAAGTCGATTGTTACACATACTCAAGGTACTTCTCCAGTCTCAGTATACTATTCCAAGTTGAAAGATCTATGGGATGAATTTGATTCAATTGTTCCTCCTCCATCTTGTAATTGTGAAAGATCTAAAGAATATATTGATAGCATGCTTAGACAGAAGCTTCTGCAGTTTTTGATGGGTTTGAATGACAATTATAGTCATGCTCGGAGTCAAATTCTTATGATGAACACACCTCCTACTGTTAATCAATGTTATGCTATGATAATTCAAGATGAAAGTCAAAGGGAGTTAAGTGGAGATCACTATAATATAGGAGGGCAAATGGATCCTACAGCCTTGTTCACTAGTAGATCTGGAGGGAACAATTTTAATGGACAGAACAATCGAAGTAGTAATGTGAAGCCTAACAAACAGAGAAGTGGATATTTGTATTGTGATCATTGTGATATGAAAGGCCACAGTAGAGCTGATTGTAACAAGCTGAAGTATTGTGTTCATTGTCATAGACATGGACATCTAAAGGAGTTTTGCTATCAGCTGATAGGTTATCCTACCAATTACAAAGGAAAGAGACAAGCCAATGTTATGACAACTGATTACAATCCTCCATTTAACAATCCAAGTAGTTCAATTGAGTGTAACAATGTAGATCAGATGCAACAGTTCAAGAGTGGTGGTTCACATCAGATGTCACAACAATATAGAAGTCCAGGTGATTCAGGAACTGTTTTATCTCAACATTTTACACCTAACCAATATCAACAAGTTTTGCAGATGATGAACAAATCATTGATTCATGAGGGAAACACAAACACAGTAGCTACCAATAGTAGTGCCAATGCAACAGGTATATTTGCAGGAAATTCTCAGTTTACACCTTCAACTTCTAGTTTTGATTGGATTGTTGATAGTGGGGCAACTGATCATATGGTGAGAACTAAAGAATTGCTAACTCATGGATCAACAGTAAAGAGTTCAGGAAATGTTCAACTTCCAAATGGTGATTCAACTAAAGTCACACATTCAGGCTGCTCTCAACTACAAGGAGGTGAAGTAGTTAAGAATGTTTTATATGTGCCAGAACTTAACTTCAATCTTCTTTCAGTGGCTAAGCTTACTAGGCAATTGAATTGTTGTGCAATTTTCTATCCTGATTTCTTTCTCCTTCAGGATCTCTTCACTGGGAAAGTGAAGGAGATTGGTGAAGAGAATGGAGGTCTATACATCTTAAAGTCATCACAAATGCTGAACACTGGACAGCATAAAAGTTTTGTTGCAGTGAAGGATTATGCTGAAGGTGAAGTTTGGCATAAGAGGCTAGGTCACATTCCTATGAGTGTCCTAAGGAAGATAGACATATTTGCTCATAAGAGGGATTTTCAGTTGAAATGTTGCAATATTTGTCCATTAGCTAGACAAGTCAGACTACCATTTCCTAATAGCAGTACTAGAAGTATGCAATGTTTTGATTTAGTTCACATGGATGTATGGGGACCTTACAAGATCACAACTCATAATAAAATGAAGTTTTTTCTTACTTTGGTTGATGATCACTCTAGATGGACATGGATATATCTCATGCATCTCAAGTCTGATGTCTCTACCATATTGAAACAGTTTCTTGCTATGGTTAAGACTCAATACAATGTTCAAGTTAAGATCTTTAGATCAGATAATGGTGGAGAGTTTTTCAATGCTCAAGTGAATGAATTGTTTGAATCTCAAGGTATTATACATCAGAGTTCTTGTCCATATACACCTCAACAAAATGGTTTAGTGGAAAGAAAACATAGACATATAATGGAGACAGCCAGAGCTATTAGATTTCAGGGAAATATTCCAATCAAATTCTGGGGAGAGTGTGCTTTAGCTGCTGTTCATATCATCAATAGAATTCCATCCACTGTGTTACTCAATAAGTCACCTTTTGAAATGATGTTTGGAAGAGCTCCAGACTTGTCTTACATGAAGATTATTGGATGTCTGTGTTATGCAACTACATTGTTGAGATCTGATAAATTTGGTCCTAGAGCCATCAAATCAGTACTTATGGGTTATGGTACTACACAGAAGGGATACAAACTCTATGATCTACAAAATAAAGTCTTCTTTGTTAGTAGAGATGTGGTTTTTAATGAATCTATCTTTCCTTTTCAAAATCAGTGTTTTGATGACACACAAGACCATGTACCATCCATTGAATCTTCAGAGCTGCCAGTTGGATTTGATGATCTTGAGAAGGAGGATCAACCAGCTATAAATGATCCTATTGATAATGTTGATAATGTATCTGTCAATGATCTTGAGGATCAACACCAGCAGGATCAACCAACTATGGATGATCCATTCTTGAGTTCCAACAGACGACAATCAACTAGAACTTCTAGGCCTCCCCTTTGGCAAAAGGATTTTGTTACCACATTCAAATCTAAATCAAGATCCAATTGTTTGTATTCTCTGGAACATAACATTGATTACAGAAGTTTGTCTCCTTCTTATCAATGTTGCATAGCTAATCTTTCAGTTGACACTGAGCCTAAGTTCTATCATCAAGCTGCAAAGGATAAGAGATGGATAGCAGCTATGAAAGAGGAGATACAGGCATTAGAAGAGAACAAGACATGGGAGATAGTAACTTTACCTGTTGGCAAAAAGGCTATAGGTTGCAAATGGGTGTATAAGATCAAGTACAAAGCAAATGGTGAGGTTGAAAGATTCAAAGCCAGACTTGTAGCCAAAGGATACAGCCAGCAAGAAGGTTTAGATTACCAGGAGACATTTTCTCCAGTTGTTAAGATGGTCACAGTTAGAACAGTGCTCACTTTAGCTGCATCTAAGGGATGGGATGTCCAACAGATGGATGTTTATAATGCATTCTTACAAGGTGATTTGGTAGAAGAAGTCTACATGCAGATACCTCAAGGATTCTCTCATATGCATGCTGGAGATCAACCTGTATGTAAGCTACTTAAGTCATTGTATGGACTTAAGCAAGCTTCACGACAGTGGAATGTGAAGTTGACTCAGGCATTATTAGTTGCTGGATTTCAGCAAAGCCATTTGGATTATTCTTTATTGATCAAGAAGTCTAATGAAGGTATTGTGATTGTTTTAGTTTATGTTGATGATCTGTTGGTCACTGGCAGCAACATAACACTAATCAATGAGACCAAGCAGGTTTTAAAAGATAACTTCAAGATTAAAGATCTAGGATCATTGAGATATTTCCTAGGGATAGAGTTTGCCAGAAACAGTGAAGGAATTCTCATGCATCAAAGAAAATATGCATTGGAGATTATTTCAGACTTGGGATTAGGTGGATCTAAACCTATTGCCACACCTGTTGAGATGAATGGAAAGCTCACTACTGCAGCTTTTGACAAGCATGTAGGAGTTACATCTGATCCTGTCTTACCAGATATTGGTGAGTATCAAAGATTAGTTGGGAGACTGATCTACTTAACCATTACTAGACCTGACTTGTCTTATGCTGTTCAAAATCTGAGCCAATTCATGAATGCTCCTAAGCAATCTCATATGAATGCTGCTATTAGAGTTGTTAGATATATTAAACAACAACCTGGTCTAGGTGTTATGTTATATGCTCAGCATTCTGGTTCTTTACAAGCTTTTTGTGATGCTGATTGGGGATCATGCCCTGATACTAGGAGATCCATTACTGGATACATGGTTACCTTTGGGGGATCATTACTTTCTTGGAAGTCTAAGAAGCAATCTACAGTATCCAGGAGTTCTGCTGAAGCAGAATATAGAAGCATGGCTTCTACTGTTGCTGAAGTTACATGGTTAATTGGTCTCTTTCGTGAATTAGACATGTCTATTGTCTTGCCTATTGTTATACATAGTGACAGCACTGCTGCTATTCAGATTGCCTCCAATCCTGTTTTCCATGAAAGGACTAAACACATTGACATTGATTGTCACTTTATTAGAGAAAAAGTTCAAAGAGGTTACATATCTATTCAATACTTGGCTACTGCTGAACAACCTGCAGATGTATTCACTAAGGGGCTTGGTCGATTGCAACATGAGTATTTGGTTTCCAAGCTCGGAATGAAGAACATCTTCATATCTCCTAGCTTGAAGGGGGGTATTGAGGAAGATGATAAAGAGTTGAATTAGTTAGTTAGTTCATTTCCATTAGTTAGTTAATAACTTCAATTAGTTGGTTAATTAGTTAGTTGTTAGTTGTTAATTGTTTGTTAGCCAGCTGTCAATTTGTGATTGGAACATTAGTTAGTTAGATATAATTGTATATATACACAAGTAGCTTGTACATTGTAGACAGAATACACATTGTAAAAAGTATGAAGGAGTATCTCTATCAATAAGATTTTTCCCTCTTCTTCTTCATTGTTCTTCCTCTTCCTTTCTCTTCTTCTTCTTCGATCTTCATTGATGATTGATCATCATCATCAGTTTGAGAATAAGGATAGAGGGTTAGTAAATAGTTGAGTGTGATCTAGCTTCCAAGTGTTATTATTAGTATTCTCCTACTATCTTGTTCTTCGATTTTACTATTACCTGCTTTTTTTTTTGCTTCGGTTGTCATACTATTTGTTGCTTCACTGTTGTATTTTCTTTTCATACTTATTTACTTGAACCGAGGGTAATCTTTCTACCTTCACAAGGTAAGGGCAAGGTTGTGCACACAGCACCCTCTCCAGATTTCACTTGTGGGATTACACGGGGTATGTTGTTGCAACTCTCATTGATACTAAAGTACCAAGAAGGTACTAAAAGCATACAAATTACAGCACAGCTGCAACTGTTACATCCTCAAAACTTCTATAAATCCATGTACTGATCTAGATTTTCTGCCATACTTCCCTTCACCAAAAGTATTCCCTTTTTTTAGACATCTATTCTTAAGACTAGCTAAACATGTCCTATTCAACCAAATGATCCAAAGATGCAAAGAGATATCGTTTTCCAGATTTACCTCCTAGTTTTCCTGATTTTCTCATTTTGCCAACAAATTAGTAGATCTTTCACCTTTTTGGGCATCACCCATTGCACAACACTCAGAGTTAATTAGGAACAGATCCCATAGCTGAATATGTTCTGCACTCTGTAGATTCCTGAGAATTTTCACAGAAAAAGCATCGACTGCACTAAGGAATTTCTCTTCTCTGCAACATATCTTGAGTTAAACATGCATTTTATTATGATCCAACTAGTCAAACTCAGAAATTAAACTAAGCAAATCTAACTCAACAATTTTTTGGGGAATTTTCTCAGGTTTATATTAAGCAAAACGAACTCTATTACATAATAGAAACTACTAACACGAAATGGAAATAACTGGTACACGGATTCTCCATTGACGAGATAAACTTGTATGTGACTGAAGAAGAAAGTGGAGAATTGTGGGATAGAAAAAAAAAAGGAAGAATAGTTTAGAGAGAATTGAGGAAGGTGGGGAAAATATCCAATTGATCATGCCGCTCTTGCTCTTTCCGGGACTTAGTCATAAGATGCTCACGTGCAATCACAACCCTTCAGCTTCATTAACTCAAATTAAATATCGTGCGTCCAGGTGTTATAATTCTATTCGGCGCTTCTTTATTCTTCACTCAGCTCATTTATTCAGGTCATGAAACATTTCTAGCTAGAATCCAACCAAAACAAGCTGCTTTAGAAGGTGCTCGTGATTTCCACGATGTTTTCCATGACCAAGTCAAATCCTAGTGGTCTAGCTCTGTGCTATTAAATCTGAGAGATGATGGTAGTTATATTGATCTACTGATCTCTGACACAACATTTTCTCTGGTTTTTCTTCTTTTTGATGACCGGCCAATCTATCTGGAGCCAATCCTTTGGGTCGACGGCAATATATTCTTGGGAATATTCTCTTCACTTTTCCCTTTTTTTGCCTTTGTAATGTAACTTAAAGATGGTAAATGATCTCACATACTTTATCTGAACAACTCAAATATGGCAATTCACTTGCAGTTTCTTTTTGAACGTAAATGTCTCCATACTCACATTGTGAAAGACCTTTCATGAAGTGTCTGGTAGATTTTTAGGCACTCATCTAGCTATATTTGTGTGCTATATTAATGAGATGATTTGAAACACAATTATGTTAATTCAGTGAGAAAATTTTCTTGTTTTTTAACAGGTTGTCGTTATTGTATGTTTATTGCTACCTTACATGAATTTTTCTTTTGTTTTGACGCACCAATGTTGAATTGTACAATAGTATTTCATGTGGAATATTTGGAAGTGCACTAAACATAGTAGGAGTTTGAACATGCAATTTCAAATCGCGACATGAGATCATGAGATGAAATCAACAATTGGACATGCAATTTCATGTTGGCCCAGGTTAAAGAATAAAGAGAATGAGCCAAAGTATTTCATATCATGAGATGAAATCCCATATTCTCAAAAAAAAACAAAAAAACTTAATCTCAGAATTTCAAGAATCATGATTTGAGATTTTTCAAATTCAAAAATTGATTCACAAGTTTATATTTTGTAAAATAACCCACATTTATATGTACTAACCATTTATTTCAAATGTAAATATATTTATAGCTCATATTGTTATATTTAGACCATTTATATCTCATGTAACGATTATTCTCACCAACATATATAAAATTTATTATTACTTCAAATCAATTCTTACTTTTCCATTTATATTCACCAAATTCATTTTTTTAATCAAATTTATTTACCAACAAATGGCTCAAAGTAACAATGCTGGTTTGTCTTCTTGATCATATGATCGAGATATGGAGATTGTTCGTATTATTTGGGATGATTATATGAAAGACTAGTATACTACAACTTATGTTCAATTTTTTTAATTGAATTGAAGTTAATGAATAAATATTGTATTTATTTTGAATAACTTTGTGATAGTATATTATGCGGTTTTATAAACTTTTGTTTATTTGGTAATATTGTATGAAGAATTGGGATTTTAATGGTTTTACAACTTATGGGGTTTATATGAGAAAACATACAACATAAAAAGTCCAAATTGCATGTCCAAACAAAACTTTAACTTCATCTCATGATATCATATCGCATGGCCAAACGCTCCCTTGGTAAAAAACTTGATGTACATGTATGGTTGCTTGCACATATACTAGATAAGTATGTGTAGATGAGTCTACGTTTTCCTTAGAAGGAACGTGTAGGCGAGTTTCTTGGACGTGGTTATCATCATTGTTGCAAATAGTGATAGACTTTTGTTTTATCTCCGATAAAGTAATAGTGGTAAAATTCTTGTCTTATCATGTATTTCTACTATTGTCATATTCCAAATATCTGCTGCTTTTTATAGGCATTAACTAAAAAAATTGGGAAAGGCATGTATGAATGGGCAGCCAAGGTTGATGAGTATGCACGTGGTATGATTGGCCCACCAGGATCAACCCTCTTTGAAGAGCTTGGTCTTTACTACATTGGCCCTGTTGATGGACACAATATTGAAGATCTAGTATGTGTTCTGAATGAAGTGGCATCGTTGGATTCAATGGGTCCTGTTTTAGTTCATGTTATAACCAAGGAAGAACTGGAAGTAGGAGACAATCAAATGAATGCAGTTGCAAATAAAATTATGGAAGGTTTGATCCTGATCTCCTATCCTTTTCCTTCCTTTCACACTAAGGGTCGTTTGGGAGGCTAATGAGAATAGTGTTAAATAGTAAATAGTAATTCTAGCATTAGCAATATTGGTATTGGTCAGTGGTGGACGGGATTCGAACTCGGGCAAGCTAGGAATATTAAGCCCTCTTCACCATTGGACCAAGGGTATCACTTGCGTTAGTAGGGTCAAAAGTTAATATATACATATAAAATTTTAAAAACTGATCAAATCTACATATATAGCGGTGTTATTTTTCAACGAAGTGGGATCATATGAACCCACTTGACCCTCAGTGGGTCCGCCCTGGTATTGGTTATGCCGAGATTATTTCTCGTGCACTGTGTGGATTGGTGTATAAAAAATAACATCCATTGCATTATTTTTAGAAAAATATTTGTTTACAAAAATATCCTCCACAAATACGGTGGGAAGGATGTGGAAAAGGTTTTAAGGGGAAATTGCAACCTAACCCATGTCGTGTATATTTAATGCTTGCATTAGTTATATAGGTTGTAAAAGTGTACTAAACAAGGTAATAGGTATATACAAAACTAATGCATGCTTTGTTTTTCTAATGCATCCTACCAAACGACAGAGTATATTAAACATGTTAGGGAACTCCTCTAATGTAGATGTAGTGGGAACAAAATTGATATAACATTTAAAGTTGGATGCTATGTATTTTTCTTGATAAGTTTTGATCCAAAAGTGCTTAAGTTTTATACTAAGAGCCTGGTTGGTGTTGCTGGTGGAAGACCAAAAACACTTACTTTGAGAAAAAAATACTCCTCTTGAAAAATTAAGGCGTTTGGCAAATTAGTAAAACTGTCTTTAAATAGAAGCAGAAACAGTTTTGCTGTTGCTAAAATTTCTTGCTTTACAAAAAAAAAAAGGAGAAACAGAAAATTATTTTTTCCAAGATCAAAATTTTTCTTTCATATATAATACATATTTGTGAATATATCTCTTATTAATTTAATAGCATATCTCATAGGTTTGGTTAAGTTTCATTTAAGAATTTTATTTTTTATTTTAATACACAATCTATTAGTCAATTACACTTCTCAAATAAATTGCCAGATACAACTTGCTTTTCTTTAAAATGATTTTTCTGAAAATCTATTTTAAAAAAGGGTTTCTAATTGTAAACAGCTTTTAGCAGGAATACCGAACAGACTCTTTAAGTTTTACTCCAAGGAGGTACCCATAACAAGCTCAGACATATTTTATGGCTTTATATGCATTTGTATATCTCATTCATCAACTGTCTTGTATTTCACATTTGCACTGTTATAAACTAAATAATTTAGAAAACGTGGATGAACTTAAATGGACTGCATGATTTGTGAGGATTCATATAGACGACCCCAACTTGCTTGGGATTGAGGCATACTTGTATAATTTTAAAAAGCATCTTTCATCTGGCTTTTAAAAACTAATTTTAATGAATTGATTTCCAAATAAGGGTTAAATAATATCCTGATTATCATCACCATTCAGATCAATTTGATAGTAGATTTCTAGTGAAGGTGAGGTAAGATCTAATCCTGATAAACTGACCCTTCTTTCTATCAAAAGTTATTTGAATTTCTACCTTTCCATATATTTAGAAGCATTGTGAGCATCGTGAGGTGATGCTATAGGACTTAATGAATACTAGCTGCCCTACCTTGACCATTCAATAAGTTTTTCCTGAGTGAAGTTCATGGAAAAAATAAAGAACTGGGTACAATGTTTTGTTGTAAGCTGTTCTGGCTCAGAAGCATGTCCGAGTGGAAGCTGATGGTTTTCAGATGGAACTCGAGAAGTGTTAAAATTGTACTAGAAAAATTATCCTGAATGGCAAAGCTATGTGTTGTTACTACAAACTTTACTAATAGTCAACCTTCTTTTTATCGTCAAAGCAGGTGTATCTATCTCAGACACTATACCTTATGGCAATCGAACATATAGTGATTGCTTTGTGGAGGCCTTGATATCAGAGGCAGAGAGACACAAAGATATTGTAGCTGTTCATGCAGGCATGGGAATGGAGCCATCACTTCACCTTCTGAAGGATGTCTTTGCAGAGAAGTTTTTTGATGTTGGGATGGCCGAACAACATGCGGTAACATTTGCAGCTGGGTTGGCATGTGGAGGGCTGAAGCCGTTCTGCATAATTCCTTCAGCTTTCCTCCAAAGAGCCTATGATCAGGTCTCTCTCTCTCTCTCTTTCTCGCACACACACACACACAGAGATGGATACAGAGGTTAAGAAAACAGACAAGGCAGCTAGTGCAAATAGTATCTAATGACCTGGTTCTGTCCCCACCTCCCACGAAATAAGAGGAAGGGTCTCATCCATCAACAACCATCACTTTTATTTAAATGTGTAACTTTTTAGCTGTAGCAAGTAAAGGATCAATGGGTACAAAAACACACACTAAATAGTTGGTTCAGGTTTGTTCAGTAGATTGGAAATCATTGAATTGTAGGTCTAGTCATTGAGTCAGAGACTTCACAATTCTCATTTTCTTTGCCTTAATTGACACTTCCTAATATTGGAAGAGGAAATGGAGAATTGAATAGGTGCTACCAACAAACTGTCTATAGGAAAAAAAAAATTGAGTTGGACATTTTTCTAGAAGTTTCACATTTATCATATTGAAGGGGGTGGTTTATGCCCACCTCTGGGAAGGGTTACCATTTCTTTACTGTAAGCAGTGCATACCTAGATTTCCAAATGATGGTTGCAGTTTACCTTATAATTTTCTTTCAATATTCATGATATCTTTCTGGTCCCTCGTTTATCTGACTTAGAAATTCAATTGAGATCAAGAAATGAGCAACTAAAGCAAGATCTTTGGTTGTGTCTGCAAATATTTTATGCAAGTTTTCCAAAACGTCAAGCAAATGCAACCAAAAAGTCCTGAACATCTAAAAATACCATTGGATTACTTTTCCTTATCCATGTCAGATTGATTTTGTTCTTTTTGTCCTGCTGCTTTGACTTCCATGCATCATGTTCCTTAGAATTTGAAACATGTCCAGAAAAGTAACTTCAATGTTGTTATATTTCTGAGCAGTAGGTCACTCTTATTTTAATCAGCATGCAGTGAGTCTGAAATCCTTACTTGCTTGGAATTTGTTGTTTTAGGTCTAAATAGTTATTTTAAAGGAGGAGGGTCTTACCCAGAGGAAAAAGAAAAGCAATAGGGAGGAAACTAAAATGTCCAACTTATTTCAAACTTATGAAGTAAATTGGACTTCTGTTTAGAAAATGAAGTTAAGAAGTGGTTCAATAACTTCGAGAATGTCAATTGGGAATAAAGTATATAGGACTAACTTGTTGAAGTAATTGAGATCAGCATTAAATGGTTGATGTGTTGCTGAATTTTTTGGTCAATAACTTGTGTCATTATCATTTTATGTGTATCTTAACTTTATCAAATGAATAAATTAAGATTTGAATGACCGCGATGGATGGATAGTCACTGCTATATGGTAAAATTGATCCTGTCCTGTACGAGTCTACAGGTTGATAGCTTCCAACTTCAGTTTTGTCCAGGCACATTAATAAACGACTTTTATTTGGGGTTTCTAAGATATGTTGTACCAATGAAATGTTCTCAATTTAAGCATCAGCGTGTTGAGATAAAGCACAATTTTCTAAAGTTCTCTTCATGTTTTATTGGCTTCTTAGGTCGTCCATGATGTAGATCGTCAGAAGGTTCCCGTGCGTTTCATCATTACAAGTGCTGGATTAGTAGGATCTGATGGTCCTATACATTGTGGGACATTTGATATAGCATTTATGTCCTGTTTGCCAAACATGATCGTGATGGCTCCTTCTGATGAAGTTGAGCTTTCTCATATGGTTGCAACTGCTGCCCTTATTGATGACAGGCCAGTTTGCTTCCGCTACCCTCGGGGTGCTCTTTCAGTGATGGAACACTCATTTAGTGGAATTCCCATTGAGGTAATATTTTGGCAAATAGATCTAGAAAGGTTCTAATGCATTCATGATAATGGTAACTCAATATTTTAGTACAGGTTTTGATTTGAATTATCACCTAATATTGTCAGTTCTTTTTACTAAATCAATTTTGTAATTTACAATTGGCATTCCATGTTTATTTTATGTAAACTATGTATTATTACCCATATATTACTTTAAGGGATGTGATATATTTGAATGTTTATCCAACAACCTGTTTCCTAATGTGATTGGTCTACATAATACAATCAAACAAGCCCCTTCATATTTAAATTTTTATTTGTACACTTTTTTGTTTTGTTGTTTTGGAGAAGGTTGGCAGAGGGAGAATACTTACAGAGGGTAAAGATGTTGCTTTACTTGGCTATGGATCCATGGTACAAAATTGTCTGAGAGCTCAATCGCTTCTTTCAAAGCTTGGTGTTGAAGTGACTGTTGCTGATGCAAGATTCTGCAAGCCCCTTGACATACAACTTCTTAGGCAATTATGCAAGAACCATTCTTTTCTAGTTACAGTCGAGGAAGGCTCTATAGGAGGATTTGCATCACATGTAGCACAGTTCCTCTCACTCGATGGGCAGCTCGATGCAGGAATCAAGGTAAATTTCAATCATTTTGCTCAATGATAGCTGTAGGAGTTCTTCTCAATACGAACACAGGTCACATTTCCACATTAGAAGTATGCACTGGTTTCCTTTAATTCTTCTGACTCGTGCTTTAGAAATTTTTAATAGAATGCTAAGCTTCTCTGTCTCTTCCCTTCTCCTTCTTTCCAAGCACAGTTTCTTTCCACGTTACTGAATCTGAATGGACATCTTCGACTTGGAATAATTTTTGAACTTCATGATTTCTTCTATATCATTTTGAATATTATATGGTCTGAGATTAAAGGTTTAACTTCTTTTTTGATGATCTGTTCTTAGTGGCGACCAATCACTTTGCCTGACAACTATATCGAGCAAGCATCACCAAAAGAGCAGCTTGCTGTTGCAGGGCTGACTGGAAATCACATTGCTGCAACTGCACTGAGTCTGCTTGGCCGTACTCGAGAAGCTCTTCTTTTGATGTGCTAAATTCTATTTCATTGTTCTTGTAAAGTGTAAATATCTAAGGCCCTCATATAGATAATTATGAAGTGTAGAAGTGGAAAATACACAAGGTAGGAGAAGATGGGAAAAGAAGAAAATAAACAGGATGAGGAAGTTTATGATAGGAAAGAAGCAGTCTATATTTCTCAGAGTAGGGGCAACAAGCCAACAATGTACCTCATTTCTTGAGTGACAAATGACCATTGGCTTGGCATGAATAGTGTGGCCTTGTGAAGGCCAAACATCGAAGGTTTTCGCCTGATGTTTAGTATGGCTTGCCATGGCAAAAATTTGAGACATGTTTTACTGAGTATTGAGGTGCGTGGTTAAAGTTTATGTCATGCATGTCTCAATCTTTTTTTATCAAAAAAATTTTTCAAGGGTTATGTTTTCTTGAAAGGTGCATAAGGAGGTAAAATTAGCAGTATTTTCAGTTACAATTAATTTGCATGACAGTTGAAATCCAGCCCAAATTCATAATGTGTTGACTGACCTACATGTAAAATAAGAGACACATGAAAAAAATTAGGGGGAGTCTTACTTTTGATTTTTAACATTTTTTTGTCATTTTAATTTTTTTTTGGAGTTATTTTTAACTTTGTCAAGCACTCTCAAAAGTTAAAAATGACTTGAAACATGTTTGACCTACTTTTAAGTCTATTCAAATAGGCTTTTAAATTTATCTAAAACTGAATAAATAAAAAAATAAATCTTATGTAACATAATAGATGTAGGACGCAAAATTTTATTAAGTTTTCATATTTTCCACTGTTGAACTTATAGAAATAATAAAACAATTACGTCAGAAGTGCTGTATTTCTGATATATCTATTCTATAGTCGAAATTTAATTTTCGAATAGAAGTACACTATATTCTTTTCTTTTGTCTCTTTTTTTGCTCGTCGTATACTATTATATTAAAATTCGATTAAATTTGAACTCACACCAAAAAATCTCATATTGGAAGATTTTGCAATTATATTGTTTTAAGAATATATTATCATCCAAATATGAATCCATATTACAATATATTATACAAGGGTGGATCCTAGGTTTTGGGATATATAGCTAATTTTCCGTAAAATCTATTTTAGACAACACTAATGGAAATTCATATGGAATAAAAATAATATTAGAATAACTTATTTTCGAAAAAGTTATTTTGTAATTTTATTCCAACAAAATATGAAATAGACTCATCGTAGAATTAATTCCAAAACTAATTATTCCTTATCTCTCGTACCAATTAAGAAATATATCATTACATGATTTTGTGAGTATCATTTTATATTAGGTCTAATTCTTTGATTTTCAATACTCGAGTTTAGAAGTTAATTCATTGGGTTGTAATTATTCATCTTAAATTATACTTCATTATTTAAATAAGTTGAAATTATTAAGTGAGAGTCGATATAATCACAAAGTTTGGATTTTCCTTTGCTAAAGTTCTCTTTCGTATTCATTTATTCATGATGATTTCGATTATCAAATAAACACAAAATATTAAATTTATTTTAGAACCATCTTCCCAATCTATTGAAAATCAATAAATTTTTGAATCTGCTTTTAATAAATAAAAGAAGGACAAGAATATGCTTAGTTAATTCAGTGTCACATGCATAAAAAGCAATGAATAGGTAATAGATTATTGTAATTAATCCCATGTAATTAATGGTATGTTTTTTTGTTACATAATAAAGTCATTAAACTAACCTACCACATGAAGAGTTGGTAACAACAAATCACATGCAATAACCATTTACTTTGCTTCTTTTTTCACATCAATAATCAAATCACGACGTTCATGCATGAAGAAGCAAAGATTTTGGTACATCTTCTTTTCACCTTTTTATGGAGAATAATTAGTACTTTCTTTGATCGAGATTTAAATTTTACGAATTAATAATTGTTATGTTTACAGTTAAATATCTTTATAAATATTAGTAGATTTTTATTTATTTATATTGGATAAAAGTTATCACGTATGCATACTCGTTACTATTCATGTGAATGTGTTAGATTAAGCGTAGAATTTAAAGAGGAAAAATATATTTCTGAAATTTTTCGTCTAAAATAAATCATAAATCTTGGTATCGCTACAAAGTATTTTAATTGTGATAAAATTAAGAAATTTAAAATTAAAATTTAGATGATACATTTTTAAAATATTTTTTTTATAAATTTTATGTCAAGTCAAATAATATCACATAAATTATAACGGTAGGAAAAGAGTATACCATAACCGAAAAGGGGTCTCTCTTTGCTTGCGTATGTATAATCTTATTAGGCAGCATGCACTGTGTTCATGTAAATTAAATATTTCCAAAACTCGTGAGATATTGATAATAGTTGTTCATTATTGATTTTACATAGTTTTTAAGATATTATAATAAAAGAATAATTTTGTTATATTACTCATTAAACATAATAAATACAATGTCTTAGAAAATATAATAGAAAAATGACTATAATTAATGATAAGAGTAAATATAAGACATCTCAAAATAGTATAGTGAACAACTATTATTAAACGTTCAAGGTGTAACATTGAATTCAATATAAATGAGTTAAAGAAGTTGTTAAAAGGGAAAAGAGAAAAAAATAGAGTGTTCAATTTTATCTAACTATTGCCAATCTAAAGAGTATTAATTATTGAACAAATTACAAAGATACACTTCTTTTGTTTCACTTAATTCTATAATTTTCTATTACTTTAAGAAAATCTCTTAAATTTTTTATTTCATTAATGTATTCGAGTCAGTATATAATGTAATTGAGCTAGTTAATAATGTATCTGAGACAGTATTTAATGTATTCTGAGATATATATTTATATTTCCGGGCTTTAATTATTGTATCTAATTTTTTAATTTTTAAGAAATTAATATAATTAGAAACTTATTAGGAATAAATTATAATTTATATTAAAACTATGAGATTTATGTAATATACGCATTATTATTTATATTCTTGCAACACTTTATGTACACAATTTTTTTGTTTTTTTTTTAATAAAAGTGAATTCGTTGACCTAACACATTTAAATAATAAAATATGCGTGAATTTACACTTTATAACAGATGTTGGAGAATGTTTGGTTTGTCGGAGACATAAAAATGATTCATATGATCCAACATTTAATTTGTTTTTCTTTTATTTTTCCTTTTAGTAATTTTCATTGAATAAGATCATGTTTTCACCTCAACTCAAGAGCGTAGCTGTGTATATGCTTAGGCCCAAGGAAAATATGCTCAAACATGATTAAATTTTAAAAAAATAAAATTATTTATGTTATCAGTTAAAAATTTGACTTTTATATCATATCGTTAAAATAAAGGCTTATTCATGCCATTATTTATCTAGTGATTTTGCAAAATCATTTTTGACACGTGGTTAATTATAATTTGACTACATCATCAGTTTTTTAAATTAAAAAAATTGATTCAATTTTTATTTAGAATTTGATTTTTTATTAAATAAATTGATGACGTGGCCAATTATAATTCGGCCTTGTCATCAATTTATTTAATAAAAAAATCAGAAAAAAATAATTCAATTTTTTTTCAGAATTGTGATTTTTTAAATTTTAGAAAATGATGACATGCCCGAGTTACAGACGGTCACGTGTCAAAAATGGTTTTGCAAAATCACTGGTAATTTTTTTTGGCATGAATGAGCCTTTTCTTGAACGGTAATGACATAAATGAGCCAAACTTTTAATGAATGACAGAAATGAACCTTTTCTGAAAATTTGATGACATATTTGAGTCTTTTTCTGTAAAAAGATATTTCAAATACACAATTGATTTTATCATAATTTTCAAAAATTCTTATTAGTTAAATTTTTTTAAAAAATCGAATACATCACTTTATGCAATGTAAGAGACTACATGATGTATTGAGACGTTGAGTGATGTAGCCGAAATTAAAACACAGATATATCGAGACGTTGAGTGATATTGCATCCCAAACAAGAAGCAATGTTTTTACGAAGATAATTATGTTAAACTACAAAAATATTTAAGATATATAGTAAATGAAAATGATTCAATAAAAAAAATACAATTTTCACTTGTTTCTGAATTGACCTCTAAAAAAATATCTTTTTGGAGTTACTATCCTATTTAGATTATTACAACTTAATGAAAAAATGAATTTATTTTTATGAATTTTTAATATCAAACTTAATCAGAAAAGAATATATTAAAAGAAAATTATGCGGGGTAAATGAGGCTAGTTGAAAAATAAAATAATTATTATGCAGAATGGATAAAATTTTGTATATGGATCTATCTATCTATCTATATCTATCTATCTATCTATATATATATATATATATATATATATATTATATATATATATATAGATATATATATCTATATATATATATATTATATATATATGAGAAATATTAAAAATAAAAATAAATCTCACTTAATTTAATATAATAAACAAGAAAAAAAATTATCTTTTTAATATAAAGAATTTGTAAAATCAACTCAAAAGTAATTAGAGCCTGTTTGGCTCAGCTTAAAAGCTGGTCAAACTGACTTAAAAGTTGATTTTTGACTTATTTAACTGTTTGACAATACTCAAAATAACTTATTTTAAGTTTAAAAAAAAACTTATTTTAAGCCAAAAGTTAAAAGGTGGGGTAGGGGTTTTTTTTTTTTTTAGCTTATAAGTTGTTTTAAGTTGACCACATTTTTATCTTTTTGCCCTTAATATTTTTATACAATCTCCAAATTACCCATATAATCCTAACATCTCTTTCTTCCATTTTCCCTTTTCACGTTTGGCATAACAACTTCAGCGCTTTTATCCAAACGCATAACTGCTTATTTTAAAAATAAGTTTCAGCACTTTCAAAAGTATTTTTTTAAAGCTATTTTTATTAAGCCCATCCAAACGGGCCCTTAGTATGGGTCAGTTTTTGGGGCGTGGTTATTTTATTACCATCAAAATTCAAAACTTTCATTAATAAAGGAACCATGATAAACATATCTTTGAAAGGAATTTGATTTCTTTTCCTCTTTGGGGGAAAGTAATAAATTCGTCCATTAATTTTATTTGTTCATTATATTTTAAATATATATGTATTTATTTTTAATATATTAAAAAAGTTATTATTATTTATTTTAAGTATTTTATTTATTTCGAATTATTTCTCAAATACATTAAAATACGCAGACAATTCTATTAGGAAAAATGATGCAAAATAGGAAACTTGTAGCCCATATTGGTACTATTTTAAAAATCTATAGTTTTATAAAATTGTAATTTGTGGTTATTAGTTTTTTCAATTCTTGTTATTCGTCTGATTTGTATTCATGTATAGTTCTCTTTTTGATTTTATAAATTCAAAATTTTGTATATGCCTATCATATTTCTTTGTATACAATTTATAAAAAAATATCTTAATAAATTACTCTGTTTGTATATTGACAAGCGAAATATATAAACGGAGTTCCAAAAAACTCTTAAATGTATAAATATAGAATTTATATATTCGCAAGCGAAGTATCAAATTATACGGGCAATAATATACAAATCACTGCTTTCAAAACAAATAAAACTATGATTATGAAATATAATTATCGAAACAATAATTATATTTATTACCACCAAAATTTTCTTTTTTATTATTTTGTAATGGGCTATACAAAATTACATAAATAAGTAGAAATAAATACAAGAAATTCACACTCCATGTCCCAATGAATGCAACTTGTTAACTTCCCTACATCCATTATGCATATCAATTATCATACTCCTAATAAATGAAGCTAAAATCAATTAATAATAAATGAAGCTAAAATCAATTAAATCACTTCCCTTTCCAAGAAAATCATTAATTTTTTCATTCATGAACCTTCTTATAAAGTACCCAAAGCATCAATTAATAATGATTTTTTTTTGATAGGATATATGGACTGTAATTAGGTGTTAAAGTGAGTTGAACTAGCTAGCTGATTTATTTCCTTAAGTGGGTGAAGTCTATATTAATTCTGGCTATGTTTGTTTGGTGCATCTCAAAAGGAAAGTAATTATTTAGCAAAAAAAAAAAAAAAAAATCTAAACCAAAAATAAATAAATAAGAGCTAAATTTTTTATCTAAGACAATAAAATATGACTAAGTAAATATATGAAGAAATAAGAGTAATACTCAACATTTAATATATCTATATATATATACTTGTACTATTTTAGTGAATGTACTCATTTTTTAATTTTATCTAATTTGATATGACCACACACATTTAAGCATTCACATCTCTGAAACAATCATCATGTGGATATATTGGTTGTCTTATATTTGTTCTATAATACTTAATGTTTACTTTTATGGTCATTCTTCTATCATATTATTTGGAGAAAATACATTAAAAAAATCTATTGTACTTGGCAGTACAATTTACTTTAGCACTTAAACCTCATGAGCGTTTAAATACCCCCTAACATTTTTGAAGTGAATATTTTTTCAACCCTAATACTACAATACCAGTCTCATAGTGGCAAGTGTATTACACACACTCCACATTAGTGCCATGTCATTGACACGTTAGCACCACATTGAAAGTCATTTAAGTTTTGAGTTTTTTAAAATTACTTTTGTTTCTTTTTATTTATACATTTTAAAAAGGTAAAAATAGAAAAAAAAATTGAGAAGTTAATCCAAGATTATAAAAATAAAATCAAACTCTAATATATTCAAGACTAAGAATTCAAATTTTAAAACACATTATCAAAACAAAAATAAAACACAAATTAAATAAGTAATTTGAAATGAAGAAATAATAAAAATTTTATTAAAAAAAGCTTCAAGTTCATCATAATCAACAAACCTTTCCGTCAGTAAGATCTTGAAGCAACAATAAGTTGTTGACTTTTTTAGTTTTTCTTATTCATCACGTCTAAGAATAAGCTAGAATAATTTGAAATGAAGGAATATGTGGAGGTGTTTCGAAGAAGAGGAAAGAAGGTAACAAGTAGGGAAGCTCGAAGAAGAAGAAAAGACAAATGTGGATGGCGGCAAGGTCCGAAATAGGAGAAAGAGGGGTGGGGGTCGTGGGTTCGAAGAACAAAAGGGTGGGGTTATTGGTGGAGTACCATCTCCACATATATATATATAAATATATATATCATCTATCATTGATCATAATTTTTTTTCTCGCTTTTATTAAGTGTTAAACTATGAAAAACACGTTTGGTCTTAAAAATTCAAAATTAATAACTCATAAAAGTAAAAACAACTCCAATTTGCATTCATGGCCCCGATTTTAAAATATCAATAATGATAAAAATTATGTCTTTTATTTTCAAATTTCACAATGGAACTTTGTTTCACCTACTCGCTTTAGATTCTTATCATAGTTAAATTAATTTAAATATGCATTGTTAAACAATAGCGCCTGTAGCTCAGTGGATAGAGCGTCTGTTTCCTAAGCAGAAGGTCGTAGGTTCGACCCCTACCTGGCGCGTAATGTTTTATTTTGTTAATTTTTAATGTAATAAATAATTCTTCAAAAATGAATTCATAAAGAAAATGAAATCCCAGAAGCTTTATGTTCGACATTTTTTTTTACAATTTGTACCCAAGATGTTTTCGTAGGATAATTCTAAATTTTATGTTAAAGTTATATAATCGAATCTTTATTTAATGCAATTTTAAATCTAATATTTCCTAATAGGCATTTTTAGAGAAAGTTTTGGATAATTAATACTTATAAATACTATTAAGATTATTTTTTTTAACTTTTTGAACTTGATTAACAAGTACAACACCATATAATATCGATCATATGAATCTTTATGTTTAAGTTTTTATTTTTATATTAAATTTAAGTCTAAAAATTTATTTAAAAAATATAGTTTTTAAAAAGTGGATTGATTGGACCTAGTACATAAATCACAGGACGGACCCGCTCTTGCGAATTTCAGTGTTGTACTTGATATGTTAAATTTGATATATAGGGAAAAAAATGCTACCAAACATGCTACTTGTTAGCTTGATTTTAGTGCACGTGTAATTCACTTCTTAACGAGTAATAAATTATCAAACTACTTGATCCCTAAATCGCAGGACCGATCCGCTCTATCGAATTTCTACGTTATACTTGATATATATAAAATGCCACCAAACATGCTACTAGTTAGCTTGATTTTAGTACATGTATAATTCACTACCTAACGAGTAACAATCAATCAAACTATTCCTAACGTATTAAATGACTTTTAGAGTGTGTTCCGTATGATAAAATTTTAGTTAATCAATTTTTTCAAAAAATATTTTCTTAGGATAAATAAGTTCCTTAAAATGAAAACTCCCTACTAAACGTTAAGAATACAAGTTTCACAAGTAATCTTCCACGTGATCTTAGTCTTTCTCACCCTCCACATTTAATCTTCACCCTACCTTTTTAGACCCATTCTTACCCTCGACTTCACTGACAATAAATTTGTCTAGATTAACTTTTTTAAAAAAAGTAAAATAATATTTAATATTTATGTCACAAAAAAAGAAGAAGTAAAAAACATAACTTATTTTCCTACCATATCGAACATATCCTCAGGGATTGCTTGGAATAGGTCAAATAAAATTATCTGTTATATGTATGAGATAATTTATTCTATCATTATAATATAAATATTAAATTCATAGTCTTAAAACTATATTTTCATTTTTAACATATCAAAAAAATTAATTACTTTTTCTATTTTATCCCTGCATTACTCTAATTTTTTTTTTTTCAAATCCGGATTATCAATTAATATTTATTAATAAAATACTCATTTCAATCATTATTTCTCGTTAAATATATAAAATTCAAAATAAAATAAAAATATACCAAGAAAATTTCTAGTTAATATTATTCTAAAATTATTATGTCTGATAATAAGGTAAAAAAAAAAAATGAAATAAAAATATGAAACAAAAAGAAAGGCATTACATGAACCGCGCGCTTACCATGAGCATATAACAGATTACAGAGTATTTCAAAAATAAAAAAAAATTAAAAAAAAAAACCGTGTTCCTCTTCATTCATCCACCATTAACGGATGTCAAAAAAATAGGAAGAGAACGACGGATATAGAGAGAGAAAGGAGAACCAAAGAGTTTTTGGTTGCTTTATTTCTCCTCTTATATCATTTCTTATTATTAGACTCTTCACATCTTCATCTCCAGGCGGCAAGTTTTGCCGCCGGATTGAAAAAAAATTAAAAAAAAATTTATACCATTCTTCACTGATTAATCAAATCATCAGCATTTCCCATTCCTTTTTTTCTTTTTGATTTCTCCTCTATTCCTTTCCTGCATTATCATTGATTTGGTAATACTACTATTCTTCATATTAATCATATTCTGTGTTGTATTATGTTGGGTGTGATGTAAACATGTTATTTTGTGTTTTTATTAAATGGGTATCTTCAAATTTCTCTTCCATTTGGTGGGTATTTCGCCGTTTTGTGAAATAACTGAAGAAAAAGGGGAATGTGCTTGGTGATTGTGTTTTTTTTTTGGATAAAAAATTTAAAATGAGGAACACCATATATGATTTGTAGTGGGTGCGTGCGGATTTTGCATTTTGTTGTTTTCATGCAAGTTGGCATTGCATGATTTGAAGGAAAGTTTATTTTAATAGATATTCTTTTGATGGAGAATGAAAGGAGCTAGTAATAGTTTTCATGGTTATAATTTGTAGTATGCTATTTGTTATGTGTTTAACCAGTTAAATTTATTACATTTTGCAGTTTAATCGATGGAGCAACCAAAAACTCCCTTCAAGGGAGTCATTGATGATGTTAAAGGAAGGATAACATGCTATAAACGCGATTGGCTCGACTCATGTGGTACAGGCGTGAGGTATGTTATGTTATGTTTGAGTTGAATATGAACTGGGACATTAATGTATTATTACTACATATTTGATGAAAATGTTGGGTTTATTGTGTAAATGAATTTTAGGATATTGGCTCCAACAGCATACATTTTCTTTGCTTCTGCTCTTCCTGTTATTGCTTTCGGGGAGCAATTGAGTAGAGAAACAGGTCCGCGCTAATATTTTTTTTTCCATATATGCGATAATTATGTAATGTAAGTTGGATTCATTTGTTGATATATTGAATTGACAGATGGAGCTATGAGCACAGTTGAAACTCTTGCTTCTACTGCTATATGTGGAATCATCCATTCAATTTTCGGTGGACAGCCTCTCTTGATCTTAGGAGTTGCAGAGCCTACCATCATCATGTACACCTACTTGTACAATTTTGTGAAGGGTAGACCAGAAATGGGGCCAAAGTTGTTTGTCGCCTGGGCAGGATGGTGTGGAATCTACTTTTTCCTTTGTTTTCTCCAAATAGTGTAGCAAGAGCTTCCCGGGGTTACCAAATGCTTAAATGTTGCTAACCATATGTTTGACAGGGTTTGTGTGTGGACGGCGTTGATGTTGTTTCTTCTTGCTATATTCAACGCTTGCAATATCATCCCTAGGTTTACGAGGCTCGCAGGAGAACTCTTTGGCATGTTAATCACAGTTCTTTTCCTCCAAGAGGCTATAAAGGTACTTGTTGTTGTCCCTCATTTTGAGAATGTACTCTTAAAGAGTCTAAAACAAAAAGGACTAGAAAGAATTTTCATTTAAAACTAGAAGAAATATCATGCTCCTCATAACTTTTTGTTCTTCGAGTCACAGGGAGTAGTGAGTGAATTTTCAATTCCAAAAGGTGAAAATCCAGAACGAGAGGAGTTCCACTTTGAATGGCTCTACACCAATGGGTTATTGGCAGTTATTTTCTCGTTTGGTGTGCTTTTAGCTTCACTTAAAAGTAGAGGAGCTAGATCATGGCGTTATGGTACAGGTATGTGACAATATCTGCTTTACTGAAGGGTGAATTTGGATTTTGGATATATTTTTCTGTTAAAAGTCTCTCATACAATCGACTATTATGAACAGGTTGGATGCGAAGTTTTATAGCCGACTATGGGGTTCCCCTTATGGTTGTGTTATGGACAGCAATGTCTTTCGGTGTGCCTGGAAAAATTCCTTCTGAAGTTCCTCGAAGGCTCTTTTGTCCTCTCCCTTGGGAGGCTAAATCATTATACCACTGGACTGTGATCAAGGTACTCTAAACTTCACAATGACACCCTTATTCACCTAGGCTTTTTGAGTTCTCCAGCTGGAGTGGCCCATAAGATCTGGACTGCGTCTATATTCTGTTCTGAGCATATTTTGCTCCTTCAGTTAGGTTTCATAAAAGGGGATGTCGTAAAACAAACAGAGACATTACAATTCATCATCAACATCCTTTGTTTTTATATATGTTCTTATATAGGATTGGCAGACATGATATTCTTCAACAAAAAACTTTTGAAAGTGGGCCATACAAATGGCTTGTGGCACATGAACTTTCTCCTATAGGCTATAGTAATTCGGAAGTCAGTGTGATACATATCAAGATATTGTTAGCTCCCTCTTTGGGTATTTGCTGGAATTTTTTTTTTGTAAATTTATGGATTAACTCTATGTATGTCAGATAAGTTGGAAAATTCCTATCCTGTATAATTTAGTTTATGCACTTCATTGCAGGATATGGTAAGGGTCCCGGTGTTGTATATCTTTGCTGCCATCATTCCAGCTCTGATGATAGCTGGTCTATACTTTTTCGATCATAGTGTTGCTGCACAGATGGCACAACAGAGCGAGTTCAATCTTAAAAACCCATCTGCTTACCATTATGATCTGTTTTTGCTTGGAGTCATGGTATAGATTTTCAGAATTTTTTCTATGTAGAGAGATAAGCTTTAGTTCACTTCAGGTCTTCCACTCGGCTCATTCTTCATCCTGAATTTATGGTTGCAGACTTTGATATGCGGATTACTTGGGATTCCCCCTTCAAATGGGGTACTTCCACAATCACCAATGCATACAAAGAGCCTTGCTGTACTCAAGAGACAGGTAGCTAATGCAATAATATGTTCTCTATTTATTCTCATATGCGTGATTAATTGTCCTACTAACACTACTTGGTCCCTCATGAGCAGCTAATTCGGAAGAAAATGGTGAAGAGTGCGAAGGAAGGTATTAAGCAGAATGCAACAAAATCAGAGATATACGGAAAGATGCATGCCGTTTTCGTTGAGATGGATGCTACATCAAAGGTAAGTGCTGAACCAAGTATAAATGTTGCCAATCAGGGTTGCATAGGTCAATGTCCATACGGCCTATTCATTTCCAAAAAAAATGTGTTTATTTATTTTCAATACCTCTAACTAGTTTGGGTTGAGACATAGTTGTTGGATTATAAGAAATTCCTTTATCTTATGCAGCGCACGGCAGATAGGGATTTGGAGAACTTGAAGGCAGCTGTAATGAAACATGAAGATGGAGAAAATGGAACAGACGGAAAACTTGACCTTGAGAAGCACATTGATGCACACTTGCCTGTCCGAGTAAATGAGCAAAGAGTCAGCAACTTTTTGCAATCGCTACTTGTGGGATGTAGTGTGTTTGCTATACCTGTGATCCGTAGGATACCCACCTCAGTTCTTTGGGGATATTTTGCCTACATGGCCATTGACAGTCTCCCTGGTAATCAATTCTGGGAGAGGCTGCTGTTGCTTTTCATTCCTTCGGGTAGAAGATTCAAGTAAGTCACGAAAAACTATTCTTCATAACTAAGTCTTGAAAAATCCCTCAAAACTTCTGCTCATTTTCACATTAACACCTGGATATCTTAAATTGTAGGATTTTTGTGTTGTTACGTAATTATGCTAGCCTAGTTCTTATTCGAACTGAGAACTAGAGGAAAAGTGACATGTATTTTGGCATTAGAATCTTTGTTATCGGTCATAAACTACTTTTGTGTTTCACTTTATGGTAGACCATGCCATAGTTATATACATTAGATTATTCAAGTGGTAGTAATTGATTGGTTAAACAGTAGCATCTTCTAAGTGCTATTTTTGTTATGGTTCTTTTGACAGGGTATTTGAAGGGCTCCATGCCTCCTATATTGCGTCGGTCCCATTCAAATACATTGTCAAGTTTACGATGCTCCAGTTGGTGTATTTCTTAATTTGCTTTGGAGTAACATGGATACCTATTGCTGGAATACTATTCCCTGTGCTTTTCTTCCTTCTCATAGCTATAAGAGAGCATGTTCTTCCCAAGTTTTTCCCATCTGAGTATCTTAAGGAATTAGATGCAGCTGAGTACGAAGAAATTGCTGGTGTTCCTAAGGTAAATTATTTTTCCTACCTTTACTGCACCCTCCTGTGTAAGTGCAAATGTTATAGGTGGGCTTTTGTGCACATTTTAGTTTATTATTTTTGCTCTAATTGCATTCTTCTTAATACTGGATGCTTCATGGTATTCTGTGCGATTAACTTGAGTGCACTGCACACAAACAATCAACATTTTTTTGAGTTCTCATGTCCATCTTTGTTGCATTCAACTGCAATATAACTTGTTCCCTGGCCATATGCTGTAGTTTTGTACCTCACTGAAGTTTTGCTTTGGATATAACTGAAAGAAAGGATCCTTCACTGATTTTCTAGAGACTACAGATAGTAGAAATGGTAGGAATTAGACCAAGCAAATACAAGCTTGTGTTAATTAATAACCAAAATATAAGTTGGCAACAGGGAGGTAACTAAACCAGACAAAAGAACTTGTTAATTCCACCCAAGAGATAAGATGACTAATTATGTGACTAGATAAAATAAATAAAAAGACAGTTTTTACCATAATTCATTGAACTTACTAAGAGATAGGACTGATGATCTCAAGATGCACTCTTGCTACCACATAGGCCAACTACAGAACCATTACTGATACAAAAATCCATAATTTGGTGGAGGAAATTGGTCTTCAAACTCTAAACACCTTCACTGAAAATCTTCCTTCTAGATAGCATGTCCTTATAACCCTCAAAACTCAAAAGCCCATACAAGATTTTACAGAAATATTCCCTTTTAACTTTCCGAACTGCTAAAAGCGAACCACCATTTCCTTCACAGGGTTAATTTTTCTTGTTTTCGTTTTAGTAATTAAAAGCCTTAAAAGAAGAGACAAATATATGAAAGAATATACCAGTAAGCTCACAAATAAATTATAAATACAACAAACACCAATATTTCTCATTTTCTTTGTATGAGTTTAACATATGTCTTTTTTCCAGTATGTCGATTCTGGAAATAATACACAAGGCACCTTCTGTTCTTTTTTCATTATTCCAGCTCTATTTATTTTGTTCTACACATTCGGCATTCAAAACCCACTATCTGGAGTAATCTGGATTCAGCTCTAATCATCTTACAGAATTGTAACTTTGTGTAATTAGATTTATATCAGCCTTTTATGAAGAACTTGATAACCCCCTGGATCATTCAGCTGCTACATTTTTCGGTTGCATTCAATTTTCTTACCACTTCTTCTATGTAATACAAACAAGTGAAGTGTCTTCTTGATGAGAACTTTGAGGATCCCTTAGGATACCCGTTCTCACAATTGTTTATGAATCTATCTGCAGGAGAGAGAGATAGCTGATGAAGAAAATGATGATGATTTCTCTGATTCTGAGATATTGGATGAGATGACAACACACAGAGGTGAACTAAAACATAGATCTGTCAGCCTCACCGAAAGGCAGCATCAGGTAAATTGGCTTTGTCAAATCGTCCAACATTAGCAGCTTCCATTTTTATTACGTTGGAAGAAATTGATAATGACCCCATTTCATTTATGTCAGGTGTATCCACACGACACATCTGGAATGTAATGGCACCTGATGCATCAACGTAAATGATACAACTCATTGCGACTCTCAATCAAAGTACTTCCAGGGAGGTCATTATAATTTTGACAAATCTTTTAAGTTGTGGAAAATGTGTAATAGAAAGAATACATAAAAAGAAAGATGTGAGTAGATAAGAGCGGGAGATGAAGATATAACAAAACAAAAAAAAGAAGGAAAAAAAGCACGAGCTATTTTGTACAAACTTATAATTTTCTTTCATAGTAATGAAGCTAAGTAATATAGAAGTTTGATGCTGATTGAAAAATTTGTATAATTCTGAATGCTTTTTTTTTGTTGTTGTTATTATTTCATTTTTTGGCAAAGGTTGAAGGTGTTGACTAGATGATGTTTGTATTATACAAAATGAGTCACTGTGAAATCTGGTAACTTTGCTTGTAAAACTACTTTTGATAGTCTTAAAACATTTGAAGACTTAATACATCAGATGGTCACTCAACTATGCATTCATTCTCTCAGAAAGTCACTCAACTTTCAATTTTCATACAAAAGTCACTGAACTATGCACTTCTTTCTCAGAAAGTCACTCAACTTTGAATTTTAACTCAAAAGTCACTCAACTATCAACTCTTTCCTCAAAATGTCACTCAATCTATTAAATTATTTTTTAATTAAAATTTATTGATATAAATTATTTATATACCAAACCAAAAATTTTAAAAAATAAATTAAATCATTTAGTGATCCACCCACCTAACCCGACCCACTAAAAAATATGATATGACCCATTTTATTTTATCTTTAATCCTAAATTAATCCCTCTCTTTAAACCTTGAATTATGATTAAAGATAAAATAAAATGGATCATATCATATTTTTTAATGGGTCGAATTAGGTGGGTGGATCACTAAATGATTTAATTTATTTTTAAAAATTTTTGGTTTGTTATATAAATAATTTATATCAATAAATTTTAATTAAAAAATAATTTAATAGATTGAGTGACTTTTTGAGGAAAGAGTTGATAATTGAGTGACTTTTGAGTTAAAATTCAAAGTTGAGTGACTTTCTGAGAAAGAAGTGCATAGTTGAGTGACTTTTGAGTGAAAATTGAAAGTTGAGTGACCTTCTGAGAGAAGAGTGCATAGTTGAGTGACCATCTGAGGTATTAACTCGACATTTGAAATTACATTGAACAATAAAAGGCTAATGAATCAGTCTATATATATGACAACCCCAAGAATACTTTGAGAAAAACTTAGCAAATATATTTGACAAGTATCCCAAGTTTCCAAATATTAGAAAATATTAGTATTTGGGTCAAGTTGTAATAATTGGAAATTTAAAAAAAAATTAAATTACCCTAAATTTTAATCTTTTATAAATAATATCAATTATTTATTAATGTGTATTTAAAAAGTTATAAATATATTGAATCAATAACAAATTTGAGTATGTTATTAATGTATTGTCTTGTCTATATTGTTTGTCTTTTTTGGTTTCCCAATTTTCTTCATACCCAGGGCTTGTACTTGAGACCTCTAGTCAAGGATGAAATATTTTCACCAGTGCATCACAACTCATGTTGATGTCTTGCTTATATTGTTATTTTGTTATTATTGATTGTTATCAATTATATTATAAGGTTACTTTTTAATGAAACATTTTTATTATAAAATGATGATATAAATTTATGAGTATTTTAAAATAATTTTTAGAACTATGAGGTAAACACATGGTAAAACTTTACCAAAATATAATTTATCAAGAATATTTTGAGAACTTAGAATTCAAAGTGTTAGCTTAATGTGTACTTACTAATTTGCATGGCTCAACCTTTTCAACTTATACAATTGGGATGTCTGTCCAATTGAGTTAATGAATGATGAGTCAATAACCAACTCAAATTTGAGTGAGTTATATTTTTGTGAGCTAGTTTTATTATATTTGCAAAAGTCATTCGTACAAATATCCTACTTTGGGTGATGTCTAATTATTGTTCCTCAATTATGTTTTTAATTTTTGACAGATTGATCTTATAGATCTTTATATTTGTACGAGTTTGTATTCTGAACCTTTCTATTTGATTTTGTGTTAGATGAATCCATAAACTTAATGAAACTCAATATTTTAAGTCCTTCTGACATTGATCAAGCTTATGTGACAACTTAATTATTGAGTTGACATAAATACATGATATCACACGTTGAAGAAGCGTGAACATTACAATTTAGACTAAAAATAACATTTGTTTTTAAAAAAACAAAAATAAGAAAATAAAAAATGGCATTTTTACTTCTATCTTTTTTTTCCTTCCCAACTAACCTTTATTTCAGATTTAAATGTTCTAATCTTAATGAAAATAAATAAGATACAAAAATACATTCGACACCAAAGTAACAAACAATTTTAAGTGGGCATAAATTTATATTTCCGTATTGTAATATTGCACAAGTTATGTCATAAAAGGCATGAGACGTATTGCTTCTAACACTGAACATAATATCCCACACAAATTATTCTACAAGACATAACAAGTTATGTTTGTATTCCGAGATGGCCTAATGTAATATAAAATGGAAAATTAGCAATCTAGTAAAAAAAAAAACATAACTAGTAAAAACCTATATAAATTTAAAAAATATTAGTAAAAATGTCAAAATGTCATTATTTTTAAAAACACTGTGTATCCCAATTTACTTCCTATTTTATCTCACATTGATTATACCTTTTCCAATTAATTATCTCTCATATTAAAAAAAAGTTACTTTCTCTCTCTCAGATTTTACTCTTTCAATTATCCATCATTTTTAAATCCCGACTTTTTTCTCTTCCGTCATTTTTTTTTCCAGAAATTGAGAAAAAAATTCTCTCTCTAAATTTTTTAGGAGTCCGAAACTCAAACGGTAGAAAATATTAACAAAAATTCCAAAAGGGTATATAAAATTTTATATAAACCAAAACGGTAAAATCGCTCCGCCCGCAGCGATTTACTTCAACTGAAAAAGTAAAATCGCTGCGGGGCAGCGATTTTGCCAAAAAGTTTTTTCCTTCTTACAAATCGCTGCCAGGGCAGCGATTTGTAAAAAAATTTTTTTTTTTTTTAAAAACATAAATCGCTGCCTAGGCAGCGATTTACCAAAAAAAAAAAAAATTTTATGTAAATCGCTGCCTAGGCAGCGATTTACAAAAAATAATATTTTTTTATATAAATCGCTGCTACTGTAGCAGCGATTTATGTTTTTTTTTAAAAAAAAAATTGTAAATCGCTGCTACAGTAGCAGCGATTTATATTAATTTTTTTTAATAAATCGCTACTGTAGCAGCGATTTATTTAAATTTTTTTTTTATTAAATCGCTGCAATAAGCAATTTTTTAAACTAAAAAAAATTAAAAATTTTAAAACAGCGATTTTATATATAAAAAAATTATAATTAATAGATGTGATTAGAGATGTACTTGAATTCAATTAAATAATTTTTCTCCTTTAATTTTTTATTTAAAAAATTAATTATTTAAATTCAAATATTATTTAAATTTAATTCAATATAATATCTTTTTTTAGAAAGAAAATATATTTATTACTTTACTTATTTTTAATTTTTTTAAAATAATGTATATTTTCTTATAAGTTATATACATAAATTTTAAAAAATATTATAATTTTTTTATATATATAAAATCGTTGTTTTAAAAATTTTTAATTTTTTTTTAGTTTAAAAAATTGCTTATCGCAGCGATTTAATAAAAAAATTTTTTAATAAATCGCTGCTACAGTAGCGATTTATTAAAAAAATTGATATAAATAGCTGCTACTGTAGCAGCGATTTATATAAAAAATATTTTTTTAATAATCGCTGCTACTGTAGCAGCGATTTGTATAAAAAATTTTTTTTTTTTTTGTAATCGCTGCCTAGGCAGCGATTTACATAATTTTTTTATTTTTTTTTTTGTAAATCACTGCCTAGGCAGCGATTTATGTTTTTTTTTAAAAAAAAATTTTTTTTTTATAAATCGCTGCCCTGGCAGCGATTTGTAAGAAGGAAAAAACTTTTTGGCAAAATCGCTGCCCCCGCAGCGATTTTACTTTTTCAGTTGAAGTAAATCGCTGCGGGCGGAGCGATTTTACCGTTTTGGTTTATATAAAATTTTATATATCCTTTTGGAATTTTTGTTAATATTTTCTACCGTTTGAGTTTCAGACTCAATTTTTTAGTATCATTTCTCTCACACACAATTTTTTACCCTTTATTCCCTCTTCTTAAATAACTCAAACCTTAATTGATTTGCATAGCTGACAATTATTACCGTAACCATCACAATGTCTCTTTGAAACAAAGTGTTAATACACTTCCCTCTACAACAAGTCTCATTGTACCTGCATTTCTTTCCAATTAATTCACAATTTTGCCTGTCCGCCAACATGTTCACTCACTTCTTCTTGCAACAAATTGATCTATAGTTCTTTAAGAACCATATTTGTATCCATTTAATTATTTCTTTCACAATGTAATTGTATTTTTTTAAAATTTTGTATCCTTTTTTAAATTGTACTCACTCCAATATGTATATGTGTATTTATATTCATTAATATTTTCATGTTTGTGTTTGTATAATGAAATTTGTATTTCTTTATCAGTTTGTATTCATTCCAATAGATATGTCAAATGACTTTGTAGTGATTTAAGAAGCATGTTTGTATCCATAAACTTATGTAAATTCGTGTTCATTAAGAAAGGATACAACATTGGGTTGTATATTTTTAAAAAACGTATAGTTTTTCTTAAAATTCCTGCAAATTTGTATTCTAGTCATCTAAACACACAAATTTACAATCATATTAACAACAAAAATTTGTATTTCAAAAGAAAATTGTATTTCATGACAAAAAATGTATTTCTTATCTATTATATATATCAAAAATATATTATATCCAATATCTAATTCATAGAACTTCAACTAAATAGGATTCCAAATTATTATGTATTCCAAGCATCCAACATAAAAGATCAAAACCATTCAATCATTCACTGTTTGTATCCCAAACAAATTACAAAGTAAAAAATATATTTTGAACTTAATTGTATTATAAATTGTATTATCTTGAATACACAATTTGTATTACATAATTTAAATTGTATTTAGATGCAATTGTGTATTCGAAACAGACAAGAAATACAAATTATATATCAACAAACATACAAATTCGAAACAAATAACATACAAATTTTGATCTTTTAATTGTTATATCAAAGCCAAAATGTATTCGAATAAAATTTTGTTGTTGTATCTAAAAACTATGAATTCAAAATAAATCTTTCAAAGAAATACCGAATTTTGGACAGCAACAACGCACCCAACAACCTTGGTGTTGTTCAGCACCAATTCAATAGCTTGAAGCTCAATGTCAATTTGTATTGCTTATTTGTTTGTACCAATCTCCTTTTATCCGGCAATTTTTTTTTAATCAATTGTCTTGTCTTCTACAGAGAAGGAGGATCCTCAATAAAGAATTGAAAGTCGTTAATGAAAAATGAGAAAGACGCGAGAATTTGTCGCCTTAGTCTCTTAATCAGTATCAATCTCCTTTTTTTTTTTGGCAAAAACCTTTATCAATTGTCTGGCCTTTTACGAAAAAGGAGGATCATCAATGTAGAAAGTCATTAATGGATTATGAGGAAGACGAGAGAATTTGTATCTATTTTAATCTCCTAATCTGTAAAGTAATATATTTTTAACACTATTTACTTAATTTGAAAGATTCTCTCCCCTGTTTTTTTTTTTTTAATTTGTTATTTTCTTAGTTGTATTTTATTAAGTTAAATAAATAAAAAACATAAATCAACAATATAACAAGTTAAAATATTGACATTTTAAATAAATATTGAAAGTATGACTATGATCCTATTAAATACTAAAATATTGACATTTAAAAAAAAAATTCCATAAAAACTATATTAGACATACACACTAAGCGATTTTTTTTATGAATAGTTTCAATTAAAATCCCATCAATTATAGCATAAGCTTTATCATTTCTTGTCAGCTATTAATTTTTTCATTCTCTAACAATGATAAAAACATATGCTCCAAAGGGTATAAGCTTTAATATTTGAACATTACGATAAATTATGAAAAATACTTCACAAAGTTCATGCAGTTCAGATCCTAGCATAGAAAAACACGGACTCAAATAATTGAATTTTTCATTATGTGAAAGAAATTTTGGTCAATTATGTTGCATAACTTAATTTTTGTAAAATGCTTGTCAAGCAAATTAGTTTTGAATAGATGAATACTTTGATCAATAAATTTTCATTAATAAACAATCGTCTTTTTTAAATAAAAAACCTATCATATTCAAAGATAAAAGATTAAAAATACCATAAAACATAATTAAACTGTAGAAAAAATATCCTCTACAAATAATATACTATTTCCTCATTCATTTTACTTATTATATTTGAATTTAACATGTTTATTAAGAAAATTAGAATTGACATAGCAATTTTACGGCACTATGTCTATTTATTTAGTTTAATATAAAGGGTGTGTTTGGTATGACGGAAAATGTTTTCCATGGAAAATATTTTCCTAGAAAATGTTTTCCTGGAAAATAAGTAGATTTTGGACTTATTTTCTCATGTTTGGTTGGTGAGTAGAAAATATTTTCCGGATATGATTTTTAGTGTTTGATTTATTAATGAAAAATAGTTTTAAGGAACATCTTTTATTTTTACTAGAATACAAAATACTTTATGAAATTAAAAATATTTTTTAAAAATAATTTTTTTTGGGTGGTGGTGATAGGATGTGGGGTAGTGGGTGGGGGTAGAGGGAGGGGATAGTAGCCAAAAATAAAAGTTTGAAGTTGATAGTATTTTAAAAAAAAAGAAAATTAATTTTTTTGGGGGGTGGGGTGGGGGTGAGGGGGCTAGTAGGGTGGGTAGGGGCGGCGGGGGGGGGAGAGAGAGAGAGGTAGGAGCTTAAAAATAAAAATTTGTGTTGAAAATATTTTTTAAAAATCAAAATTAATTTTTTGGGGAGGGGGGCCGGGGGTGATAAAAGATCGGGTGAAAAAATAAAATTTTGAAATTGAAACTATTTTTATAAAAAATTGATGTTTTTCCCAAAAAAAATGTAATTTGAAATTGGAGGAGAGCTTTGGAAAATGTTTTCCTTAATTTTTGAAGGGAAGTCATTTTCCTTAATTTTGAGGAAAATGAGTTGATTTGGAAAACATTTTCCAAAACTTTTGCCCAACCAAACATGAGAAAATTGGAAAACATTTTCCAGAAAATGTTTTCCTTCGTACCAACACACTCAAAGTTTTGAATTTTTTTTTTTGCAAAATAATGAAGTATATAAGCAACAAATCATTTGTGTTTTTTTTTTTCAGAAAAGAGAACTTATTTTTCTCAAAATTTTAAAAATTCCCATAATTAGGAAAAAGGAAGCTTCATAGGATAAAAGGCTGTTTATGAATCTGTGGAAAATTCAAAAAGAAATTTATTACAGAGTTTAAAAGACTGTTTAAAATCAATAAGCTCTTCAACTTGCAGTTTGAGAAGTTGTTGAAACGATAGTGATTCACAAAGAAGAAGAAGAAGAAGAGAGATCTGAATTTTTGTGATACTGTAAATCATGGCTTCAAGTTCAACGAAGAACAATCCGCTACTACCAACGACGACGGCGATCGATCCATCACCGTCGCGGATGGAGGAGAAGCTCTTCAAAGGATCGGCCATGACCAAACGCGGTGCTTATGCTGCTATCTCTTACATGTCATGTGCTGGTATAGATGTTTCCTCTTTCTTCCTTCCTATTGTTTCACCTGATTTGTGTAGCTGTTCTCTGTTGAATTGCCAATTTGCGTTTTCCGTTTTTGAGGAATAGGGTTCGCATTTTTGGAACTTGTTGAAATTGCAAATTTTAGAGCTACAAATTTGTATATGCTCATTACGTTTGATTCAAATTGAGAGGTTATTTGTTGATCGGGAGTTGAGTGATTTATCATGGAATGAAGTGTTATAATGTGTAACGGTTGAATTTTGACCTTCTCGGTCACTTTGAAATAAGCTACTATTGCAATCATTAGAGCTAGCATGGGAGTTGCTTCGATCTGTACAATTCAAATAAAAGTTTATTTTTGGTTGATGGAAATGATGTATTATAAGATGTTGTAGCCTTTCCTAATTGTATAAAAAGTTGTGCTCTTGATTTATGTTTGGTGTTACTGATAGGAGGTTCTCTTCATATTCAGTGATTATTGCTCAGTCTTGTTTCACCGTCTGTGGTTTGCCAGCTGAATGAGATTAACGTTTGCTGAATTAACTACTATTGATGGCACTTAGATTTGGTTAGATTGAATCTGATAATGGTTGACTCATGTTGAAGCTAATCATGGCAACTTTGGTAGTTGGTTGTAGCCCCATAAATTATACTTTCTGCTCCTTAATATGCAGATCTGTGTTCAATTAAATAAAGGACGTGCGATGTAATTTTTTTAAAAAAAGGAATGTTCACCTATTCTGCTGTCTCTATAACAATTTTTTTTCTCTCTTCTTTCATGTTTTAAATAAGACAAAAAAAAATAAAAATTAATCATATGCAAATGGAGTGTCATGCACATAAAAAGTTTATTGTAGAATGATCATTTCATGCCTTATCAGTCTATGAATATTCTTATGGTGTGCAATCCATTTTCACATCTGAAGGCTTGGGTGCCATGCTTCAATCTTCAAGAGAAAAGTATTCATCCATGTACTCAATGTTAAAATACATTGCTGTTATTAAGTAGGATTAGTAGCGCAAGATCTTTGAAATATCAAGCTTTATGTGCCTTACACATCAAATGCCTTGGTTACTGGCTAACACAATAATAAAGTACTGCCATTCATTTAGATTCTTTTCAAGTACTTCCTCCGTTTAATTATGCATCTTAGTTTTAACTGGACACAGTGTTCAAGAAAGTAACAAGATTTTTGGATCTTGTCATCTTGAACTAAAAATGTGTATAGTGTACCAAAATGTCTTTTGAATCTTGTGCTCTTAAATATGCCATGTGAGATGTTGGAATTAAAGAGTTACTAAAAGCGACATTCTTCTTAAACATACTAAAAGGAAAGTACGGCATATCTAAAATAAAGGGAGAATTTTTTACTTTCTTCATATGTATCTAAATTCATCATGCTTGAATTGCTCAGCTTGTAATGACATGATTAAATGTTCTTTTGGATGAATGTACCCTACATAAAGTAGTGGGGAATGTTTGGGAATTGGATACAAAAAAAGTTTTTCACACAATTTGTTTATACCATCTAAAATGCCACTATCTTTATATTGCACCAATTGTTCATTAACATGTTAACATAATCTTGGCACTGTTGGTTTTAAACTCTTTTCTATTTCTCTTTGGTTATTTAGCATTTTTGCTCACAAAGATTGTTGTATGTTGGATACTTTATACATGTTCGTGCCTACTTATGCATCCTTAAAATGTCTCATCTTGTCAGATGATAGATAGGGATGGCAATGGCGCAGGGTGGGGTGCAAACCCGCATAAACCAGCAAAGACTTTGCCCTGCCCCGCTCCGCCCCACATAGCAATTTTTTTTTGCCCCGCCCCGCCCACGCCGCATAAATTCATTAAAGTACCGCATATATCCCTGCACTTTTAGAAGGACACAGTGGCTGTGTTTTACTTTCTTCACATATGAAATAATTGTTTGTTAGTTTATGTACTACACAACACAATCAATTCATTCTAAACAGAGAAAAGACTTTTTAAAAAACTTTTAGTGATATTAAATAGTATTTTGTTGATGTTTTATCCTCTTCATAATTACCTGGGATAAGATTGAATTATGCAAGAATGTATAGAGTACTGCCTTATTTTTTGACTAGTGTGTTTATTACCCAAAAGGAATGTGAAAGTAGTTAATATTGCGAAAGGCTTGGGTAATCGCATACCGTCTCCGCCCCGCCCCGCCCTACAAAAGCTCTAACCTGCACTGCCCGCAACACTATAAGTCGCCCCACCCTGCAATGGCTCTGCCCCATTGACGTCCCTAATGATAGACAAGTTTGAAGACTCCACTTTTCTTTTGCTTTGCTTTTAGCCAAGTCCAAGCCTCCAAGGTCGCCCGTGTTATAAATGGATGAATTCAAAGGGATAAAAGTAAGTGGATAAGGAAGGGCAAACTTACTCTTATATTATTAGCTTAAGATGGACATTTGTATTATTTGGAAATCATTGCATTGATGTCCATTGGAGTTGTCTTTGTTTACACTATAAGCAATTAATCAGTAGTAAATGTATAAAAGTACTGTGTTGTATTTTTGCCGCATGTTATGCTACCTGATTCAGACAAATAGACTGCATTTCTGTCTTTGTGGATATGGCTATTGTTCATATATGCTACTCTAACGTAGTGGTAAATTAACTTGTTTTTCGTTTTCTTTTCTTTGTTGGTAAATCCATGTGTAAATGCCATTATATTAATGATACTCTAGAACTTACTGCAAACAAACTAATAATCTCTGTTCTTTATCATGCACTTAAAAAAGAAAAACCAGATAGTTTCAGTTTGGGCTAGTCGCTCCATTGTCCAACACCCAGAATTTAGGGGATACCTTTGACTTCGATTTTTGAATGAAAAAAATTAGAATGCAGATAAAGACTCAATGAGACCCCATTGCACATCATTGCTTTGTGCTTAATGTCCATTTCTAGATGATATTCTTCGTCCATATCATGCACTTTCAATGTTTATTCATGTTCATTGGGGTCTGCGGACTCCACTCAATTCTAAAAAAAACCCGTAAATTAGTCTATTTTTAAGGACATCTAGTTGAGAATCAACACTTAATTATGTGACCCCAACGACAGGAACTTAAGGCATAGCCATTGATGACTAGGGATGATGCATGGTTCCATTAAGCATCAGCGAATATAGAAGAACCTCAAATTTAATGTCAAGTACTGAAGCATAGTTGCCCATATTCAATTTTGATTCTGTCAGGTCATTTGGGAGGAATATAGGAACTTCCCTTTTTTTTTCTCTAACCCTTTGCTTCACCTTTCTAAGAATCGTAGTCCTTAAGTTGATCTTTTCCTATTGTCCATAGAAGACCTTTGGTTCTCCATAATAGTGTTGTCAAAGGCTCTTTGTCAACGTTAACCCTAAAGCGAATCAAAATGTGTTGAGCGCTTTGCCTCGCTTAATGTGCACTTCAGTGTTATACTTTTCCTTGCTAATCAGTCTTTTCTGAAGAGGCAGCACTAAACAATTGATATTTCATTTTATCCTAAAAAAATCATTTTTATTGTTCATATATTTGTCATTCATGCTTATAATTATTAGTCTTTGGACTAAACATATATATTTATATTTGTTTTCTCCGTTTGTGCCTTTTTTCATTAAAGGAAACACTTGTTTTTGCTTTGTGCTTAAAGCCCCAATGGACCTTAGAGCTTTTTATAAACTGCTTGATGCTTACAAAGTTACCTGATATTGACTTGCAGTTCTCTTGGTATTGTTCAATAAAGCGGCTCTTTCTTCATACAACTTCCCATCTGCAAATGTCATCACACTCTGTCAGGTACCTAGAGACTCTATTTCTTTGACAATTGGTAAGTAGTATTCTTCCCCATTGAGGGAATGTTGGCCACCATCAAAAACCTAGAGACTCCATTTTTAGCAGTAGGCCTGGTGCTCTTAACATTGTACCACAAGTTATATGTTCATTTTCCTGGGCTGGTTCCAGACATTTGTCCTAAAGCAATTTGTCTTCAACAACTACTTACCTATTGTAATCCCACGGTGTGGTCTGGCTTATTTCTTAATTTTACACAAACCTTACCTTGTGAGGGTAGAGAGGCTATTTCCAACCTCTAAATAGACTGTCAATTCATCATGCAGAACCTCTGGCTTATTTCTCAAGTTTTACTTAGTTACCGGATGTAGTATTTTAAGTTATTAATATCTCCATATAACGTATTTATATTTCTAAATGAGTTTAGGAACTTGTGCTTGACAGGAGTTATTTGCTCCTGTACTTTTCTAAAGCAGTTCTTTGTATCAGTTGGCATCACTGAATTGATATATTTAATGTCTTGTCATCTGCAGATAATATGCTCGTGTTGTTTTCTTTATCTCTTAAGACGGCTGAAGCTGATTTCTTTTCATTTGAGTGAATCGCTGGCTACGCCTGACAATTTTAAAACGTTTGTGCCACTGAAGACAGTAATTGATACTTTACCTGTTGCTGTGACCTATCTTCTCTACATGGTAATTGCTTCATTTAGAATTGCACTTTTATGCCTTTTATTTCCTCAAAGGTCAGGAGTTCGAATCTCACCAAAAAATTTTATGTGGTCTCTGGTTCTCCTTGAAAGCTAGTCACGATGGAGTCTGTTCGGGGAGTCAATGTACCCATGTACACAACCCTTAGGAGGACAACTGTTGTATTTACAATGATTGTGGAATCCATTCTTGCAGGTCAGAAGTATAGTCGTCCTATTATTGGAAGGTAAAGATTTCCTTTTTATCTTAGTTAGTTCTGTTGCAGAAGCTATGTCTACAAATTTTATGCGATCTTGAGATAGACACAAAGAAAAGTTCCTTAGCGGGAATCAGAATATTAGGAAATAAAATTTGAAATAACTTCTCAAAGTTTGTACAATAGAGAATATTTGGAGTTTGGACTATAATGTTTCCCTACCTATTCATTCCATTCTCACTCATATTCTCAATTTATGAATTAAAATTGCTTTCCAATATCTTATTAAATCTTCTGGTTCAACAATGGTTGACTTTTGTAAGAACTAAACAATTTTCCATAAAGAAGAAAATTTTCATATGGAAATAATACCTAGAAGAACTGGATTAATGTTTCCCTTGTTCCTACATTCTGGTTATGGAAACAAGAGTTATAACTCTGGGAAAATAGAAGTTTCTTCAACTTAAATTGCTTAAGTTGAAACAAGGGTTATTGCTCTGGGACTATTTCTTTTCCTTCTCAAAAAGAAGTAAATGAGATCTGACAAAATGCATAAAGTTTAAACTTATTGGTTAACCTAACAGCCTTAAATATCTTAATGGCATGTGTGAAGAAATATAAGAGAAAAATATTATGGAATTGTGTATCTACATTATAATACTAAAATCCTATTTATAGACAATATATTACAATCCTTTTCCAAGTAGGATTCTATGTACTCTTTTTGTTTCTATTCATATTCTAATTGTACGGATATATGAGAGCGAAATAGGCAAATACATGGCTTTTTTCTGTTGCTTCATTTGTGTGTGTCTGAAAGCTACAAGAAAGGAAAGTTTTTTTTTTCCATTTGTTTCGGTTCTGTTATATTTCTAGTAATTAGTTAAGAGGCTATTAATGGGTTTATAATTTTAAACAAAAGTGTCTTTTGGTTCACAGGCAAAGTTATGCACTATTATAATCCAGAGATTTCTTTTTTTTCTTTTGATGACCATGGTGTCCAGGCCAGCTTTCGCACACCAGAACTATTATCACCTACTGTTTTTTTTTGGTCTCCACTGAATTTTGAATCTGAGACTCAGGGTTATCAACCACTTCATTGACCACTAGGCCACACCCTTGGGTGCTTATAATCCAGATCTTTTTTGATAAGATAATAGATTCCATAGAAGGTATCAAGAAGAGGCATCACTTGCAAAGCATAGAAAATAACAAGACATTGTTAGCTCTATTGCAAAAGGCTAATCTTAAGTTAAGGAGCTAACAATGTCCAAGAAACTTTCAGGGGAGCTACAGAGGGTTGTTTAAACTTAAAACTATAGACTTAAGAATGTAGCTCGGGGAAGAGGTGCCTGCATCTATTGTTTCTCTCTGTCAATACACACCCAAAAATGCAAGCTGGGATCATCTTCCATACTTCCCTGATGGATTTACCGGCCTCTCATGAGCTCCAGCTAACCAGTGCATCTTTAATACTACTTGGCATAACCAATTTTAGACTAAAAACTGGGATGAACATGTTCCGTACGCCTGTGGCTGCTGTACAATGAAGAAAAAGATGACTGTTGGTTTGTAGGGCCCGGTGACACATGAAGCGTCTGTTGACGATGTGATTTTTCTCCTGATGAGGTTGTCTTGGGTGAGAGAGTCTTCATGGAGGGCTAGTCAGCTAAAACAAATCACCTTGTGGTTAAATTTGGTTTTCCAGATTAACTTCCATGGCCAATTGACTAGCATTTCATTTTGAGCACATAGTGAATAGTATGCTGCTTTCACGGGATATTTACCAACTGCTTTATCCCTCCAAATGAGTCTGCCAGGTGATTGATCAATTGATCTGGACAACTCCTCGTCTCTCATTAGTCATTAAGCTGAGAAGGTCTAGTAGTTCATGTTCTTGGAAGTTCCTTCTGGATTGAGGGATTCAGGTATTGCCAGCTCTATTTTGAGAGATGGTTGAAGATTTGCTTGTGGTTATGCATAGAGACTAGGAAGATGGTTGAAGATTTGCTTGTGGTTATGCATAGAGACTAGGAAGATGGTTGAAGATTTGGTTATGCATAGAGACTAGGAAGATCATTTTGTAATGTTGAGTCCCCTAGCCATATATCTTCCAAGAAATTAACCTTTGATCGATCCATTGCCCTTGCCCATCTTGAACTGACAATTGAGATAGAATTCCTCCCCTAACTTGCTAATATACTTCCAAGGACCTAGACCATACGGAGAACTAACAACCTCGGTGCTCCAGTGGTTCTTAGTACCATGTTTTGCTTTCACTACCTTTTTCCACAAGGCTGATCCACTTGTGTGTATCTCCAGTCATTTCATCAACATGCTTTTGTTATGTATTGACAAGTCTCTAATTCCCATTTCCCGGGCCACCTTGTGATTTTGGTACCTAGATTCTGGTACATGGATTTATAATCACTGGATTATGTAGTGGATATGCGTCTTTCAGCAGATGTTTTGTTCATTGCATTAAAAGTGCGATATATGGTGTACAATATAATTATCTTACAGTTTTACCCTTATTTTAAAGTAAATAAAAACTAGAAGATGAAGTCAAGATTATTTTTTTTATAGATGTTTGTTAATACCGGTGTAAGTTATCCCATGTTGGATCTGATACAGAATACCTATTTTTCCAGTATTAAATATATTGGTATTGCTTATATCAAAAACAACGTGCCAACAAAACGTGGCTGTAAAATAATTGTAGAATTTGAGAAAGAAGAAAATGCTTCTTTGTAAATCATTATGTCTTTAGTTCCCATAGCAATGAGACTTTATACAAGTGAATCCTAACTGACTACGGGAAGGCACTCAATTACAATAAAAAGGAAATACGCTATTCCTATAATTATGCTAGAAAAAGGATATAACAAAATCTCGTAAAATCATGCTAATCAATTAATACAATCAACAATAATCCTGAATTTTTTACCAGTATTATTTTCCTAATCCTGGTGACCAGACGACCCTTAGATTTTCCTTTTACACATCTAAATCGATCAATAAGAAGGCAATTCACTGTTTGCCTGCCTTTCGTATGTTCTATTCTTTCTTCTGTTAAGGGCTCTGTTTACTACACATCATTCAAGCACATAGATTAAGCAACACTGTGAGCATATTTCTTGTTCACTCTTTTAACAAAGTGTTGCTTAGCATTACCAGTGTGATGATAATCGTTTTCGGTGCTTTTGTTGATGGAGCTATCCTGGTGACCAGATGACCCTAAGGTTTTCCTTTTACACATCTAAATCGATCAATAAGAAGATAATACACTGTTTGACTGCCTTCCGTATGTTCTATTCTTTCTTCTGTTAAGGGCTCTGTTAACTACACATCATACAAGCACATAGATTACTTAACAGTGTGAGCATATTTCTTGGTCGTTCTTTTAACATAATGTTGCTTAACATTACCAGTGTGGTGATAATCGTGTTCGGTGCTTTTGTTGCTGGAACTATCCTGGTGACCAGACGACCCTAAGATTTTCCTTTTACACATCTAAATCGATCAATAAGAAGATAATACACTGTTTGACTGCCTTCCGTATGTTCTATTCTTTCTGTTAAGGGCTTTGTTAACTACACATCATTCAAGCAAATAGATTAAGTAACAGTGTGAAGCATATTTCTTGTTCGTTCTTTTAACATAGTGTTGCCTAACATTACCAGTGTGGTGATAATCGTGTTCGGTGCTTTTGTTGCTGGAGCTCGGGACTTGTCATTTGATTTTTATGGCTATGCCGTCGTCTTTCTATCCAACATCACAACGGCCATATACCTTGCCACCATAGCGCGTATTGGTAGTGTTTTTTCCTTGTCATGTAATCTTTTCAAATTGATATCTTTTCTGGACCTTTCTAATACTTCCATCAATCCAGGAAAATCAAGTGGCCTTAATAGCTTTGGCCTAATGTGGTGCAATGGTATTGCTCTTGTTCTCTTCTACTCATCCTTGTCATAATCTATAGTTCTTGTTATCTAATTATTATTATTTTTGGTTTTTCTTACCTTCAATAGGAATCGTCTGTGGACCTTTCTTACTTCTTTGGTCACTTATTCGTGGTGACCTGGCACTGACAATGGATTTCCCTTACTTATTTTCACCAGGGTTCCTGGTAAGTTTCGTAATTAACTTAGTGTATGGTACCTTACTATCTCGTTGTCTCTTCCTGCACCCTATAATGTGATAGTCAAATTTTACTGCCCCTGGGGTAAAAAGAAAAAGTGGAGAGTGAATCCTGCTCCAAAGCATTTTGGTTCATTTTAAATATGCCCTACTCTTTTTATACTAGCACACTGTCAAATGGTTGACAAGAGGAGGTTGCTCGGAGGGTAAGCACCCTCCATCTCCAGCCCTAAGGTTGTGGGCTCGAGTCACCAAGGGAGCAAAAAGAGGGGGGGTTCATAGGGAAGGATTAAAAAGAAATGCTGTCACATGGTTCCTTCCAACTGTTACTGGACATCTTACTCTCTTTTTTTTCAATACTGGACATTTAACTGCTAGTTAGAATTTTCTGAACGGGATGTTATATTGCTGTGTTTTGACTCTTAGTACTTTGTAAATGAGCAGGTTGTAATGCTTATGTCTTGCATATTGGCATTTTTCTTGAACTACTCTATATTTCTCAACACAACCCTGAATTCAGCTGTCACACAGACAATATGCGGTAACTTGAAGGTTTGTTCTCTGATAAATTTGATTATCCTATTAAACTTTCTGATTCACCTCACTAGGTCAAAACTCCAATTGGAGAAAGTACAAAGTTTGTTAAATGGTATATAATGTTTGTGGAGGAACACAAGTCCATAATTCAGGTTGTCAAATGCATTGCTTTGTTGCAATTGGAGTTGAATAGAGTGCAAGATTGCAAGTGATCGTGCATTGCAATACTAAATTCTTTCAGATAGTGTATATGGAGGACTCCTATTTACAAAATGACAACTGAGACAAGTTTGTGGTTAGAATACTTTGGCGTTACCAACTATAAAATGGAAAAGTTCACATCTCTATCTTGTCATCAGAAGTCCTTGTCAATTAATCCACTAGTCACCCAAAGTGATCTAGATAGAATTGTGTGGACTTCTTATGTTATCTAGTCAGAGAAGGACTTCTTATGTTATCTAGTTAGAAGATTCTAATTCCCCTTTCCCTAATTATGAGGCACCTCTTGGGGATAAATGACCTTTTATGGTTAAATCCTGCATATATTCCCACACATAGTACAACTCATGGTTCTATTGTAACCTAACCTCAATGGTTTATTCTTAAATATCGTGATAACGTCTTGTGTCACTTTGTCTTTTGAGTCTTCATTCCCACTCTCTTTCTTCATTATCTTTTTTAGTTGATGGATCTAGTTTATAGTGTAATAATTCCTTCCTTTCTTATATATAAATGTTCCTTGTTTCTGTTGATGTTGATGGATCTGTATATGAATATAGTCGATAGCCTTTGGATTTGTTATAGGGCTTTCTGGGGGCTTGTCTTGTTGCTCACAATGTTTGGCGGTATCCCCAATGACTATTACTTCATTCTATGTTCCCTGCTGTTGATTCTCACTCTCCTTTCTCTTGATCCATATCTGGCTCCTCGTATCTTTGTTATTGATCATCATGCTTCTTTCTTAGTGTGGAGGCTTGTTTAGTTTCTCTAGTAGCTTTTGCTGTTGTTTTCTTGTGGGCATGTTTTTGAACATTTAATGTCCCTGCATGCTCTTCTCCTACTTTGTCATTTTCTCGAACTTTTCTAATGTGCCAATATGTTCTCTGTAGTTTTTCCTTTTGCGTGTTTCTCCTTGGCATTTTCTCGAGCATCTGGTTTGTCTCCTTCATATTTTGGTTTGTCCTTCTGATTTTTCTGAGAAATTACTTCCTTATCTCTGTTTCACTTTGCATTTTGTCCATCATACCTTCATCTTGAGAAATAGTACCAGTGATCCAGTGCTAGTTTTGTCTCAGACGTGCTGTTGCATATAAATCTACTCATTCTCACGATAATCGTTGATTTCTTTTTAAGAATCAAAGAGTACCGTGGGCTTACAACTCTCATTTGAATTGAATCCTTGGAATTTTAATGGTAGACTTACACATTGTATGCAGACCAAATACCTAGCAGAAAAGATGTAAGCTTCTAATGTATGGGTTTAGTGTTGTGCTGTTGAAACTATTTGGGAGGGCCATAATCTCAACCTGCTGCAAGTTCAAGTGATTTTGCTATGGCAAAAAAATCAATTAACTTATCACCTTGTTCCTCAGGAGCCCACTTATAGAATAGCCACATATCACTAGGCTACAGTTACGGATAGCTTGCAGATATAGTTCTCACAGATACTGAAAGAAAAAGCCATATCCTTTTGTCAAAAGTTCTCATTTCTATTTGGATGGAGTTGAGCATCAAGCAACATGCACCTTTACTATGTGCTGATGTAAATTTGATAGGATGTCCTTGCGGTTTGTGATGTTGAAATATGTGACGCAGACTCAACCTTTAGTCGAAAATGGCAGATTGCACTTCCAGTCAAAGTTAAGTTGCAAACTAAAGAGGAGGTCTGCCAACCTCTGTCCTCCTCTAAAGAAGAGAAAGAAAAGTGATCCAAACTCTGTGGGGCCAATAAACATGATTCATGAGTCCTTTATTCTTCCACTGCCCGCAACCTCTTTTCTCAGTGATTCTGTACATACCCTCAATTTTTCATCCACTTTCTGTGTTTATTGTGAGACAGCCGATGGCACCGGTTATAGGAAATATGCATAATTCTTCATATGAAATTGAAAAGCAAAGGAAAGTTATTCACTCTACTGGCTTGACTGTCAATCTTTATCCCATTTGTACTTAGGTAGCTGTGTTAGTCGCAGGTAGCTTGTCAGTCTGCTCATTGCATTTGCAAATATAGGTTCTCTATAAGATGAATACCTTTCTGTTTTCCCAGAAGAGGTAAGTTGGACATTGCTAAGTGTCTGTGTAGTCCACTTTCTAACCAAGGTCTAGTGCTTCCGAGATTTCCATTTAACTTGTTATGTATTCTCGAGTGAGAAACAAGTTAAGTATTTGATGAGTCTCTATCAGTACTATAGTTTTTTCTTCCTTTATGCAGGATCTTTTCACAATCTCACTAGGATGGTTCATATTTGGCGGGCTTCCATTTGATTTGGTGAGTTTATTATTTCTGTTCCTGTGATTGGCTGTTATTTATTGTCTACTAATCGTTGTGGATGGATATCTTCTTTCAGTTGAATGTCCTTGGACAGCTTCTGGGTTTTGTTGGCTCTGGTCTCTATGCCTACTACAAACTCATGGGAAAGTGATTATTAAGAATGAATGTCATATGATCTTTCCCGAAGAGTTATAATTTGCACCATTTTTTTGCCCCTATTTTTGTTTCGGCAATTATGTGATACTCGAAGAGACAAACATCGGGGTTGTAGAAGTGCCAGTTTGACTTAATGTTACGGAGAATCAATTGAGAGAACTGTAACTTGGTGGATGATCGAGTCCCAGCAGTTCAGGGCCCTGGAAAAGAAGAATTGCCCCACAAGAATGAGATAAACTTAATTAGTTAAGATGTACAAGAAATAACGACATTCTTTATCATGAACAAATTTGTAAGTTATATCAAGTGTTAGACGAGATTCGTCATGGGCAATTGGTGACCCGAGGGATGGAACTGTATATACAATTTTATGCAGATTTTGCTATTAATGCATGTATTGTTGTGGTATTTATATCCTGCACGTCATCTTATGAGTTTCTCTTGTACTACATTTATGTAAGACGATACGAGGTATCATTTGTCGATGTGTTTTCGCTGGAAAAAAACAACCATGTCTCTAGGGAAAAAAGTAGGTGAAACCAAATTGGTGGCCTTGCTGTCAAATGAGCAATGGGAAAGAAGCTAAAAAATGAATATGTAGAAAACTATCCTTTAAAGCAAATTGATTTTAGTGTGTTTGAGATGAAGGAAAATATTTTTTAGTTAATTCTTTTCATGTTTGGTTGGATTGAATGTTTTGGAAATTATTTTTTCAAATCAATTTTTTTTAATTTAATTTAAAAGAAAAATGATTTGGGTCTAAAAAGTAAAACATTTCCGAAACTCTTTCTCAACTTCACATCTCAACTTTCCACCCTAACTCAACTTATGGGTACCCATTCTCGATACTAATTCGAGATTGGATTCTTGATTCTCGATTTAAGACCCGAATTTCGACCTTGATTTGAGACAACTTCCAGGTCGGGTTAGGGTCTAATCCTGATTTTGATGTTGGATCCCGATTCAGGTGGGGGGGGGGGGTTTGAGTCGAGTGTCGTGCCCTAAGACAAGTGTGAATTTGGGTCTCGAATAGGGATGGCAATGGGGCGTGGCGGGGTGTTTTAAGGCTACGCAAGGCGGGGCGGGTTGAAGTGGGTTCTTTTTAAATTAATGTGGGCGCGGGCCGAATTGCGGGTATGTGTGATTTCATGTGGATTCAAACTTAATTTTAACTTTTTACATAATATAAGAGTGATGTAACATTATTTATTAAAATAATTTCTTGGCGTAGACTATTTTGAATGGCTAAGAAACTAGAAAGAAGAAAAAAATTATCTCACTACTTGGATTTAATTTTTTGTTATTATATCAAATGTAACCAATTCAAATCCACCAAAAAAAATGTTGTTGGCATATTAAAAGAGTTATAAAACATTATAATGTTAAAATAATGTTATAACATGTTAATGTTATCGATTAACAACTAACCAAATTTTAATTTCTTGAGTTAAACTTACTAAGCCTATTATTTGAAATGCTTACAAAATATGTGAAATGGGGCGGGGCAGGGCAGGGTTGAAAACAACAAAACATGTTATGTGGGACAAGGCAGGGCGGGTTAAGATCTTAACGGGTTTAAGCAGGTTTGGCCGCCCCACCTCGCCCCATTGCCATTCCTAGTCCCGAATTGGTCATCAAGTGCCAAGGTCAAATTTCGGTTCGAAAGTTGAGTCCTCGATCGAGTGTTGGGGTCGAGTTACGTAGAGCGTCCCGAGTTAAGTATCACACCAAACACACAATATCTTCATCCGTCACTTCAAATAATGGAGTAACTTTGATGTTATAGAAAATAGGTTATTCACAACCAAACACTAGTCGAGCATATATGAAATCAACCCAAAGTATTATTACGTGCATAAGAATTCTAAATGATTGAGGAGAAAATTTTATTATCTGGAAAGTAAAATTTATACATTTTCTCCCCTCCCACACACCCTCTGGTCCTTTTTCTTCCAACTTTCCAATGACTAAAATTTCTCTGTATTGCCTTGTTAGTGAAGTATCATCTACTATCCAAAATGACGAGCACAAAAATTTACAGGTAGTAATATGTATATGATTGAACTGTGTTTAATTTTCTGAAGTAGCAAGAACTAGATGATCTCCATCTCTTATCACTTCAATGTCCTCAATAAGTGCTCCATCTTCCGTTAGTACTTTCGCGAGAGAGATGCCAAATTTTTCAGCACCCATATCAAGTAGCTCTTTAATGGAATCTGGCAAAAGTACAGCCCTTTTACCTATATGAGCTTTCTCTAGACAACGGATGGTTATTCTGCTTGGAATTCTTGAATTGGCAATTTTAGTTGAAGAATAATCCGGGCCACCTCCCCCTGCCAAGTTTACAAAGTGCACAGTTAGTTCCTGGCAAAATATTATAAGATTCACAATAACTTTTAACAAATAAATCGTCCAATACTTTATCAAGACAAGACCTACTAGGAGGTAAAAGTGCATTTTTATAACTAAAAGACTATTTTGTAACATACATGTATATTGTAGAGTGACTTTGGAGGTGTACTTAAGAACTAGAGAGGCTTCAAAGTTTAAAGCTGAACTCACCTTCATGGTGTCTCTGGCGTGCAGCCACAAATCCTATCAGCGAATTCTGAAAGAAACTAGCCCTTCTCCTCAATCTGCCGTTGGAGGAGCCAGTTTCTCTAGCTGTTTCTTCAGGAATGAAGAGAGGAATCGCGGGATCGCTTTGATACTTCATAAGGTAGGGAGCACAAGGTGCTTCAGGAGGACACACGTTGGTTTCTTTACTAGCTGGTTGCATCAAGTTGAAAAGCTCCTTTATCTCTTTGTGGCCCTGAAATTCAGCCAATGCTCTTGGTGTCCAACCATGAATGTCTGCTTTATCAATGTCAACGCCTTGTTCCAACAGGAATTTAACTATTTCCACATTCTCCTCAGATATAGCAGTATGTAATGCTGTCGTGCCTAGGCTGTTAAGAAGCGTGACATCACCTCCATACTTGATGATCTCCTTAAGCAAGTCTAAGCTGTCTTGCTCCACTGCAAAGCAAGCAAACTGACCTACGTCTCCTGAAGATATTTTTGCACCATTGTCCACAAGCAATTTTATCACAGCTTCATGCTTCCCCACCATTGCATCCCACAATGGAACATTTCCTTCAGAATCTGCAATAACAAAAGTAGCTGTTTATCCGAGAGAGAAGTACAGAATCTTGAATTTGGGATACACTTGCAAATTTGGGAGTGACTGATGTTCTAATCACAACTAGCTATCAAGGGGGAAGATACAACTAAGTTATTTTTGTCAAAAGGTTCAAAAAGAAATTGAAAACGCTAAGGATGAAACTGCCTCTTAGATAGATATTTAGTCGAGGTCATTGGAATAATTGAAAGCACACGCAAATTAATTGTATTTAACTTTGTAAACTAATGTGTGATTTTCCCAAAAGAACAGTGTGTGATATTCTATGGTATGGAAATGGAAGGAGTACCTTTTCTATTTGGATGTGCTCCAAAGTCGAGAAGTAGAAGAATACATTCAACACTTCCTTTTGAAGCAGCTATATGCTGCATCATAATATCCATATGATTTTCAACTTTCAAACATAAATCTTATTTAGGTCAACTGTTTATTGCAAAATAGGGAGGAGTCTTACCAACACTGTACGTCCACTGCTATCAGATTCATTAGGATCCATGCCCTTTTTTAGCAATTGGCGCAACAAAAGATCATCTCCTCTGTTTGCTGCAAAACATAAGCTAAGAGGCATGTCCATTCTTCCCTGAGTCAGCATATGTTCTATATCTGCTAATATTGCTGTCATCATCGGGTCCCTTCGCTCTTTCAAATGCTGCATCCAAGAAAATCATTGTTTAAAGCTAGAATAGCATCCACACATCAAAATATTACTGAAGGGTCAGTTATTCTAGTTGAGAATAAAGCTCATATAGGTGAAAAAATCTTCGCCAAACCACTCCAGAAGGAAAATTTTACACTTGGGATTCCAAAAGAAAAATTTTTAAAGAATCGAACACAGAATGAAGAATGATGAAAATCATCGAATTTTATCCATAGCTGAGTATTATGATAGAATTCGGCATCATAATAGCATAACTGTATCAAAAGGACTGTACAATGGAAGGTTCAGAAAAAATGGATGTCAAATGTTTTCTATAGCCTTAGGAAATTACTACCAACCTGATTTCTACATTAATAAATATGGAATTATTTAGATAGTGCCTAAATAACATCAAAGGAGTTTATTCACCTGAAGGAGATTGTTCATGATTATTGTCCCGTCTCCTATATTTGTTTTAACGATGTTGAAGAATGAACTACGATCCAAGCGTAGCAGTTGGGATACTTTTTTGGTTCGAACATTAAAAAGTTGAGGCCTACAGCAAAGGACACCAATTTCTCCACAAACATCCCCCATCTTCAACTCGCCAACTACCTACACAAAATGATCCATTAAATAAGCATTTAAGCTCAGGATGACAGAATGTTTAAGTCCTACACTGGAGTAACTTACCTGATCCATTCCATTCTTGTGTGATACAAGATCCTACATGAAAGAAAGATGTGATTATTAAGAGATCCAATTGCAGCAATTAAATCAATGAAGAAAAAATAGATCCTAACGTGTATTTAATAGCAAGAAGTTTGAAGATTTTGTGAGTAGTGTTAAAAAAAATCATTTATCATAGAAAATAATCAGTACTATGAATGCATAAGATATCACGGTTCCTTGACTTGAGAGTTTGGCTGTTGTGATAAATCAACAGCGACACGGAAAAAATGAGAGAATCATTAGTTCTTTTCCAAAGCATTCTTTTCCTTTGCTTTCCGCTCCTTTCCCAGAAAAAAAAGAAGAGTGGGAGAGCGAGAAGAGCTCCTTACCACTGCTCCAGTTACCAGAATGTACAAATCCGTAGGTGCTTCATTTTGCAAAATAACATCCTCTTTTGGAGGGAAATACTCGGCCTTCATCTCAGAAACCTGTATAGTATAAAAAGACCGAGAAGAAATCAAATCAGCTATTTGTAGTACGGAAATTAGTGAAACAACTGAACAACATTTTGTTATAGACAAAAGTCTATTCACCAATAATATGAAATTTTATGAAACCTTAGGAGATCAATCAACAAAATTAAACACAGCTGGGAATTACCAGTTGAAAAAGTAAGTCATTTGATACCCCATGGAATAAGTACACCTTATCCACCAGTGGATAGAATAGATAATGTGAAATGCCAGATCGAATAGCTTTGGGTAGTGTTTCAAGAGTTTCTTGCTGCTGAAGACCTTCTGAATCTGTTCTGTGCCTCAAACGCAAGTGAGCTATCATCTGTTCTTCAAGGCGAACCGGAAGTTTATTCCTTTGTGCAAAGCTTGAGGCAGCTTGAATAGTATCCCTCTGAGCAGCGAAACAATCATCAGAGATAAATCCTTTAGAAAAAGAATCAGAATTTGTCAGCAAGACAAGACAGTATCACTGATATTCTAAAAAGATTTTCCAATTTATTTGTGGTACTTTTTTTTGATGTCCGGGCCAGCTGCACACCTCGACTAATTTTAGGGGATAGCTAGCACATCCCACCAGGTACCAGATAATTCTATCCACGCTAGGACAAAAGGGAAGAATTAACTAGTGTTTTTTTGTCTCCGCTGGGAATTGAACTTGAGACCTTATGGTTTTTAACCACTTCATTGATCACTAGGCCACACCCTTGGGTTCCCAATTCATTTGTGATACTTGTTCAGGGATTTAGAATACTAGACCAAAAACTAAATATGTTGTAGAAAGAGAACTGATAACAATTTCATCATCTAATCCTATGCTAGATGCAACATTTGTGATGAGGTTTGAAGACTTAAAATTAGTAAATGACGAGATGAGATATGGGCACAGTGGTGAAATGATAGCACTATAAATATAGGTTAAATATAAATGATAAAATATTATGCAAATTGCATCTAAATGTCCTGAAAGGAAAAATACATAGTGATTTCAATTAAATCAATCAAAAAGTTAAAGAGAGAATCTACTCACGAACTTCCTAGTCTTACTGGTTCCATGAACAACCAAGTTGGTCATATTTCCAATAAGATATGCAGTCAACCCGAGGTCGAATAACATGTAAAGCATGGTGAATATCATTTCCCCTGTAGCCACAGCATGCAAATCCCCATAGCCAGTTGTTGTAAGCGTTGTAATGGACCAATACATACACATTACATAGAGATCCGAGATGCTCCTGTCATGGTGATTTCCAATGGCAAGTGAAAGCCATGTTTTACTTGTGTCTTGTTTCCGAGCAGCAAGAAAGTAGTAGAAGCAGCCAGCACAATGAACAGCAAAAAGAGTCACCTGAAAAAAGAAACAAAATACCCCAAAGTGTGTTATGGTAAATCACCATTGAGGTAATTTACAAGCAAATACCATTTATTGCTTGAAAGACTTACACATATAAGCTTCAGTACACGAACCCCAAAGTAACTGATCTTCCTGTTTTTCTCCAATCTATAGCAAAAGAACAGACTATTTATTTCAAAACATAGTCTCCGTATTTATCACAAAAGTAAGAGATCTTGTCTAAGCATATAGTTGCACTTCTCTTCTTCACCCAAACTATTATAATCCAGTAGACTCGAAACAGAACGATTCTATTCTTGCTTTTGATACTAATTCAAATTGAATTTCTGTTTCAGAAAAAGGGATAGCTATACTGATTCAATATACTCTAAAGACGCCCTCGGTACAATATTGACAATCTCTCAAAGATGAAATTTCAGTTAATTGGCATTTACTGATCCTCATCTCAAGAAATTAAAACATATATGCATTTAGATTCAGAGAGTTATATGAATATACTAAAAGATGGGATCAGTAGTTCTGCTAATAAAGCATGTTACCTTGCAAACATGGCACTAACTCTTCTGAGACGCCAGAGACGAAGGATACTGAAGTATTCATATGATTGAAGAAAATAGGGCATTGATTTACGCATAAGTTCAGAAGGGATGGTGGATATAACATCAAACAAAAACCCGGATTTTGTGTACCTCAAAGCAATTCGCTTTGGGTCATCAATCATACTACAAGCTGACTTATCAAGATAAGCAACAAAGAATGTGAGGACAATGTCAATGGCAAAAAATGAATTGGCTATGTTATCTAATATGGGAATAATTCCTCTAGGTCTGTCTAGAAATCCAAACTGAAAAGGTGACGACCATGCTGTGTAGAATACAAGTAGCACCAAATAAGCATTCCAAGCCCTGCATCATAACCAAATCTGTTAATAAAAAGTCTAAAACCCAATAGCTGCCAAACCACACAAACAAAAGTAAACGGCATTAGTAGTGTATTTTTAGAGAATCCGAAAGCTATGTTGCTCCGACTCTTCATCACACAGATGCCCAGCATGCATGAAAGTGAAAAGTGAAGAGTCCACGCAACCTAAACCCCATTCCAGAAGGATTTCGAACTTAAAAAGACCTCCAAACCCAACCCCAAAAAGGTCAAATTTTGTGCTGCATAAAAATTCTAACAGCATGAAAATCGAATATATATGGATACCTGTAACGGGGATTTGAAGGGGAGATGATATAGGGACGGAGTTTTGTTTTGCAATTAGTATGGGCACCAAGAGAAGGAAGAATGGCACTAGTAATACTATAGTGAGAGCTTTTATCATCCATGGAATACGCTCTATCCATCTCCATCTCCATCTCCTTCTCCATTAATTCTCATCACACAACATTATGAATTTTGCCCGACCACCAATGGCCGCCGGACTCTGCCACCTTCTTCTTCTTCTTCTTCTCTGTCTTATAGATTAATATTCCCCTCATTTTTTATTTATTATTCAATTCCTACTATAAATATGTCCTTTATATATATTAAGAGAAAGAAAATAATTTTTTTGTTTTTGTCTACAAAATGTGAGTTGAAATATTATTTTTATTTCGTCCCAGAGATTCTGTTACTATATAACTCTAAACTATTGGTTTGTCAGACGAAAAGTTCAAAAATGTCCTTTTATTTTAATTTTAACCTATTAGAAACAGATTTAAAATAGCTCACAAACACATGAACTTGATTTTAGCGAACAATTATGTTCTCTAATTTTAAGTGTGCATAAATAGATATTTAAATTTGTATAAAAATAAACAATTTTAACATATGTGTTCTGCATGGCAATGTCATATAGGACGAATGTGTTTATTTGTTCAATGTTATAAAAGTTTAAGTTTCTGGTGTCTATTTATATACACCCAAAATTAAAAGTTATAATTAATAATTAAAACCAATTAAGAATTATGTTTATGTATTACACCTTTAATATATTTTTATTTGTTTTAAGCTCAAAATATATTTTTATTAACAGAAATCTGACATGAAATTTAACTAAACAAATGATCCACATAATTTTTTTATCAAATAAAAAGACCCAACACCCAAATTTAATACTCATATTTGGAACATGACTTTTAAGATTATGGAGTCCTATTCTCTTGGCTTATGCAATTGCATATATCATGATCACTGACTAATTAAGATTATAGGAGTCCTATTCTCTTGGTTTTGGCTTTGGCTTCTGCAATTGCAAATAGTACTTTTGAGTTTAAAGAAACATTAATGATATTTTTAAATCAATAAATAGAAGTGAATATTTTAAAATTATTTTTACTATCTTAAAGGTAATTTTAAGCTTTTTCCCAACTTGCAGCTGAATACATATAATCAATTTTTTGTCCTTAATAGTATTATTTTAAATAGATAAAATCTTTTACCAATAAGATTGTTTTGGTCTTTTTTTGAGAGTTAATTTTGTATTTATGTTATTAATATCTGTTGTTTTCCTTGAATAATTATTTCTTGGAGAGTTGATTAGCCAAACTTCTTCTATATGACTTTCTTGCAAGTCAAGACTTTAAACTTGCCTTTTTCTTGTCATATTTTGATAAATTTAGCTATTTGTTAATTTTTTTTCAAATAATATTATGATAATGTTAGTTTATATATATTTTTTACTATTTTTAATTTATGTCTTATTATTATTATTATTGTTATTTAAATCAAAATCAATCAAATTCGTAGATTTTAAAGCTAGTAAAATCGAACTAAATATAATATTATATTTATCTATTTAACTGCTTTTGCTTTTGATTTAGTTGTTTGATTTTTACCAAACATAAATATATATTCTTCCTTTCCTTTTCCACTACTATTTCTTGACACCAAAGGAACTAATAATGTGATAAAAAAAAATATTTGGTAAATGTAATATCATTTAATTAAACTGTATTCATCATAAGTTAAATATATTTAACTATATAGTATCTTAATTAGAACCGAAGGCTTTTCATCTTTCTCAACGAGTTTGATTTTTTTTTTTTAATTTTAAGCAACTAAAATATTCTGTAAAGATGAAAAATATCATAAGGATATTCTTTAAATCTATAATTTATAATTTTATTTAAAAAAGAGGATGATTCTTTTGTTTTATAAATATTTTGGTTAACGAATTTGGAAGGTGGAAGAATTATACTTAAATAAAACTGTGAATTAAATGAGGATTTTTTTGGAGATCAATATGAAAGTCGCAGGAAACTTATTTCCTGCAATATTTCATACTCATTCCAAAAAAAATACACATGTAATTCACAGTTTTCTTATAATGTAAGTAGCGATTACATTAGCTTATTTTTAGGTTAATTCATGTACTAAAGCATTAAAACTCTATTTCATATCAATAAAATCACTCAATTTAAGCATTTGTATCAATAAAAACACTTAACTTAATTTATCATTAAAAGAATCAACATAAAAAAATAAATTATCTTTATATCATGTAAATATGAACCTGCATAAATTAATTAAAAAATTTAAAAAAACATCAACTTTTTTATAAATAATTTAATTAGTGAAAATTATATTACGATTATTATATAATTATGAAATGTATTATGATGAGCGTTTTCCCAAGAAAAAAAAAAGAGAGCGATGGAAAAAAGTCAAAAACCCGTAAAAGATTGCCATGATAAATAATACATCATTTTTATCATATAAAAAAATAATATAGTCGTTGGCTTAATAACAAGAAGTATTAAATTGCTGCAAGTCATTGAATTATTATTAAAAATTTTAACGTTTTGTTGAAAAATTGTTGCAATCATTAAGCCTATGATAATATCAATAATATTTGTTAGTAGGATAACGTCCATCATGATACGTCTTAAATTTTAAGTTTGAGTTTACATAAGTAAGCATTTGTAAAATTATCAGTAAAACCTTTTGATGAATTTTTTTATTTTTATTATTTCAAGAGTTAATATTTATATATTTATTTCTGGAGTTAATATTTATATATTTATAAAGTTTAATAACTTTATTAGATAAATTCTTAATTCAATGAGCTTTTGAGATATTAATTCCTCATCTTTTAGACTAAATTTTTTTTAAAACTTCTAAAGCAAAAAGTGGTATAGTATCGTCTATTTATGACTTTTAACTTATAAATAAATTTTCATAAGAGGTACAATCAGAAGTGCACTTCTTCTTTCCTTATCTTACCTTTTTTTTCTTTAGATTTTCTATTTAGTGTTAGCGTAAATATTGAAATTGCGACTAAATTCAAATATTGTATTATAGGATTCACTAAAAAATGACGCCCTGAACATCAAGGCCATATTTAGCAAAACACGATCGAATGATTATATTAAGTAATAAATTGAAATTTAAATTGTTTTGAATAAAAAATTTCATATTTTTAACACTCGAATTTTTTATCAAAGTAAGTCATTAATAAAATTAATTTATCAAGATAATATGATTTTTTGAAATTTTATAAAACTATTATAAACGTAGTTCTCATTTTAGGTAACATTTTATTCAAATAAAATCAATGACAAAAAGACAAAAATCTGATAGAGTAAAGAGACATAAAACTTTATTGACAGTAAAGTTTTATAATTCATTACTCTAAAGCATGTTTTACAGTTAAAATGTGACTCACAATAACATTTCTCTTGAATGGTTGAAAATTGAAATTCAATTTTATACATGCCTCGTTCATTATTTAAATTTTCACTATTCAAATGGATAGATATATTTTTTTCATACCTTCACTTGAAATATATATGATTTTCTCTTTTCTTTCTATTTTATACATAGACAATACTTTTTTAAACAAAAAAAAAAAAAACGTGAGAAAGACTTCGAACAAATCAGAGCTTGTCTTGTATCATTTCAATTTCAATGTTTGTGAATAAATCATATGAGATATCATCTTCTAGCCTAAATAATCATCTCTTCCAAGTATTAGACCAATCAATTTCTTATGATTATTAAATACTAGACTATCAATAAAAAGCTATTGAATTAAATTGATGCAATAAGTAAGCAAAACAAGTATCAAAAAAATAATTTAATTGATATCGTAGAAAATCCCTCCTCATTCTCTTTTTCCTTGCAAAAGTATACTTTATATATATATATATATATATATATATTGAATGAGGAATGTACGAGATTGAATTTTAATTTTTCATTCCATAGAAACGTTACGGTGAGTCACGCCTTTTTAACTGTAAAACGTGTATGTTTACTCCGTCAGACTTTTATCTTTTTGTTATTAAATTTTTTAAAATGAAATATTACCTAAAACGTTATTGAGAACTACGTCTATACTAAAAAAATATATTATTTTGATAAATTAATCTCAATAATAACTTTCTCTAATAAAAAATTTAATAACCCTCTATTTAATTTTAAGCATATACTGTACAATTTATATTAGAGAAAATTTAGAAAATGTAATGAATAAAAGTGTCTAAAAGTAAAATTACTGATGGGACCTATACATGTTGCTCGTCTCACCCAAAGTTAAAAAAAAAAAAAAAAAAAAAAAAAAAAAAAAAAGAGTGAACTCAATTCCATAAGTAATGAAGTAGAAGAAAAACTTAAGCCACGCTTCTTCCACTACCCTTTAAACACACAACACACGCCTTGTACAATTCCTTTCATCTATAAAAAAAAAAAATTCTCAGATCTCTCATACAGAAGAAGAAGAAGAAGAAATTAAGGTGAGATAATGCTAAAGAGGCAAGATACATTAGCGGCATCAGGTCGCCGGCAAAGGACATGGCGGAGTGGAGAAAATCAGCATGTTGTGAATTCTACTGGTTGCATGTCAGGCATTATTCAACTAATTTCCAAATACCAAAAAAAGACGAAACGCATTACTTCTGGAATTAGAAAACAAGGTAAAGTAGTAGTTGTAATTGGGGAAAATGAAAAAAATGATGAAGTAAAGGTACGAAGCCCAAAAATCGAAGCAGATAAAAAGGAGCGGCCAGTAGCTTTAGTGGCGCGGCTGATGGGGTTGGAGGAGATAAAGTGCCTTCCGAGTCCTAATAGGAAGGCGAGTGCAGAAGAGGTAAAGAGAAGGAAACTTCTAGAAGACTTGGGCAAGTGCAATGACGATTTAGAGTCTGTTCGCCAGATTCTAAACTCACTAAAAGGGGATAAGCAAATTGGCGATGCAGTCAAGCCGCCGACTCCATTAACATACTGCAACAAAATCGCTAAACCTAATGGTCAGTTTTCTTCATCCACTTTTTACAATAATTTTGCATTTGTTTTATTTTTTGGCATATTTCTTCGAATTGACAAAAATCTCATATTAGTAGTTAATGATATGAATATTCAGATTTCGGCAATTGTTCTTCCTTGATCTAGTTTTGAGAGTGTTAGTTATGTCCGTATATAGCACTTGTGGCGAAGTCAAAAATTTTAAGGTTCAAAATACGTAGAAACATACACACAAAATAGTAGATTAGTTTCAACATCTACAATACATATAAAAAAATATTTATTTTAATCATATATAAATAATATATTTTTTCGTCGAAAAGGATTTGAAGTACAAGGTGGCTCTACACTAATCATTACACGATCCATCTCATCTGATATTGATGCCCAAAAATGAAATTAGTGATTTCCTGACAATACTCCTCTTTCTGAGTTAGTTTTTGACTCTAATTTTACATGTTCATTTTTTCTATTTCTAATCCTTGACGTTATAATCTTCATCTTATATATATTTAAGTTAAAAATATATATCGGTAACTAAAGTGAAAATTTTAACATACCCCCGGAAAAATGAGTACTCCTTTTACTTTAAGTGAAAAAGGAATTTTCTCACCTTAAACATTTTCAAAATGAAACTATAATAAATAAAATATATAGTAGTATAAACTATTTTACTTAAAAGCAAATAACCACCTAAGAAATTGATAGGCATGGTAAGTATTCATTTTTAATCAATTCTTAAATGTTTGGAATTTAAGAACTGGTGATAAAATTACGTACCTTTAATAAGAAACTCTTTAATTTACTTTTAAAGTAGAGACAATTAATTGCTATCATATTTAACGATGGCGTAGATTTTATAGTGCTAAAGTAACGGAATGAATAATGATATGAGGACGAGCATGGACCATTTTCATCATTACTAGTATTACTTTTGGCATTTAAAGGAAAACTTTCACTAGAAAAAAGAAAATAAAAGTTAAAACTAACTATTGTTTTATATTATTGAAAACTTTGTTCAATTATTTAAGATATGATACATTAATGTATTATTTAACTTGATCTTGTTTTAACATCTCTATTTTTCAATTTTTGGATTTGGACAACTAGATACTAAAATAATAAGTGTGTCCATTTATTCAATTATGTATAAATTTAAGTATCTACTTATATACATATAAACATAAAGAACATAAATATAAATTAAAAATAAATGAAATAACATGTTTTATGTATTATATTATTATTTAATTGTATCTTAGTTACCAAAAAATTACCATGAAAACAATAAACAGGAAAAATTGTATCTTTTGGTAACGGTCTCTAGATCTATGCATGGAATCTTTTGCTAAAAGCTTCATTTGTTTGCCTCCACATAATAATATTAATAATAATTAGTCATGATTTGGTCAGAAAATGATGAAAAAGTGAAAATATGAAAAAGACATTCTACCCAAAAATATGAAAGTAAAAAAGCAAAAGTCTTATAGGTCCACTCTGCACTGTCTACCCACACTTTTTTTGTTGTTCATATTTTTATTAATAACATGATTTATGATAAGATGAGATTAGGGGTATAATAACTGCTCTTTGAGACATGGATCGTTATATTTATTTCATAAATTTTATTGTATCGTATTGTTGATGAATTTAGACAAGGGTGAAGGTAGACGGATTAAGGGTGGAATTAAGAAAGTATAATCTTTGGAGAAATACATGCGCAAGTAAATTCTTCTAAAATATATAAGAGTAGTTGATTACACTATGATGGGGGAGATAATCTTAACGAAGATATTGAGTCCCAATGGGGATGTATATGATTGGGGGAGGGATAGAGGTAAACAATTGGGATGATTTTTTATGGATAAACTTTCGAATAAGATATGTTTATGAAACTTTAGACAAATCTCATATCGTAAACAGAAAAAAATAAATGAAGTGTTAAAGTACAAAGTTTACATGAATGCATGGTACATACAATTTTGGACTCATGATGGTAAAACCCTATGGATAAATCTGTATGTTTGTTAGCAAAATTCAATACTTGACAATTGACATATGTTTGGATCGTGACAAATATAATATCAAAGTTCATGGGATTCCCTTAGTACGATGGCGGGGAAATCTTTGCAAAGCGATGAGTCTCAAGTGGGGTGTTTGTATGTAGTGCCACTAATTAGTAATGAGAGTGCCCCAAGATCGACTGACATGCTTTTAGGCTGACAAACTTTTAAAAACTAGGTGCATTCGAGATATCTTAGACAAATTCTATATACAATGGGACAAAAAGAGCGAATTCAATATATGTAAACTATGATGCACGTGAACACATGATCTTTCTGTAAAAATAGATATTTTATGTCTTAAATATATGATAAAATTATTTATTCTCCAAAAAGTAATTTTTGTATTTTCTTTGTTTATGAAGGTCATATTACACAACAAAGGATCAAGAGGCTAGAATCATATGAACCAATTGATAAATTTACAAATAATGCACCATTATTATATCACATGAAGCCAAAGTCATGCAGCAAAGGCATGATTCAAAGTGTGGAGGAAGTGTGGAATGAGAATGAATGGGGAGAAAAGAGAGAAGCAGGGAAAATAGGACTAATATTACAAGATCAAATTTACAGGGACTTAATTGAAGAGCTTCTCAAAGAAATGAATCTACTAATTTCCTTTCGTTCTTTACCCTTTTTAGCATGTAAGAAAAGGCTTTTCTTCTAAATATCTCATTATTTCTGTTTTTTTTTTTCCTTTTATATATAGATTGAGATAGTTGATCTTTGTTGCTACTATACTTACAGTAAGAGACTGAGAAAAAAGATTTGGCTTATTATTATTTTGGTTTGCACCATTTATTTTCTATATGATATACAATATCATTAGTTGTCTACTATATATGTCTATTTTTGTGAGTCTTGATGATTGTATGTGTGATGAAGGATATTTGATAATGAATTTATGGGCAAAATTAAGGCTGGTTATCAATATTTCCCTATTGAATTTAATCAAAAAGCCTAATGTGACGCCCCGCCACCTTTTCAGCCGAAAGTTGTCCAGCCTGGTGTCGGCAGGCACATTCCAACGGGCACATGCAGAGGGGCCAAGGCTAGCCGCCTCACTTGCCAACGGAAAAGGCTGTCCAGTCCATGTGCAACGGACAGAAGAGGGACAGCCCACATGCGGACAGGCTGTAAAGCAGAGGGGCGCGCCTGGCAGCTTTCCAGCCTGGTAAAGGCTGCCGTTGAGGAGCCTTTGTCGGCCAATGACAACGGTTTGGAGGAGCCTTTGTCGGCCAAAACGTGGGGCAGACTAGAGGAATCTAGGAGTCCTTTTGGAAGAAAGAGGAGACATCTTCATGTGCAATGAAGATGTGTAGGGACTTGTATATATTTATTTATGCACTCTTAGTGATTAGAGTAGTATAAATAGAAGGGCCAAGCTCATTGTAAATCATCCACAAATCCAACAATCCTTGACTAATAAAGATACTAGTCCATTCTTCCAAATTCTCTCTTTGTGTCTTTCCTTCTATTTCTCTTAGCGATCCAAAAATAGTGAAAGGCTGACCTGAGTTTGCGAGATCGTGAAAGAATCGTGAGCAAATCCGTCAGGTGCCGCACGGAGTATTGTCAGAACTCTAGGTCCGTGACAATTGGTATCAGAGCAGGTTCATCCTAAGAGAATGATGAACGAAGGAGACTTGACAGGCACTAGCACCACCACCAACGTTCCCACAGTCGGAGGCAAAAAGTCCAGAAAAGGGAAGAAGCAGTTAAAGGGAAATGAGGGGATTCTGCCCCAGGCCGCAGCAAGCGAGGGACAAATATCTCACCCGCCCTCTATTGTCGATGGAAGTGATGAAGACACCGGCGAGGAGCCCGTGGACATCTCTATCGGACATGATTGGGTTGCAAGGGTAGAAATGGCGAGGCAAGCCGTTGAGATCTTGGGCCAGCGTTTGAACGGGACGGACAGAAATCTCAAAGACCTTGAAGACTACTCCCTTGAGGAAGTTCGTAGCATCCGTAAGGAGTTGGAGGTTCGCCAGCGAGCCGAGTATGAGGCAAGAGAGGCCATTACTTCCTTAGAGTTCAGACTTGGGGAAGCACTTGGCGCAGTCGAGTCGCTTAAGGCCAAATTGGCAGCACTCGAGGAAGATAGAGGGGTTAGTGGATCCTCATCACATGACCGGGAAAGGGAAGCCAGAGTTGAGGCGCCCAAGCCACCAGTCTTCACAGGCGTCCGTGACGCGCAAGCGGTGGATAATTTCCTTTGGCACTTGGAAAATTACTTCAAGTGTATGCGGGTCCGAAGCGATGAGAACAAGATCAACACGGCTGTGTTGTATCTTACGGAGTTGGCCATGTTATGGTGGAAGCGTAAAGAGTCTGACATCGCCAAGGGGACATGCGCGATGAACACATGGGAGCAATTCCGTGTCGAGTTCAAGAAGGCGTTCTTCCCTAGCAACGTTGTCTATGAGGCGAAGCGCAAGTTGCGGGAGTTGAGACAAAAGGGCAGCATACGCGCGTATGTGCGGGAGTTTACCACCCTTACATTTCAGATTCCCAACCTCAAAGACGACGACGCATTGTTCTACTTCTTAGATGGGCTGCAGAACTGGGCCAGAACGGAGTTGGAACGGCGGCAGGTCGGGACTATAGACGACGCCATTACACAGGCCGAAGCCTTGACAGACTTCGGGCGAGAGAAGTCTCGTAGTGCCAACGAGTACGACAAGGTAGGCAATCACGATGATAGTGGGGAAGACCGTGGCGAAGGCGAGGAGCGAAGGCCACAACCCAGGAGGCGAGGCGAGGAGCAGCGACCTCAGAGGCGTGACACCTACAAGTCCAATGGCAAGAATTCCGGAGATCGTGGCAACACGGTAGGGGATTCCAAGGACGGTTGCTACATATGCCATGGGCCGCATAGTTATAAAAGATGCCCTGAACTGAAGAGTCTTGGTGCTATCCTTCGGGAGAAGAAGGAAAAGAGAGCACAAAAGGACGATGAAGTCGGAGAGACTAAGCAGTTGGGTCTAATAAGCTTATGCGGAGCAGTGATTGAGCAACCATCATCGGGGCCAAGGCAAGATAAGCCAGGGCAAGCGGAGCCGGAGCATGCTGACAAGGGACTTGCGAAGTCCGTGGCGTGGGCTCAAACGGTCGACATGACGATCAATGGTAAGATTGTTCGTGCGTTGGTCGACACCGGTGCTGAGGTCAATGTTGTGACCAAGACGGCAGCAACAAAGTTGGGGTTGCGATATAGTACATGCAACGCCCAAATCAGGTCTGTCAGCGCATCACCGACTCCTATTATTGGAGTTGCGCACGGGGTGAACATCACGGTAGACGATTGGCAAGGGAAAACCAAGTTCATCGTCGCCCCCATCAGCTTGTTTGATGTTATTCTTGGGCAGAAGTTCTTCCAGCAGTGCCATGCAGTAATCGATCCTCATCTCCAAAAATTGACAATTATGGAGGGAGGAAGGGAATGCGCAATTCCCATGATGAAGGTGCAGGCGACGGAGGGACAGGCTAGACTGACAGCCATGAAGCTCGAGAGGGTCAACGTGAAAAGAAGGTTGATACCAGCAGCATCCATTGCAAGTTCGAGAGAAGACAATGGTGCTGAAAAATCCTTGCCACCGTGAAGGAAGAGGGTTCCGAGCAGGGACTCTGACGTGATAAAGAAGTCGCCGGTGCACTTACCTCCGTTGAAGGAGGAAGATCGTTTGATCGGGTCGAGGAAGTACGGGACATCGATGAATAGGCTGCTCGAAGGGATTGATCGAGTACGCAAGTTGATGGTCGCCCGGCAAAGCTCAACGCCGATACGGTCGGAATGCGACGCGGTCGTCGCATCATCGGGTGGGGGAGATTGTGACGCCCCGCCACCTTTTCAGCCGAAAGTTGTCCAGCCTGGTGTCGGCAGGCACATTCCAACGGGCACATGCAGAGGGGCCAAGGCTGGCCGCCTCACTTGCCAACGGAAAAGGCTGTCCAGTCCATGTGCAACGGACAGAAGAGGGACAGCCCACATGCGGACAGGCTGTAAAGCAGAGGGGCGCGCCTGGCAGCTTTCCAGCCTGGTAAAGGCTGCCGTTGAGGAGCCTTTGTCGGCCAATGACAACGGTTTGGAGGAGCCTTTGTCGGCCAAAACGTGGGGCAGACTAGAGGAATCTAGGAGTCCTTTTGGAAGAAAGAGGAGACATCTTCATGTGCAATGAAGATGTGTAGGGACTTGTATATATTTATTTATGCACTCTTAGTGATTAGAGTAGTAAAATAGAAGGGCCAAGCTCATTGTAAATCATCCACAAATCCAACAATACTTGACTAATAAAGATACTAGTCCATTCTTCCAAATTCTCTCTTTGTGTCTTTCCTTCTATTTCTCTTAGCGATCCAAAAATAGTGAAAGGCTGACCTGAGTTTGCGAGATCGTGAAAGAATCGTGAGCAAATCCGTCAGGTGCCGCACGGAGTATTGTCAGAACTCTAGATCCGTGACACTAAGCTATTTGAATCCATGAGTGAGTAAATTAATAAGAAATCAAGGACAAGAAGCTACCATAATTTAATCAATGAAAAAATTACATTAAACAAAACAAAGTGTTTTTCTTTCCCACCTTCTCTCACATGATTATTTCTACTAAATATATATTAAAAAAACTATTAAACATTTCATATATATAAAATTGTGGATAGAATTATTGAATTTTTGACCAAAATAATTTATTATTTAAATCAATTTACGACTGTAATATATTTTTTAATACTTTACAAAACTAGTATAAACATTGTTGATAGTAACGTATTAGATCATGTTTTAATTCTGCTAAGGAACGGACCAAAACTAACAGGGGACGGTGGTGTTAAAGTTGGAATAAGTTATTACAAATAACGTTTAGAGTTTAAGTCGAAATACGTCACAACTGATAATATTATAGGATTATTATACTAAAACCCGTTTTGATCTTTTTATCTTAAATCCAATTTACCCATTAGCCGTACTTCCCTCGTCATATCCCCTAAACCCAATTTCATATTTCTTCCACTTTTTTTCCCTCACCAAGAGAGCATATGCACGCCGTTGTTTCGTTTCTCGTCGTTTGCATTGCTGGAAAAGGATATTCACGATATTTCAGCGCCATAAGTACTCCAAGAGGTAATTTCTTTGCTTAAGGTTTGATTTTTTTTACGAATGAATTGAATTGAATCGCAAGTAGGATTCTATCTTGTATAAATTGAAGAACCCGCCAACCAACACATTGTTTGAAAAACGCGGACGAGCACAAAAATATATATGGTAAAAGTAATGGAAATAAAATGAGAAATAACGACACCAAGAATTTACGTGGAAACCCTTCTGAATAAGGGGGAAAAATCTGAATAAGGGAAAAGATCACGAGCCAAGAGGAGCAATTGATATTACTATAGTAAGGAATTTACACTGTGCAGTCACGAATACAATACTTAAAGTGACTACTACACACTCAAAAGGAACAACACTCTTTTGATTTCCGTCTTACTAAAGTATCGCTCACACTCTATTTTTCTTCACTGACTATTTTCTTGTATAGTCTATGAAATACCTCACTTTGCTGTCAAAATGGTTTTTCTCTCTAACTTGGTGTGTTCTACAAATGAGCAAGAATGCTCTATTTATAGAAGGATAAAACTATGCCTATGTCGCTAATGACATATGTAAATATAGCAAAATCAAGAATGGTTGCAAATCTTACCAATTTGCCAACTACCAAATCTTTTAATTTCAATTCCAATTCCAATTTCTTTTTAACAATTGCTTGTACCAATTGAATAGCTAAAGTTGACTAAAAAATGGGATGGATTCAACACACATGAAATTGGATTCCAACATAAGTTGTTATCTGGTTACTTGTTTTGTTTAATTCGATTTAAGGATTCATTTTATGGCCACTGAACTCAGATTTGTTATTTAAAGTTATAACAATCGTATATTGTTGACGAATTGATAAATTGATTAGCAGTGCATTGTAAAGAAGAGCTATAGTCATTGTTACGTTGTCTTTTAGATTAGTATATGTTTGTTAGTTAGTTACATAACATAATTAGTTTGTTAGCCTAAATTATGTGAGCTCATTAGTTGTTTGCTTTGATTATTGTAATTATCACTTTAGTCAATATATAAATAGCCTAGTGTACATATGTAAACATACAATGAAATATCTAATAATAGCCATTTATATTCTTTTATGTAATTCCTCAAATTTGCCTCATCTCTCCAAACAATTCTCTGCAAATTTCAATGCTTAACATACATCAAGAAAATATTATACTTGATTACTATTGTTGCTTAGTATAGTTTAAGATGATTTGTCTTATATCAATATACTTCTAAATTAAAGAGGATGAGTTTAAGACTTTTAAATGTGATTTCGTAACTTTATCTCATTTTTGAAGCGTGCTGCCAAGAAAAAATTACATAATAGTTCGGACTAACATTTAAGTTTACTTTCATGTATATTTCATAGGTATTAATTTTATGGCTTATAATAGTGAATACAAGTTGGATCCCGGTCTATTGGAATCGAATGTATTAATAGGACAACATACTCATAGATCACAAGATATATGGGAAGAAAATGTTAATATGATTCTTAATACAAGGAAAAAAAGATTGAAATTTTTGGAAACTAATAGAGAAATATCCCATCCATCCACGAGTTCTTGAAGTAATTAGATTATCTGGATTATATGGTGTTTACAAATCTAATCGGTCTGCTATTGACCATAGTTTAATCACTGTACTAGTTGAGCGGTGGTGTCCCGAAACTCATACTTTTCACTTTAGAACAGGTGAAGCAACAATTACCTTGCAGGATGTAAAGGTGTTGTATGAATTACTTGTGAATGGTGATCCAGTACTTGTAATGAAATAATAAGAACCATAGGGGAATGACAAAACATTTGTCAAAGATTATTAGGTTTTGTTCCTTCTCGTGAAGACTTCAAAACAAATTCCATCAAGGTCGCTGCATTTAATTCCAACATGTTAAGTAAACCACAATTGTCGAACATGGCAACATAAGATATGATCAATCAGAAGGCAAGATGTTACATTTTCTAGATGATTGCAGGTACGATGATGGCGAATACGTATAGTGGTTATTTGAAGCTAAGACATCGATAAAATTAGATCTTATAGTTGGGGGAGTGCGACCTTGACATACATGCATCATTTTCTTTGCAAAGCTTCACAGAGTACCCAAAATGAGATAGTCGAATTTTTGCCACTACTTCAGGTATACCTAATGATTGTACATATAATTTATTTATATTTCTTTTAATTTGTCTCAGTAGTGTTATTGAAGGATGAAATTTTTTAGAGATGTAATCCTAAAACTTTTCTCCCAGATTTGGGCGTAGGAAAGAGTCACTGTCCTCCGTCCTCAAATAGTAGCCCAGAAAGATGCGAGAACTATTTCTCCTGTTGGTTTGCCCAGGGGTTCACATATTACTAGATGGTTTGCGTATCTTAGTTGGACGAATACTACCAAGCATGTGTTGAAAGTTTATAAAAATGCATTTGACTCTATGATAGAAGATCAGGTACAATACTTTTACTTATTTATGAATATTGTAAATGTAAACTCACTTTGCTTTTTTCATGTAGTTTATATGAAAATCGTATTTCCGATGACTTAATTGAAGTCTTTCTCTCTATTGTCATGCAGGATGAGACATATGGCGAGTTAGAGTTCCAATCATTTGTTGGGACGTGGTCGAGCTTCATTTGCCAGATTGTGTTATGAGACAATTTGGACTACAACGAGCTATACCAACTCCATTTCCATTTGATTGCAACCACTTTTGTCATGATTGCCGAGAAAGACCAAATGCAAATTGGGAGTTGGAACATACACATTGGTTATCATTTTGGAAGCAACGTCTCCAATATAGTTGTGATGCACCGATTAATAATGAACTACTTCGCTATGATGATCCATATCTTATTTGGTTCAGGCGCATTACTCGTCTTGTTATTGGTAATCCTAATTCACGTCCTCAAAATCAACAAGGTTATGTGCCTAATTCGACGTCATATGAAACTATGGTATGTCATTTGTTGATTACTATTATTTAGTGTTGTTGCTGCCAAGTGATTCATTTGTCTTTATTGATTTTAGTGTGTCATTTATTTTGTTTAGTGTACGACTATTCAAGTTAGTGAACATCTTACATTTTTTATTTGGCCTTACTCTCTTTTTGAATAATAGAACATCTATGTTTTCTTTATAGGCGGTCACTATGCTATCCAACATGTCAAAAAGAAAGAGCATAGAATAAATAATGAAAATTGATGTTGCTGAAATCTTTTGGTGCTGCTGAAAATTGCAGCCAGTACTGTTAAAGTTGGTGAGGGTGAAATTTTTTGTGCTGCTAAAAATTGTCTAGTCCTGCTGAAACTTTTGTTGTTGCTGAAAATTTTTTGTTCTACTCAACCTAACATTATATTCACAACACTTTTTGGTCTAGGTTAAGACTGGGCAACGGAACGGGACGTACCGGTACCGTTCCGATATTGTTCTGGTTCGTCCCGTTTCGGTTGCCTACGGGACGGGCCGGGATAGTCTAAATCGGTACACGGAACGGGACGGAACCGTAGTTTCGTACCGGTGTACCGGTACCGGTTCATTCCGGTTCCGGTCCGGTTCGGTCCGGTTCCGGTCCGATTTATTTAATATATATTATTTTTTTATATTTTATATTTTATATAATTTATATTTATATTTTTTATAAATTATATTTTAAATTTCAAATTTTTCAAATTGCCCGCCCTGCCCGCCCCTGCAGTCTGCAGACTGCAGTCTACATAAAGCTGCAGTGCAGCTGCAGCAGGCAGCCCCCCCGCCCCCTACCCTTTTCCCGAGACCACCCGAACCAACGGCTTTAAACGGAAAAAATTTAAAACGGCTAGTTTTTTTGTTTTATAAATTAGAGTTGTGTGTAAAAATTTTATATATACAAATTAGAACTTACAAATATAAATCTGAGTATTTGAGAGAATATATATTTCCAAATTACATTCATATTTATAACTTATATCATTTGGTCATTTGGTGTATTTCGGAGGAGGAATCTTCTTCAAATTTCAAGTTTCGACATCAATATTTTAATTTTCATTATAATCGTTTGTTCTTACACAAACGTTTGGTAACTTCATTCCACTCTCTAATCTTATATTTATTTTTTGTATTTATTATTTAACTTGTAAGTTGTTCTTGTTATATTATTGTTCTTGTTAAGTTTCGTATTTTATAATTTATAATTTTATATCATGGAGTCTTCTAAAAAAAGTGGAAGTAAAAAAGGTCTAGTAGAATCAGTAAAAAAATTAGTTAAAAAAACTAATAAAGGTGCTAGTTCGTCTAAATCTAAAATTCCTCTTGTTAGAATAAATACAGATGAATTTACGCATATGAATGAAACTAGTTTTTCCCGTCCCGGTCCTATAAATATTAATTCAGATAGTCCTATGATTTCCCATGAACTCTATGAAAGACATTATGGTATGAATCAAGAAAATGAAGAAGTGGAAACGGATGAACAATTAAATTTAGATGAAGAAGTAGATTTAGATGATACACCGACTAGCCCCGCCGCCGACCTCAATACAGTCAATAGTATAGGTATTGAAGCTCCACCTCCGGTTGGAACTACTCGTCCCCCTATTATTCCAACTAGAGGTAAGACCAAGGTACAACGTTCTTTAAAATCACATGTGTGGAAATTTTGTTATTTGAATGAAGAAAAAACTTTTAGTATATGTAATCTTTGTAAACAACATTTTAAATATACATCTGGTGGGACGGGAGGTTCAACGGGGGATTAAAAAAACATTTGATTAACAAGCATAGTAAAGAGTGGTTTGCATATATGTCATCTCTTGAAGTTGTTGGAAATTGTAATGTTGAAGAATCGGTTAGAGGATCAAATATGGTTCAAAGTGAGTTAAATACTTCGAACCAAGTGGTCCTCTTACACATCGAACCTATAACAAGGATCGTGATCGTGAAAACTTTGCTAAAATGGTTGTTGTTTGTGGTTTACCTTTTAGTTTTGGATAACATCCGGGTTTTATTGCTTATATTCGTGAAACATATAATCCTAGTTTTCAAGGTTTATCAAGAAGCATGGTAAAAAGAGATATTTTCGAATTTCAAGAAAAACATTGTCAATATTTACGTGCCTATTTTGAACTAATGGATTGTAGAGTTGCTATTACTACTGATATGGGTCGTAGTCCTAATAGTTTTGATTATTTAACTGTTACTGCGCATTGGATCGATTATAATTGGAATTTACAAAAAAGAATTATTGGTTATAAAATTTGTCAAAAGAAAAAAATCGGAATTTATATTGCTACTATTGTGTTGGAAATTTTAGATTTTTTTGGTCTTTGTGATAAAGTCGTTAGTATTACTTTAGATAATGTCTCTGCTAATTTAAATGCTATTAATATGCTAGAACCTAGACTTTGTCCTATTAGTAAATATGCTTTTCATGTTAGATGTGCCGCGCATATATTAAATTTGGTTGTTAGTGACGGTGTGAATTTATTTGAAAATAGTTGTGATAAAATTGATAATGCTTGTTTTTACATTTTTCATATGAATAGTAGTAGTAGAATTAATCAATTTAGAGAACTTTGTAAAGCATTTAAACTTCCGTTTAGAAAAGTTCCGAAGCATGTAAAAACTAGATGGAATTCCTTTTATGATATGCTTGAAGTTGCTTATGCATATAGGCAACCTATTACTACGCTATTTAATAATCATAATGCTTATCCTGAATTTAAAAATAATGACAGTGATTGGGATGAAGTAAATGAACTTAGAATATTTTTGAAAATGATGCTACTAAAATTTTTTCTGGAATATATTATCCTACTATTTCTGAAATTTTAATACACATATGTGAGATTTCATCTATTTTTTCTGAATATAAAACAAATACTTTATTCACCTCTGCTATTGAAGTTATGATTACAAAATTTAAAAAATATTTTTTTCCTATTCCTAAAATTTATTTAACTGCACTTCTTTTCAACCCCGAATATAAAGAATATGGTGCAAAAGCTTTAGTTGAATGCATTTATCAGAATTTAGATATTCAACCTGAAGAAGAACCTGATTTGGTAACATGTCAAAATAGTATAAAATACTTTGCAAAAGAAATGTATGATAAATATTCATTCTTAGATAATGTTGAAAATCCTCAAACGTCTACGAATCAAGTAGGTGCTCATGGACGAGTGAAACATAAACTTGGTCTTGACTCTTCTAATAAATGTGAATTTGTTAAATATCTTGAACAGGGTACAGATGATATTACAAACGATAATGGTATACCGGAACTATTGAACTGGTGGAGGAATCGTGGAGCTCAATATCCAAAACTTAGTAGGATGGTGAAGGATGTGCTTGCAATTCAAGGATCATCAGTAGCTTCGGAGGCAGCTTTCAGCGCGGCAAGATTTCAAATTGGAGACCACATATATTCGTTAGCAGAAGACAGCCTAGAGATATCAGTGTTATTTAGAGATTGGATAAATGCTGAGCGTAGAAATCAAGGACTTCCAAAGTTAGATAGTCAATTTGAACTTTTCATAGATTCAGCTATTGGATGTGGTAGTGATGATGGCATCGAAATTCAAGATCGTCAACGAGCTTTACCAAGACTAGAAGTTGATCACAATCAATCCATAGCTGAGTTAGAAAGAGGATTTACGAGACTATACAACTATTAGTATTACATTAGAGACATAGTTGAAACAGAACCCTTCCTAATAACTTATAAAGTATAAACTTCAAAAGATTTAAATTTTGAAAACTTTATTAGATTACTTGCAAACTTAACAATAACAAAAAAATTAATAAAATATCTTTAAAATAAACTTAAGTTAAAAATTATAGTATAAATTTAAAAACTATTAATTTATACTTAAAAAATAAAAAAAATAATTATATTTTCGTAATTTCAAAAAATATCGTCCCGTTAATCCCGTCCCGTTCCATCCCGGTCCATTCCGGTTCATTCCGATTCCATGCTGGTATGTAGTGGAACCGGACGGAACCGATGAACCATCCCGATAATTCCGGTCCGGTTCATCCCGGTACCGGTCAACATTCCGGTCAACGGATTCCGGTCCGGTCCGTTACCAGTTCATTCCGGTCCGGTGACCCGGTTCCGGTCCGGTGAGCAGTCTTAGTCTAGGTATTTACTTTTATTTTGTGAATAGATTACTTTAATTTCAAAAGTATAAAGGCTTTAGAATGGTGATGTAAGTTTATATTGCCTATTTTAAAAGGTGTTGCCATTTTATTTAACTTATGAGGGTAAGTTAGTTGAACAGATATAGGCGAAGTAATTGTTGAGTGAAACATACAGAAATATAAATTTTGTCATGAAAATACAAATTGAAATGAAGCAAAACATATAATTAGAGTTGTTTAAAGTAAAAAAAAAATACATAATTAGAGTTGTTTGAAAGTAAAAAAAAATACATAATTAGACTACCCACTTAAGTTTGATTTCGAGTTAGACATCGAAGCCTGTCATGCCCAGTCTGTTTACACAATGCATAAGCCCGCCCATATGCTGCACGATCACGATCCATCTCATTATGAATTCTAGTGGTTATTGATTGATTGAGATGTCGATAGAATTCATTATTTCTCATTATAAAGTCTGGCTATGGCCAATATGCCTCGTGTCTAATCGGTGAGAATGACCCAATTTTGTAACATAATTCTCTATTATGAAATGCTCGTTGATAAAATTTCTAGCTAGTGCTCCAATTCTTTTAGTAACCTTTATGACATGTGAACACGGAAGTGCAAATTAGCCCATTTTTCATAATTACATTTTTTTCACTTAATGAAACACAATGAGGATTACCACCAATACCACCAATGTGTATTGATCTAACCTCATATACCCCTGTGGATATATTTCAATCATAAACAAAGTATTTTTTTGAACTTTCATAGTTTTTCTCCCACTTCTTTTTGAAACTGTTTGTCCATAATTCCTTTTGCTCTACAAGTTGGCGAGTTTTTTGACATCTACGAGTACACCATTCAACGGTTTGCTCCAATGAAAGTCTAACCACAATACTGACGGGCAAGCCTCGAGCTTTCTTTAGAAGTCCGTTGAAAGACTCTGAAAGATTGTTGTCAGTACTCCCTATTTTTTTCCATTATCATGACTAACAATCAATTTTTCCAATGGAATTCGCATAAGGTATTCATATGCTTCTTTATTTTCTTCTTGAATTTCCCACATCAAAACTTCAAACTTCCTTACTTGATGAGTTGTAGCAACCCTCCGCATAAGATTACTGATGTCCCTATTTGGAAATTGAGATTGAATGTTACTTTTAAGATGTTTTAAACAAAATCGATGAAAGGTCTGAGGCTTTTGAAATCGCCACAACTTCGATAAACTAGTCAAACTTCCTTTTGCCCTATTAGAGATAATACAAATATTTTCTCTATCCTTTATCACATGTACACTCAATTTCCTGAAAAACTATTTCCATGCCTCTTTGGACTCCTTGTCAACAATACCAAACGCAAGAGAAAGAATGTTATCATTTTCGTTAACTCCAACAACAATTAACAATTTTATCTCATAGTTACCATACATATGCGTTCCATCTACTAAAATAACAGGACGACAAGTTTGAAATCCATCAATGCATGACTTAAAAGCCAAAAATACAAACTTGAAAGTTTTTACCTCTGGCGAACTCATTGACTCTTCGTGTTTTCATTCCACAACTGTTCCAGGATTAAAGTATTGAAAAGCTGCAAAAAACTTAGGAAACTCACTAAATGATTTCTGAAAATTATCATATACCAATGTAAATGTTCGCTGACGCCCAAACCACGCTTTTCAATATGTTACTTGGTGACCAAATTTTTCACGAACCTTAGAAATGACATCCACTATCAACAATTTTGGATTTTTACTTATTTGATTTAAAAATAGAGATGCAATTAAATTGGTATCTAAGTTAGTGTGACCTATTGTAAGCCCTACAACCTAACATATATGATTATTAATATGTTTTTCTATCTTTCAAAGGCTACCTCCAATCTTCCCACCTCGAAGAAACCATTAAAAACCCAAAGAATCATAAAATCTGCATATCGCAGTCCATACGCTCTTAGTTGATATTACAATCTTAAGTTCTTTATTTTTGCACAAACTTCAAATTGTCACAGCCTGTTTCAACTTAACTTTACTATTAAAACACATATTTTTTTCTTAATCTTTTTTTGCATCCTCGACTCAAAACAGAACAACATTTCATTTTTCGAATTCACGAGTAGAGATAAAAATATCTTCCTCAATATCCAATGTTGTAAAGTAAGGTAATATCATTATTTTTTTCATTTCATCAAATTGATTTTGAAAATTTACCCCACTTTCATTTTGAGGTAAATCTTCAATATCTTCATCGGGTTCACTTTCAATGACTTTACTCTCTCCATCATCTTCTGAAGGTTCATCCTCCTCAGAATTTTCATCGCTTCTTTGAGCATGTGCATCATTACACAAATCAAAAGTAGCTTCATCTTCTCTGTAAAAAAAAATTCATGAAATATATAAAATAAAAATAATTGATGATTCATGCTATTAAATAGAATTAGTTGAAAAGATTACTCTACCCGATTTCATATTGATTGTTGCTACTCTCAATATGTCTTTGACTACCCGAACTTCATCAAATGATTGATGGATACCATGTGTTGTAAAATGAGACTAGCTGAATGTGGTAAATCCATAATTTTGAGGCAATAAATTCATATGATAACCATGTTGGTCATTCATTTGAAATAGATTATCTTGATTTATTGGTCTAATCTTTATATACATCTCCAAAAGATTTATATCAATCTTGTTCAAAAATTTCCGAGGAATGACAAAAAATTGTACCAAAGATTGGTCATTCTCAATTTTGAACTCAATAAATCTTATAAGTACCTTGAAATGAAATATCCAATTGAATATTTTCTCCATCAGTCCCCATTTTCTCATGCAACAATTTAATTAATTTAATGTAGTTGATCGAAATAGACATGCTAACAATCATTCTGGCACATTCCTTATATCGAAATCCGTTTATTTCAGTGATTATTTCACCGTCCTAATACAAAGCTATCATCCCGATATCTTCAAAATTAGCCATCAAAAAATCGTACACACAAAAATAAGATGCATTATAGTTACTAAAAATATGTTATAAGTTGACAAGCCATACCTATTAATATTTTATGAGTATTGATTCAGCATAGGACATATAAGCAGAAGTTTTGTAGAACATTATTTGAATGTGCTAAACATTCTACACAGCCATTTCTTATAATGTTATGTGGCCAACACTTTAGCAATTTGTTTTAAAGTTAAAATGTAATGTACAGTAACGTTTTATTGGAAAATCAATCGAATCATTACTCATAGTGATATTTTAGTCTTAAAACGTCGCAGAGTAACGACTTTAATGTCACATTTCGTACAAAGATTCTCAAGGTGGCAGACCTGTGATTTGATTTGATATAATCGTTACTCCAAGTAACGTTTTATAGGTATGTGACTCCCAGTAAAGACTTTGACGTCAAATTTCGTACAAAGATTTTTAGGTGACAGAGTTGTGATTTTATTTTGACAAAATCGTCACTAAGAATAACGTTTTCCCTTTAAAATGTGCTTCGCAATGATGAAATTTAGTACAAAGATTTGAAAGTGGCAGATTTGCAGAGACATGTTACTGACGATAACGTCTTAAGCCTAAAATGTTACTGTCAGTGTTAATGTTAAGAAATAAACAATAGTTTGAGGGATGACAAAAGTGCACTAATAATGCAAACATAAGGGATTATTATTAGTGTTTCAAGTAAAACATAGAAATGATTTTGAGACTTAACCCAAAGAATAAAGATAAAAAATTATTTAGGCTTTTTCACATCTATATATTGAGTGTATAAATATTGTATATCAATTTTTTTCAATATTTATATATTGTAAATATTGTATATCAATTTTTTTCAATATTGTTAACAAAAGGAGAAAAAAATAACACAAAATATCACTCTTATTAGTACTAAAAATATGAATACTCACTGAAACAATAATTCTAAAATTACATTTTCTGTCTGTTAATTGTTAGGGCAACATATGTCTAAAGGATTAGATATAAAAAAGTCAAATTATGTGTAATTTATTTTAGGTGAAATATTTGGTGGACCCTTATACTTGTGTGCGTTTGTATTGTAAAGTTTACTCGTCTTCATATGTATATTGTATTTTATTGAGTTAACCATTACCAACTCAACCATCTTAATGTCACATAAGTCTGGTCAATGGTACTCATAAGGGTTTGATATATTGTATTTTATTGAGTTTGAGAGTTTAGCTGATAAATTGTTTAAGTAAAAGGATTCACAATACAAACGCTTGCATATACAAGCGTTCACCAGACCATTTTCTCTTATTTTTTGTTGGGGAAAGAGTCTGATATATCCCTCAACTTTGTCATTTGAAGTTGATATACCCCTCGTTATGAAAGTGGCTCATATATATCCTTACCGTTATACAAACGGCTCACATATACCCCCGCTCTTACAAATGAGCTCACATATACCCTTCATTTAATGGAAATGCAAAAATTAGTTTTAAATTTATATTTTTTACTTTTAACTTTTTTAAAAAATTAATTAGGGATATTATGATTCTTCTATCAAAGTTTAAGGTATATTTTAATTTTTTCACACGTAAATTATTTTTTGACTTCTTTTATCATAATTATTTGAGTTTCCTATTCTTATTTTTTTTCTTTCCTTCTTTAGTGTAAACAAAAAATATTTAAAACTATGTTTTATGTCTATATTGTAATTTAATTTTTGTATTCGAAGACAAAAATTTGGTCATCTACAATAAGTTTTACAAGAATATTATTATCAAAATAATAATTCTAAATTAGTCTTTGAAATAAAAAAAATCAAAAAAAAATATGTTTGACGAGGATTAAATTTACTCATATGGGATTATATTTTTTAGAAAAAAAATAAAAAATTAGATTAAAATTATTATTTTTCATATCCGTTAGAGGAAAAGGGTATATGTGAGCCATTTGCTTATAAGTAGGGGTATATATGAGTCAGTTTCTTAACAAGTTGTATATTCATACTAAATGACAAAGTTGAGGGGGTAAATCGGATCCTTTTCCCTTTTTTAAACGCATGGCACACAATATGTGATTCTCATGTATTTGAAATATTAATTTCTCGCTCATCTTTCTCCTCTCGTGCTCGCCTCTCTCCCTTTCTTGTACCTCTCCTACCATGTATTTGAATTTCACAATTTCATGTATATGTGTTTTCAATATTAATTTCATTATTTGTGTATAAAAATCAATTTCATCTTGTATATTCAATATCAAATATTAATATATTATATATCAAATACAATATATCTAAAACAAACTTGAACGCGACAATATTTAGAATCAAATACATGTATGTTTGATATCGAGTGAATATATATATATATATATATATATATATATATATATAATAAAATAAATCTTAAAATAATTTTAGACTTGAAAATAAAAAAAAGTATTTATAAGTATTGTATTTCTTTGGGCAAAAGCGTCAAAGCTCCCAAGAGCGCCCGAGTATATATTGGCCCAGACCTAAGAAGTTACCAGAGAAAGAAAATCCCTAATCTTTAATCGAAGAGAGAAACTTCATTTGTGTTAACGATTGAAAATGGCATCGTCGTTCTCCAGATGGCTCGTGGATCCGAAGAAGAATCCTCTCGCCGCCATCCACATGAAAACCCTCTCCTGTCGCCTCCGTAATTACGGTAAAACAGTTATTATGTAGATCTATTCATTTCTATTGCCAATCATGTTCTAATAAAATTGTTTTGGTTTTAAGCGATTGTTGTATATTTTATTGAAATTGCATCAGCACAGTGATTGCTTATGTAACTGATGTAGCTGAGAAATGATAGTGATGATTAGATATTTTATTGTTGTATATTGTATTGAAATTGCATCAGCATAGTGATGATTAGATCTTGTAAAAGATTTTCCGAACTGAAAAGATGAATCTATCTCCGATTTCATATGTTACATATGTATGTCACCGTTTAAAACTGTTCAGAGTCTATTATGAATCGCGCAGATAAAATAGGTGATTAGGCACCGAGAGGTGTGACCGAGTAGTCAATGGAGTGGTTGAGAACCGTGAGGTTTCTGGTTAAAATGGTGACAAAAACATTTGATTCTTCCTATCTGTGGTAGTCTTGGTGGACAGAGTTACCTGGTACCTATTGCAAGTCTGACATGTATCTCGTGAAATTAGTATGGAAGCCAGCCTGGAGAGCCCTGTCATTAAAGAAGAAAAATTTAAATATAGGGATTTATTCCCATTTGCTGAAGTTTGGGTGGTTATGGTTACCTGGTACCCTTGCTTCTAGGAGGTAGCAAGTTGGACTGTGCTACTACTACTACAATATAAGTAGTTAAGTTTCTTAACCTTTAAGGCCATCACGTGTTTTGAATTGCTTATTGATTCTATATAATGATGTATTCTAGCATTAGGGCTGTTTACTAATGGACTTGTACTTCCCAAAATAGAAATCTTGGTATATTTACCATGGATTTACACTCGCTACATATGTTCATAACCATTTGATTTTGTTCTGATTTTATTTTCTTTGGTCCAACTTGCTCAATTAATGTACTTTATCTATTTCTATGGTAATTTCTTTTTTATCTGCATAAATACATATTCTAGCATTTGGGTACTGGTACTTATTGATCTATACTTTCTTGTATACAAACTTTCTCGGCTATATCATTATTCCATGTGTTTGATTTAAGTTTGATCGAGTAGTTAAAGTTGAATGTTTAAATTCCATCCGTATATGGTTTCTGTCCAACGTAGGCGATGGTATTCTTCTTGCTATGTGTGTGCTTGAGAGTGTCAATTAACACTACCTTGTAATAATTATATCCGTACCATATGTCAGAATTCTAAAAAATATATCACCATTTCAGCTATTTTGACAGCAAAAAAGTTTGGTGCAAAAGCAAAAATCTTCTTTGTTTGTTTTCTCCAACCAAAAGTTATTAGGATTCCTGTTTAGAATCAAGGGGTTGAGAGAGTTTTTTGTGTTGTTTTTTCTGCAAAAAAAAATCATTTTACAGGTTCATTCCAAAGACTTGTGATGCACTGTTCAGCAACTTAAATAGATAAATAAAGATAACAAATAAAAGCAAGTAGACAAAAGAGAAAGAAAGAGCGTTTTGTAATATCATCATTTCAATTATTCTGTTTGAGTTACAATTTCACCTACGTTCTTATGCTTTTGAGCTGCTTGTTAACTTCTCATTATGTTTTTTTTTTTTTTGTGAAACAAAGGGCTCAGATATGATGATTTATATGATCCAATGTATGATTTGGACGTGAAGGAAGCTCTTAATCGCCTTCCAAGGGAGATTGTTGATGCCAGAAACCAGCGCCTTCTGCGTGCTATGGACCTCTCAATGAAGCACCAGTACCTCCCAGAGGATCTCCAGGTACTTAATAGAATTCCATCTTATGCTGCACTAAGATCAAATAGTTATATGTAATTTCCCCATGTGAAGCATTGGTACACCTGGTCATGTAAATGGTAACAATTGAATAACACTTCGGGGGCTCTGTGCTTTTTCCCCTCTTCTTTACTTTGCTGCCTTCTTTCATTTGCTTTTGTTCTTGTCACCAAAAGAGATGTACTGACAAATGGCGGGCTAGGAGTTGACGAAGCAAGCTAAAGCAAAAACATTTACTTGGAATCATGTGAAGGCGGTGATGTTGCATCTACAGTCATTTGGCCAAGATTGTGGGAGGCAAATGTGCTTATTTTTAAATCATGTGTTTGACCAAGTTTTTTTTTTTTTTTTTTGGGGGGGGGGGTTAGATGTTTCTGGGGAATAGCATTAGTTGTTTTTTTGAAGCAGCTTTTTTCAGGTAGTTTATTTGAGAAAAAAAACACTTATTAGCACTTTTATGAAGCTTGGCCGAACCGTAATTGTCGCCTATTAAGTGTTTTTTTGAATTTTTTGGCTGAACACAAACTGTTTCTTCATCAAAAGCTCTTCCAAATATAAGCTTATTGTAGAAGTTTGGCCAAAATAGACGATTAGTTAACTCATATAAAAGAAGACCTCTCTTTAACTAATACACAACACTAGCCCTCGGTTGATGATTAAACTTTTGGGAAACGTACCTTGATTGCTCTTCTATGTGAGGTTGAGTGGTTTTAACTTAGTGAGCATCCACAATATTCTTTAGGCCATGTATAAGATATGAAATCATTGTTGGGCATCAATTCAAATAAAAGAATACCTTTATTATTGTATTTTAAGTTGGGCTCTTTTGATTTAGGCTTATTGGATTACTAAGGGCATCTCCAACCAAACACCAAATTTTACACCAAACCTATTTGGTGTAAAATTTGGTGAGTTTCCTATCAACCCGATACTAAATTTCATACTATTAGGCCATCTCCAACCTATAACACCAAATTTTACAACTCCAATGCATTACACTAAAAAAAGAAAATTCCTTTTGTATTCTTCTCTCTCTTAAATATTGTATTATTATTTTTATTTCATTTATATTTTTGTACTTCTTAAAGAATCATTTTGTCTTCTTTTGTTCTTTAAATATTCACCCTATTTAATTCATATTCTCCTCTTTTATTATCATTTAATGTGTGTGTGTGTGTGTGTGTGTATATATATACACACACAAAAAAAATAAATTATAAAAATGTTTACACTAGAGTTAAGATTTAAAATTAATATTATAAAAATATAACATTAAAAAATAATAGTTTATTAGGGACTTAATTAGAAACATACAATTTATAATATGTTAAATTAGAAGTGTTGTACGATAAAAATAATAATAAAATAATCTTGGATATAATTGGTGTTTGATGAATAGTTTTGCACCAAATTTGGTGTAACACTATCCACACACTATAATAGTGTGGAATTAAGGGGTCGTTTGGTAGTTGGATAAGAATTATTCATGCATTAATTTCTCTTAATTTATATGATGTTTTATAGGTAAATAGATAATAAGTTATTCATGTATTAATACGTTGGTTGACAATTTAAAAATTCGCAAAGTAATACATGTTTAAGATATGAGAGAATCTATATCTTATTTTATGCAGTATAGAAGGGGGAATTACTCGTTCATGTATACACATGAATAACTAATCTTTGCATAATCGATACCTGCATAAAATGATTCATAGATTTCCTCATGACTGATTCCCACATTACTAATGCATGATTATCTGTAACCAACTACCAAATGATCCCTTAGTATTGGCTTGGAGATGAAAAACATCAAATATTACGCCAAAATAGGATTTAGTGTTGGGTTGCAGAGTATCTCGAACCCGTAACACCAAATTTTATACTAAAATAGTGAAGAGAGAGAAGAATATAATACAAAATGTTTATATTACATTTTTGAAAAAATAATAATATAATATTGAAGGGAGAGAAGAATATAATACAAATATTCTTTTAAAGTGTAGTGCATTGGAGTTGGTTTACACTCAACTGGTGTCAATAACAGTGTAAAATCTGGTGTTCTGAGTTGGTTAACTACCCTATTCTTTATTTGCAATAATTGAATTATAAGGTAAGAAAATGATCCTCTAGATCTTCTGTTCCATTAGAGAGAAACTATTAGCAATTCATTGTTTGATTGGTGGCAGGAGGGTAATGAGAGTGTTTTCAATGTATTTTTTAAGGTGAACTCGTGATGGAGGAAGCAGAGGTGGTGAAATCATATTTGCAGTTTTTCTTCCACCTCCGTAGGCTTGGACTCACAAGTGTCAATCATTAATCAACTCCAAACAATAGGGTGAATGGAAGGTGTTTGCCCCCGATTCTATATGTGGATCGAATCTACTAGACAAACATGAGTTTAGTTAGTCGATTTATTAGTGACCAAGACTTCCTAATCAAATAAGCACTTTTGCAAAGTTCACCTTCCTGCATTTAAACAAGACCCCAAACCACAGACACAGTTAAAAAAAAAAAAAAGAATCAACCCCTCCAAAAAGGGAACCGACAAAAAATGGGAGGTAAAGGAAACATGAAGATTGGAATTCTTCTTTGACCCTTTCTTGCCTCTCTTTTCAGTTCCCCATTTACCTACCTTATATGCAAACTATTGAGCATCAGCAATCATGGTTTACTGTGTGTCCAGAGGAATTAACTAATTTAGATGAGCCCTCAATATGGTGTTCATAATAAATCTATACTAATCATGATGATCTTCCGTCGGAATTCTTATCAAGCTAATTATACAAAAATAATAAGTATCAGAAATTTCTATCTTCTGCTATATAGATTTATGACAAGGCTAAAGTACTCCTAAAAAGCAGTCCTAAAAAATGTACTAACATGACTGAAACATATATTCCCGACTAATTGTTATAGCCTTGTGGATATTTTTCTTCAATATATCCCATCTTTTGGAATCTGTGGAACTTGTTTGGGTTTGTGGCATAGTTGTTTTTGTTGGTTTATAGCCTCTTTTTTTTTTGCCAAGTTCGCATGGATTCGAGGAGTGTTGGTCTTTTGAGAGAACTTACTTTCATGGGATCTTAAGTCTAACATCTCCACTCACCATGGTTTTGTACTTTCAAAGGCAATTGAACCATCTCAAGTGTAGGTCTTCTAAGACAACTTCCATGTGCTTTCTGGAATTGTTTTGATTTGAGGAGCAGGGAGCAGTTGATTATAACCATCCATTGGGTTGGGAAACTTGTGACTGTTCGTTATTCTAATATTAACTGAGCTAGATGTTCTTTAAAGTTTAACCAACATTGCCGGCAATGCAAATGCCATGTTGGTGTTTATGGCAAAGATCATCTCCCCTCTGTATATTGTGAAAGTCTGTTACTCTTAATAGTCCATAATTTTGTTTGTTTATCTTTGCCTTCATATTGATCCTTTATGGAAGAAAAGACTGAACAGTCGACCTTCTGTTAGGGTGTTACAGAAGAAAGTAGAGCAATTGTAAGAAGTGCATTTGTTTTTTTTGGGACTGTTTGGATTTGGAGAGCAGGGTTGATTATATTGTTCCTTAATCTAATATTAACTGAACTAGATGCTGATGTTGGTATTTAACTTGTTCAGTATTCATAAAGTTTTAACCAACTCTTGCAGGCAATGCAAACACCATTTAGGAGCTATCTTCAGGAAATGCTGACTCTTGTAAGTTTCATTTTCTGCTATTGGTTTCAGCTCTGGATGGTTCAGTTGTGTTTCCAGTTTCCATGAGAATACATCACTGCTCATCATGTCAACTAGAGGCATCATATGATCATCAATCTCTTAATTTAGTTTAAAGCTTACTTTTATTTGTATTTGCTTCCAATGGTCAATTTTCTGGTCCCTGTATGTGCATTAAATTTTCTTGTGATCCATGTGCCTAGAGTAAAAGTGGCCTTGTTGTTTGTTTGGTGGAGCCACTTTGCATTTTCTTATTTGTTTCATTTTCAGTAACTGCAAAATATGCATGTGAAACGTTGACTTGCTGCCAAGTTTTTTCTTTTCCTTTTTTGTTTTAGACATTTTGTCGCTTGGTCCATACTGTACATCTGCTACGGCTCTATGATCACTGTAGATTCAGGACTATTATACCCCATGTTCATTTGCTGACTTATATTCTGAGAGCTTAATGCCTTAACTAGAGTGGTCACTAATGCACTTGGTTTATATAATTTTCAGGTTAAAAGGGAGAGTGCAGAACGTGAGGCTTTGGGAGCTTTGCCTCTTTATCAGCGTACACTCCCTTAAAGAAATCTCATATCCCTTGAAACTTTTTTCATTGAGAATAACTACTGTACTGGTTGTAGATCTCCGTGGCGGAGATAGAAATAACAGGATGTTTGTTTGCTTCTATGATCCAATACTTCCAAGTTAGTCATCCTGTGGGCTTTATCATTGTAAACCTATATTTTTTCATATGGGACGTACATTTTCACCAGAACTCCCATATTGCTCTGGTTTGACAGGTTTTATTGTTATTTATGAGTGTTGTATACATCCTGGAACCTAATTTTTTGCTTCACCTTCTCATTTTGTTTTAGTGCATGTATTGTGGATTTGTCGTAAAAAAAAATCACAACTTTGTCTTTGTGACAGATTAGATTAAAGGTTTTGCCAAATACAATTGCTAGTTATTTTTTATGCATTGGTTGTGAGGGTAGTGGCCATGTCTCACAAGTAAAGTTTACTCCAAATTTAGATATCATAGCTTTTCACTTCCCCACTTATGGCTTGACTCGTTCCCATCCCAACTACCCACATCATTCTTTCCTAGGCTTGGGCGAGCGGTCGGTTCGGTTTGGTTCGCAAATATCGGTTTGATTTTCGGTTTGGTCAAATATGAAATCAAATAAAATTGAAATAAATTCAGTTTGGTTCGGTTATTATAAATTTGATTTGGTTTTGATTTAACCAAATTTAATGCAAAAAATGGTAAAATGATCGTCGTGATAACTAAATATCGACTCAATCAGTAATAACAAAAAAAACTATCAAAAGTCAAGACAACATCACAACAACACTAGAAAAGTTCAATAAACTTGTGTCCATCAATAAAATAGAGTTAGTTACAAACTGAAGTCATCATCATCTGGCTCATTGCAACTTCCAGCAACAAAGAGATTTAAAAAATCAACAAAACATCGTTGCAACTTGCAACCTTCATTGCAATAGCTCCCAAGTTCTAGCAGATAGCAATCAAGAAAATAACAAAACATTGATGGACCTGCGAGAAAATAGAACCGTTTAGACAAATGATCTACATTTCATAATAGAATATATAAAACTATCAAGCAAGTTATGTAAATAAGTTCTTTACTTACTCGTTACCACGCATCACTAGTTGATAGTTGAACTTACAAGCTGCAACTATATATCAATTATACTAGATTCAGTCCTACTACAAGCAAAATCTAAAAAAATATGAAAGAATTTGTTAGTTGTTAAGAAACACAAGTAACAAAATTATTTTCAATATAGTTAATACAAATATCAAATTCTAACCAAGTTTAAGTTGTTCAAGATACTCTAAATCTTCCTCAATATTGATTAGAAAAGACTCACTTCTAAGCCAATCTTGAACACAAATAAGAGATTGCACAATTTTAGGAGTTAATGAACTCCTAAAGAGATCAAGAACACAACATCCTATGCTGAATGCACATTCTGATGCGACACTTGAAATGGAAATGGCTAACACATTATGAACCATCTCCGCAAGAATAGGAAATCTCGGCTCATTAACTTTTCACCACATTAATATATCAAAGTCATCACTATCTGGCTCAATATCTTCCGCAAGATATCTTTTCAATTCTGATTTATTACCTGAACTTCCACTAACTTTTTTATGCTTCTCAAATTGTTGTTTCGTTCTCATTCTTCATCTATTTACAAAGTTGCCACAACCACTCACACTAGATATACTTGATGAATTGTCAGATGAAGTGGATAAAGATGGTACATGCAAAGAACTTTTTGGGGATTTCTTGACGTAATACTCAAACAGTTTGTTCATGTATTTTTTCACTTCTGACCCCAAATTCTTTTCCAAACATATCCACAATTGCAAATGGAACATAATCAGGCTTGTTACAGGGTTCCAATACAGATGAAATAAAGATCATCTTGTTCATTTTTTGTGGTTCACCCCAATGCTTTTTAAACTTCCCGTTCATACTTTCCGCCATTTCTTTTAAAATACGATCTTCATTTGTCATCATCTCTTTCAAAATAAGATTAAGTTCAGCAATTTCAACAAAATGTGTATTGCTAGTGACATAATTAGAACAAAGACCTTCAAAGTAAGTACATAAAAAGTTTCAAGAAATTTCACCATTGACCTCACATTTTTCCAGTCAACACTTGAAAAAATATTTGCAGTAGTTCCATCTTCAACACTAGTTCCATCTTCAACACTAGTTCCATCTTTATTTTCAGAAGAATCAGAACCAAAGGTACGAAGATGATTCAAGTATCCAATATCGTAAAAACTATAGCTTTCAAATGCAAGCTCAAAATGTTATGCTATATCAAGCATCGAATATGTAGAGTTCCACCTAGTAGGAACATCTAAACATAATGATTTCTTACAAGTTATCAATTCAGATTCATAACATTCTTTAAACTTTTTAAGTCTTGCGGGAAATTGTTTAATGTATTTCACGACTTGTCTCACTAGCTTGACAGACTTACCAATTTTCTTCAACCCATCTTGCACAATCAGATTAAGGATATGTGTCATACACCTCACATGAAGATGGTCACCATCCATAATGTTAGTTTCCCAATTGCTCAATTTTTTAGACATTTCTTTCACAGTAACATCATTAGAACAAGCATTATCAACTGTAATAGTAAACACATTACCCAAAACTCATTCAAGCGAACAATTAGTAATGCAAGCCGCCATATCCACTCCTATATGACTAGAAATAGGACAAAAATTTATTATTCTTTTATTCAAAATTCAATTCTATCTATAAAGTGGGCTTTCAAACACATGTAGTTTATTTTTTGTATAGAGGTCCAAGTATCTGTTGTAAGACAAACTCTTGGACGTGCTTTTTTGAAAACCTTCTTCAAAAGTTCTTTTTCTTCAAGGTATAGTTCATAACAATCTCTCGTCACAGTTCTACGAGAAGGAGTATGAAATTGCGGCATTGTAACTCTTATGAAGTTTTTAAAACCCTTTTTGTCAACAAAACTAAATGGTAGCTCGTCAACAATTATCATTTTGGCTAAAGCTTTCCTACTTTGTGCTTGGTCAAATTTTCAAGTGCTAATGATCCCATCCTTTTCTCCCATTGAAGATGGTAAAAAATTAATTAGATTTTGACCTTAATCTACGGTGTCACGAGGAAATTTAGGACATGTTCTCATATGAGTATTCATTGATGACGCACCATTAGATGATGTGGAAGTTGCATAAACTTTTGCACAATACTTGTATTTGGCTTTACTAGCTCCATTTTCATCGGTGAACTTTTCAAAATGCTTCCAACAATTAGCTCTAGGTTATATGGTTTTTCTTTTCTTTGAAGTATCAACATCAACTTCAACCTCACTGGGAGATGAGGTGTAAGGTATGCTCTCATTTGAAACTCCACTTTCACTTCCCTTACTTTCAACTTGTGTCATCTATACAAAAGTGAAACAAACAACAAGAACAACAATCAACAAAGTTACAAGGATCAGGCTTCACCAAAGTCACAATAGCCCTCGCCCCTCAGCTTTGCTACAACTTACAAGGAAACAAACAATAAAATCAAACGCAAGAGCACAAAAAAAAATGATGTTAAATGTTTGAGTGAAGAACATGCCATTACTTGCAAGTCTTATATTGTGGTAGTATGTAGATCAGTAGATGAGCTTTTGCGATTATGTTTCAAGGTTGAAGCATAAGAGACTAAGAGTTGTTCCTCCTACGCAGCAGTCAAAATAGATTTAGATTTTTCGGTCTTGCAACCATAACTTCAGTCTGAAGTATAGATCTACTAACCAGTAACCACTGAAAAAAGGCACTACATATGACAAATAAAAATATGCATATTACTGGAATTTTGCATTTCGAGTTCTCTTATTCATTTATTATTTTCTTTTATGCTAATTTATCTGCATTTGAATGGCACATATCACACAGGATTTTATCTGTTTCTCGAATTCTTAATTGATCGTATGCATTATTACCTTCGGAAGCTAATTGTGTTGCGTAGTAGTGTGGGATCTTTAAACAAAGAATTTGAAAGACTTGAGAAAGAAAAGTTGCAGCTTAAGGAGAAAGCAGATAAAGCTGCTGAGGAAATAAAGGACATCATGGAGGCTGGCGGCGTGACTGGTAGATGGACAACGGTAGACGATAGTGGACTGGTCGATGTGTTTCAAAGAAGAAGGTTTCAGTGTTGGTAATTTGTATGATGTTAATTTAGGGAAATTCGCTTGGGTAATTGGATTATGGGTGTTTGGGTTAGGATTTAGGAATTTGGATAGTTGGTCTTGGACTGACTGCTGAGTAATAGGAATATATGTAGTTGGGCTTGGGCTGACTGCTGAGAATAAAAGTATGGGCCGCATGGAAGGATTAGGAATGAGTTATAGACTTATGGGTTAACAAATAACAATTATATATATATATATATATATATATATATATATATATATAAATGGTTTTTCGGTTAATCAAATTTTTAAATCTAAAAATCGAAAACCAAATCGAAATATCGAAATGTAAAAATTCAAAATCGAAATCGACCGAAATAACCGAAAAATTGAAACCGAAATTAAAAATAAATCAGTTCGATCAATTTTTCAATTTGAACCATATTATGCCCAGGCCTACTCTTTCATGTTTACCTCGATGACTCGATAAGTTAAATGTAGAAATGTGTCTTTTTTAGGATGAACTAAAAAGCAAAATGAGTAATTTTAATGAAAATTTTGGTAATAATTTTCAAGTGGAAAAAGATGGAGACGCAAAAGAAAAGAATTCGAATAATGAAGAAAAGATTGTTGCCTCTTTTCTGAAGTATGTATGCTTTGATGTTAATGATATCTAGAAAATGTTTCATACAAAATTATCCTTCTACTACTTATCGAACCTAAATACTTTTGACGTCAATTTTTTTCTCTATTTTGCCTCTATCTTTAACAACTAAAGAATAATTACAATTAAGAAATTCACTTATGACATGTTGATACCTTATTGATTGGCCTAATAATTAAATAACTAATTAGAAAAATCAAACACCCACACAAAAGCCCCACTCGTACAGTATCCTGAATCTTTTAGCCCAAATCTTCATCCCCAATCCTTTAAACCTACATAAAAAGTACTTATGCTCATTTCAACAAGAAGAGCTCCGCCATGGTCGGCGGTTCGAGACAGCCCGGCACACCAATGACCGCAAGCCCTCTTTCATCGATCACTTTTTCCAGAACCGCTGACTCTTACTGAGTTAAGCGCCGCCGACATCAAGGTTTTTAATTTGATTTATCAGATCAGAATAGTTAGCAAACATATATGAATCCATTTCTAGTGAAAATTTTGATTAATTTTTTTAAGAGTAGATCTTTCATTCCACATGTTAATTTAAGACTTGATATAATTTTTTTCACAGATATTAATTTTACTTTATATACTTCGTATTCATTTTTCAGAGTTTGTGTGACTCAAAAATAGGATTGTTGCAACTTTAAGATTCGATACAACATATATTTCTCAGATATTAATTTTAGGTGGCCCAAATCGACTACTTTTTAAATTATAAGAAATTTTTGAAATCAAAAATGAATATTTGTGAACAATGTGGATATCATTTGAAAATGAGTAGTTCGGATAGAATTGAACTTTTGATCGATCCGGGTACTTGGGATCCTATGGATGAAGACATGGTCTCGCTGGATCCCATTGAATTTCATTCGGAGGAGGAGCCTTATTAGTTCACTCACTCGTTATGAATAAATTGTTATAATTACGACTACATGATATAGCATAATATATATATATATATATTATATATATATATATATATATATATATATATATATATGTATGTATGATACTCAACCATAGTTTAAAATTATTAATGTTTGTAACTATACAAATTGTTATAATTATTCACTCATTTATACAAAAATAAAACTACAAAATATAGCAAATATATTTATACTATAATTTATGATACTCAATTATAGTTTAAAATTATTAATGTTTGCAACTATACAAATTGTTATAATTATTCACTCATTTATATAAAAATAAAACTACAAAATATAGCAAATATATATGTACTATAATTAATGATACTTAACTATAGTTTAAAATTATTAATGTTTGCAACTATACAATCAATTTTATAATATATAAACTATGACTTATGATACTCAACTATAGTTTTTTAATACTATACAAATCAAATAACGTAATAGTATACACACAATTGTACATAAAATTAATTCTACATTGATGATAGTCGAAATGAAGAGTCAATTATATTCTTTAAATCTACTTAAATATTTGTTGAAATTTACAATTATCGCGTTATCACTAAATTACACTCTACTGTAGGATGTAGCCAATAGTTATTAGCCTTTACATTTTGGTTTGTCTTCTTGGTCTTTTTAAGTTATAAATTGTTCATGATTCCTAAAGCAAGTATTTTCTTTTATAAATTCAAATTCAACAGTATGAATCATTTTTTTTTAATGAGAACCTTGATACCCAAATGGCAACACACGATTCACTAATTCACCCAAAATATTCAGGCTCTCGAATTGGAAAGGATGAATCCAATTTTGTTGTCCAATAAATTTATGACATTATTTATTTTTTATTTTTTACTTTATATTTATTATCCTTGAATCAAGCTTATCAAGTTGCTTTTTACGATTAATTTTTTTGTTTAAAATTTTTTAGCACGAAAAAAATTATTTTAAATAAATTATGCTATAAACTTTAATCAGAAGGAAATTCATCAATAAAACGCAAGCATAAGGCCACTGAAAAATCTGTTCTAACGATCTCATGACTTGTATAATATTATTATATAACTAGCAAAAGATATGTGTTTATAATTTATAATTTTGCATGCAAAAAATATGTCTCACATTGTCTTTATATAATTTGAAATCAGTTCTTTCGAGTTAATAAAATATTATTTATTTGTTGCAATTCAAAACATTGATTTTGTTATTAAAAATCTTATTGATATATAAAAAGAGTGAAGTAATTTAATTCAAAACTCCAAAATATTGGATAAATTTTATGACTCTGTAACCAAAAAAAGTTTTTTGTAAATATTTAATATAACTTTATAATACATATAATGATTTTTTGCTAGGTGACAAACTTTTTACTGAAGAATTAGATTTAGTTCTAACTTGAATATTGAAATTAAAACATGTTAATATGAAAAGAAATTTTAGTGCATTTCCATGTCACTATATAATAAAAAGAATTAAAAATGATTTTTTATTGGTATTTAGTATTCGCATTAGAATTGAATTAATTTGAAGTTCAATTAATTTGAATTTGCGGCGCATAGCGTCTCATTCGGGCTACCAAGAAATTTTCTATATCCATAACTTAAATTTGAGATCTCTATTTAATGAAATAATAACCTCATCGGTTGCACCATATTTTTTGGTGATACATATATATTTTTTATATTATAAGAACTTTGGAAATAATATTAAATTCTATATAATTTTCAATTTTTTCTTACTATCTCAATAAAGTTTCATTTTTTTAGATTTTAGTGTGAGCTGTTCAATTTTTAGATTTTTTTAGATTAGGTTAAGTTCTTATTTCTCATTAATTAGTACGTAACACCAATCTCGTTGGATCTGAGTTTTCCTTTTTCCGACATTTTTTTTTCTTATTTAATAAAACTTTATATTTCATTTCATATTTAATTTTATGAATCAATTATATTATTTATCCATTAAAAATGTTTGAATAAATTAAGTGCAAATTACAGAAAATTATCTTTTAGTTTACTTATTACCATTGTATCATATTAGTTTTACGAATCTACAAAATTCCTTAAAAAGATTAAAATTTACATCTATCATAAAAGGTTAAAAGAGTGAATTTTGGAAATATACATGAATTTTTATTAAAATAATCATAAAATCATATTAAGTTTTGGCATTATGCTGCTAATTGTAGGAAAATGTATCATTTAACTTTGTAATCTAGAGTTGATATACTTCTTAACAGAAGTGAAAAATAACTTTAAATTAATTTTATTAATTTTTATTAAAATAAAATTCATTTAACAGCAAGATGGAGATATATAAGATGTTATTGGTAGTTACCATATATTATACGTGAGAGAGAGAAACATGAGTGTTAAAAAAGAATAACAGGATAGATGGATCAATTATGAAGTATATCATGCAAGAGGTCTACTATCGAGATCAATTAAAGTCACGATAAAATTTATTTTTATTGGAGTTTTATATCAATTCAATATATGTATATGTTTAAATTTGTTGTTCAGTTTACTTAATCTTAATTAATTAACATGTGTTTTTTTCCGGCCACAAAAGGTTATGTGCATTTCTTGCAATTATCTCTTATTTTTTAAAATTGTATATTTATTTTTAATATCTTACTTGGCTAACCGATAAAGGAGTGGTAATTCGTTTATTCGATAGCTTATCCATGAAAATGATTTTTCTTCTCATTGACCATCATAGTACTAAAATTGAAAGCCCACTAAGCAATTTACGTAGAGAGTGTTTGAATAGATATAAGATTGTTCAAATTTAATTTTAAGTCAATTTTTTATTTTAAAAAGTATTTCGCAAATATATAAAATAATTTATAATAAGTTGGAAAGTGTTTTGGGAAGGTAAAAATGACTTAAAATAAGTCAAAATTCAAAATAGATCTCTACTTAATTTTTATTTTTTACTTAAAAAGTTATTTTAATTTGACTTTTTAATTTTGACTTAAAAATTACTCAAGGATAAATCTAGGATTGAAAAAGTCTCAGTAAATAAATATAATCTTCAGAGGATTGATGGCTTCCTAAACAAAAGTTTGGCCTTTAGCATATGAGGACTTTTTCACAAGGATAAAATTATTATTATAAAAGTATAAAATTATTCTAAATCATTCATATTTACAAAAATGCCGAATAAAGACACATTTTTTTTTATATTAAAAATAAATAAAAATTAAATTCATGTATTTTTAATAAGAACGATAAATAAAATAATCCTAATAAATACATATTACTTGTTTGGTAATACGTCACATTTGTAGCTTAAGTAAATTGACCATTCATTTCCCCTTGACATAATTAATATACATAATATACATATAACCCCACTTCTTCTCATAGTTTGATAGTAATTGACAGCAGAAAAAAGATGTGTGGCATTTATGTGATGATGGTACTTTCCATGACCTAACACACACATTTAACACTTTATATTCCCCACATATAAATGTTAGTTATGATTGCAAAATCTAAGCAATTAAGTACACCCCATGTGCAAACATGTTCATTTGCATATGTTCATGCATGCAATACTTCGTGCAATTTTAATGATATCTTTATTTCGTACCATTATTATTCTCGTCGTTTCAAGTTATCTGATATTAGTTAATTAAATGTTATACAATATTTAAAATATATTGATAGACATGTCAAAAAGAAAACACTTAGAACCTGTTTGGCTCAGCTTAAAAACTGGTCAAACAGACTTAAAAGCTGGTTTTTGACTTATTTAGTTGTTTGGCAATACTCAAAATAATTTATTTTAAGTTAAAAAAAAGTTATTTTAAACCAAAAGTTAAAAGCTGGGATAGGGGTGCTTTTTTATTTTAGCTTATAAGTTGACCACATTTTTACCTTTTTGCCCTTAATATTTTTATATAATCTCCAAATTACCCACATAACCCTAACATCTCTTTCTTCAATTTTTCTCTTTTCACGTGTGGATGATAGACAATTACTATTACTAATTAATGAAAATAAAATAAATCTTAAATCTTTCAAGTGATCTATTCAAATTATATATTATTAAAATGTAAAATAAGTTGCACATATAACTTAAATAAAAATTTATATTCCTCTTATAAATAATTTGTGATAATAAAGAAATATGTGAATGATAGACAATTATTATTACCTATGGATGAAACTAAAATAAAATCTTAAATCGTTCTTTGATCTATTCAAATTATATATCTTTAAAATCTATAATAAGTTTATATTCCTCTTATAAATAATTTGTGATGAGAAAGAATAATAGCAAAATATAATTATTTATGGCTGTAAAATATAAATTAATTAACTTTTATTATGTTAACAACTTTTAAGGGTATTTCAGACATTTTGATTTAAAAAGCTGTTTATCAACACTTATTTGCCAAACACATCAACAACTTTTTTTTTTAACTTCAGCACTTTTATCCAAACGCATAACTGCTTATTTTAAAAATAAGTTTCAACACTTTCAAAAGTACTTTTTTAAAGCTGCTTTTATTAAACTCATCCAAACGGGCCCTTAGATGGTTAAACGTGTGACCGGAGGATAATGCTAAATACCTAAATTACTTCCACTAATGCCGCTAAATATATATTTTTAGCAGCAATTGACACTTTTTGTATATGTCCCTAAAGCCTTTAGCGACTTAGTTCTAATGACACTTAACTAATGCCGGTAAAGACCTTACCACTCTTTATTCATGCCAATATTTAATGCCGCTAAAAGTTGTGTTTATTGTAGTGCTCATTTCATATTGGTGGATGAGTTTTTATTTGTAAGATGCCTAAAAATCATAAATAAAATATAATTTTATTAATTCGCTCTAAAAATATTTTTTAAATTTTTTTACAAATAATGTGAATATGAATTAATTGTAAAGAAAATATAGAAAAAAATTAATTAATATTTTTTAATATAATGAAATTATCAAATATTATAAAAAAACTTATAATCTAATGATCAACTAAGATTTTAGTTATGCATATACACATTTATTAAAACCCAGTTTAACAAGCTAACAAGAATCTCTTTTTTAAAAAAAAATCATTCGGAGTCTTTAATTATTTCTGATGGTTTCACTTATTATTTGAATTATTAGTACTAATCATTTCGACTTGTAATAATTAGAGGAGATAATAGTAAAGTCATCATTCTATTATTTACTGCTTCTCAATGAATATCGCAAGTTAGACAAAAAAAGTAATTATCATATTTTAGAAAATTAAAATACGTTATGAGTATAATCTTTTCTTTTTCCCCTTAGTAATAAATATTCTTCAAAGTAATGACTTCCTCCGTTTACTTGTTCAGTATTCAGTATTTTAGAAATAGATTTTTATTTTTATTTGTATTTTTAACATAATAATAAAATAATTTTTAGTGCTATTTTTTGTATTAATTACTTATATTTTCAAATTATTAAAAATATTTAATATTAAAATAATTATTTTAATAATTATTTTTTGTTATATATGTTAAATTTAAATGTAAGAAGTAAAAATGAACGGAGAAAATATATTTTATTGAAAAAATTTTAGAAGAAAAATAGGCTATTTGTAGTAATTTTACATTAAGAATATACTAGATTTTTTACCTGAATTGTGACAGACCGTCAAAGTGAATCGTCCTATACTATAAAAGCATATTTTTTTAATAGAATATTCATTCATATCCAAACATATCTAGTTCTATTAATGCTTCACATATCTTCATCCAATCAAAATGTGGAAAAGATAAACCTTTCAAACAGTTACGGATGATTATTATTTGTTGTATTATATCATATTGTCAGTTTAAATATAATATTAGTTTGAATTGTTATTTAAATTTTATTATATTATATTATATTATTTAAATTTATACTTATATAATGATAAAAAAATTATTTTATGTAACGAATGATTTGGTGTGATTATATTATTATCTTAATAGTTTTTTCTTATTTTATATTTATTTATTATTAAAAATAATATTTAATCTTTTACCTTCTATTTTCATGAGTTCGAAGCCTAAAGGGCAAAAAAAAAATTGATAAAAATTTTAAAAGGGTATATCAAAAAAATTTATAATCAAAACGGTAAAATCGCTGATGTAGTGGTTAACTTTAACGTCGTTAATCAAAATTGTTGCTCGTGGAGCGATACTTTTTCTTGAAAAAAATTAGGGATAATGCCCAAGTACCCCCTCAACCTATGCTCGAAATCTCAGAGACACACTTCTACTATACTAAGGTCCTATTACCCCCCTGAACTTATTTTATTAATAATTTTTTACCCCTTTTTAGCTTACGTGGCACTACTTTGTGGGCCCAACGATGGTTGACTTTTTTTTGAATTAGTGTCACGTAGGCTAAAAAGGGGTAGAAAATTACATATAAAATAAGTTCAGGGGGTAATATGACCTTAGTATAGTATAACTGTGTCTCTGGGATTTCGGGCATAGGTTGAGGGGGTACTTGGGTATTTTCCCAAAAAATTATTATTATTTTGAAATCGCTGTCTTGACAGCGATTTTTGTTATTATTATTTTTTTAAAATTGGAAATTCGGCAGTATTTTTCTAAGAAATCTTTTCTTTTACATTTTTTTAAACAAATTGCTGCGAAGGCAACAATTTTAATGTTTTTTTTCTTTTTCTTTTAATTGTGACAACTTACAATCGCTGCCATTCATTGAATTTTTTTTTGTGGTTGAAATTTTGTAAAAAAAAGAAGAAAATTTACAATGTAAATCCTTTTTTTTAATTGAAATTTTGTTTAAAAAAAAGAAGAAGAAAATGATTGAACGAATCGCTGCCAAAGTAGCTATTTACTATGCAAATTGTCACAATTAAAAGGAAAAGGAAAAAGCACTAAAATCGTTGCCTTCGCAGTAATTTGTTTAAAAAATATAAAAAAAATACGATTTCTTAAAAAAAACGTTGCCAAGGATTTTCAATTTTTTAAAATACCAATAACAAAAATCGCTATTAAGAAAAAAATAATAAAATCTTTTCAAGAAAAAAATCGCTCTATGAGCAGCGATTTTTATAACGACGTTAAAGTAAATCGCTATGTCAATAGCGATTTTATCGTTTTGGTTAGAAATTTTTTTGATATACCATTTTGAAATTTCTGTCAATTTTTTTTGCCCTTTAGGCTCCAGACTCATATTTTTATAGTAGTTTTATCTCGTACCTACATTTTAATAAATTTATCATTCAAATTGTGATTATATAGCGTTATATAAGGACGAAGAACAATACAATTTATATAAACTTTGTATTTATTAAATAACACAATAAAATACAATACATACAATACCTTAATTATAAAACAATATTTAACAACCATCCAAACAAAACATAAATCTATAATTTTTAAGGTAATCTTGATATAAATCACTAATTTTTAATAAGAAAGGTTACTAAATATTGATAATATAACTAAGTAGAATGCAATATAATATTAAGAATATAACCAAGTAGAATGCAATATGATGTACTAGACAGGGTTGGTCATATTTTAATTACAAAGTCTTAAATTGGAGTTTTAGGTATAAAAAATTATTAACAGAGGGCATTTTCTTCGAATAAGTCCTATGCGGTGTGTGAATATAAAATATTCAAATTTTAATATGAATATTAATTACAAATCTTAAATTTAAATTAGATATAGAAAAATTATTTATTGACAGTATTTTTGCCAAATAGGCCGCATATAATATGAATATAATATACTTATCAAATATCATATCGAGTAAGAAAAAAAAATAGAATGTGAACTAAATTTTCTTATTTATAATCTCTCTTTTTTGTAGGTATATTATATGTAGAAAATGACAGATAGCCCACTCTTTTTAATTGGACCACAAATTCTTGAGGCTTAAAGTCATATCACGTGTACGCTATTCAATACATTTGTCTCCTAATAATGCACTTATATTTTTCACTTTACAATATATAGTAAGGGAAAACAAACAATTAGAGATGCAAATTATTAAAAGCATTTTGTTTTTATATAATAAGTGTTTATATGTTGAAATCAGTTAAAAGTAATAAGTTTGTTGCATAAAACTAATTACTATGATTTTTAGTTTACAAGCGACAATTTTTATCATATTTTTTGTTTAATCCTAATATATTTTCTAGTTCCCAAAATACTTGTGCAAAACAAATATTGAAACTTCCTCTCAACTTCATATTGTTATTTTATTTTTTTCATATGAATATATTTCAAATTTTTTTTTGTTTGAAAAGTGGGATATTTTTGTCAATTAACTAAAATTTAGAGAAAAAGAATTATTGGCACTTGTTTATCAAATAAACAAACTTCTTAATTATCAAAACTTTCAAACACTTTCATTCAAATGGACAATTACATATTTATAAAACTAAGTTCATCAATAATTAAAAATGCTTATCAATACATAATACTTATCAAATATTTATAATCAGGTATAATAAGATAATCAAACACAAATTGTTATCAAAAACATTTTTTAAATATTTTATGAAACACAAACTGTTTTTTTAAAAAGAAAAATATTTTTAAAAATGCGCTTTTTAAAAATAACAATCTTTAGCAACAACATCATACATGCTCTAAACCACAAATAATTTTTCCATGATTTTAAGTTTTTTAAAAGAATAATTTTATATATGAAAAAATTTGTATTTTTGGCATATGCATATCTTTTTCAGCCGACATTGCTGCAATAATATAAGGATGACTATTTACTACAGGACAGATATCTTATTTTTGTCTCCAAAATCAAAAATGAATTATTATTAACAGAAGTACAAAAAGAAAAACTAGAAAAGGACAAGAAAAGATCATAGGGGAAAAATAATACTTTTCAAATTTTGGGCTGAAGACAAAATAGTGTCCAAAGTTATCTTTTGGAAATTTACATTTCTTTTGTTATCATAGTACTATTAGAAATAGTTCTCCATCATAAATCAATGAAAAATTATGCTATAAAACATAATTTTCTCATTCTATTTTTCGAAATCAACTCATCGAAAAATGCACGGTGAAAAATAAATTGTCATCAAAATACTGAAAGTAGTAGTTTGATATTTTCTTTCTTTTTACTAATTTATTCAAAATATATGTAAAAATAACCACCGAACATTTTTTTCGGAAAATTTTAATGAGACAATAGTAATTTTTTTTTTTTTTGCCACCATATGAATGAAGGAAAAGAAAAAATAAAAATAACACTACACACACATTTAAGATGTTAAATATCAAGTTATAACAAACTTTTAATAATAAACTACTTATAGCATATTATTATCAAGTTATAGCATATCAAGAAATAATATATTATTCTCATTAATTTTTTCAAAATAATAATTAACTTATTTAAGTAATTCAATTACCTTATTTAAACCAATGTAGTTAATTAAATTTATTATTTTAAGTTACCTTTTTTAAACAAAACTCTTAATTAATATAATTTAAATTAAATATTATATAGTTACCCTTTTTTAAGATAACTACAAAATTATAGGGATTTATATTTACAGTTTTATTTTTAAACAATTACAATTATTTTTAAAACTGTAAAACATTATCTAAAAAAATAAAAATTTATATTCCCCAAATTTTTGTTCTTCCCCAACTCTTTTCAAAATCATTACATCTGCCCACAATCTCTATGACATTCGTTATACTGCGGTTAGTTTGGACTTTGATGGTCTATTTTCATATAATTGAATGCGGTTAGTTTGGACTTTGATGGTCTTTTTCATATTTCTTAATGGTATTAAATAATTATAAAAAAATAAATCTTTTCACTATTTTGTGAAGATAAAGAAATTATTTTCTGAAATTGAAAAAATAATTAATTTTAGTTGAACCGACTACTAACCGGCTAATTCTTACATTTAAGTTTGTGAAAAGTAGATATGCTTAGTATTTGTCAAATATCCTCCACGTTCTACTATAGTTATTGTTTTAATTCTTCTTACTCATTAAGAAAAATTACACTTTACTCTTGAAAAAATGAAAATTATTTAGATTAATATTTTGAAAAAATGAAAATTCATAGTCCAACCATTAATTTAAAATTCGTCATTTTTTATTTTTTTCTATTAATACTAATCAAGCACGACTGTATTTTCTAGCATAAAAATGTAGAAAATGTAAGATCTTTCAGACTCAATCGTTTAAGAATCTTGTATTTTTCTTTGAAAAATCTACAAAATTTGATTACTTTTTTTCAATTTTTTTTTTCCGTTTAAAAAATCGATCAGATTCAGTTAGATATTTTTGCAGAAAAATAAAAGCAAAAGTATTAATAAAAGAATGAAGTCTTAAATCAAGAAACATCAACGGTCTGGTGATGGTAAAGAACAATTTTGACTCACGATGATGCATTTTATAATTGTGTAGTGTAAAAGATCATTCAAATCGGTTATTATTTTTAATTATTTATTATACGATCAAAAGTTCCCAATCAATGTTTAATAGATTTCCCTAAAAAATTAATCTAATGTGGTTGTTTTTGGATTTTGGTGGTCCGTTTTCATCTTTCTTAATCGTGTTAGAAGAAATTAAAACAACAGATCTTATCACTACTTCGTGACAGTTGAATGCGGTAAGTTTGGACTTTGATGGTCTATTTCATATTTCTTAATGGTATTAAATAATTATAATAATAAATCTTTTCACTATTTTGTGAAGATAAATAAATTATTTTCTGAAATTGAAAATAATAATTAATTTTAGCTAACTGACTATTAACCGGCTAATACTTACTTTTAAGTTTGTGAAAAGTAGATAATTAAAATTACATTCAGTGCATCCCATAATAAAATTATAAATTTATTCATACATAATTAATACACACTTCATACACAATTTATATACAAGTCACTGTTTAACACACACTTCATACACTTCATACAAAAAAAATACACACTTCATACACAATTTATATACAAGTCACTGTTTAACACACACTTCATACACTTCATACAAAAAAAATACACACTTCATACACAATTTAATACACAATTACTACACTGTTTATACTCTATTGTAATTTAATACACAATTAATACAATGTTTATACCACTTAATACCATTTTATATAAAATTAATACACAAATCATACACTGTTTAACACACTTCATACACTTCGTACAAAAATAATACACACTTCATACATAATTTAATACACAATTACTACATTGTTATACACTATTGTAATTTAATACACAATTAATACATTGTTTATTACACAATTAATACCATTTTTACAAATTAATACAACAAATCATACACAATTTTATACAAGTCACATATATATGCAATAACAAAATTTTAAATTAATTACAAAATTAAAACAATTTTTTATACATACTGCATACTACACAACTAACTACTACATACAATCTAAAATACACTTTCATACTCAATTATCCAATTAATAAAAAATAATATACAGTTAATTCAATTTTTATACATAATTCATATATATATATATATATATATTACAAATTAATAATAGCTACGTACAACTATAAACATTGATTTTCGTATATATTGTTCATACACATCTATATACATTAAAATACAAAATGTATACATTATTAATACAAAATGTCAGATATTGTTCTACTGTTTCAAAACAAAAAATTGCTAAATTGATCAAAACTGTAAAAAATTTAATTTTAACCAGTAATCACATTAACATCATTCTTCGTTTTAATTACACATGCAAATACATTTAATATTACGAATATTTATTAGTAGAAACACTGAATTAATGTTTCAAAAAAAATATATCAATTAACATATGCAATATCAACAGGGGGAAAAAAACGACACATTACTAAAATATTAAAAAAACTAACCTGATGAATTCCATTTGCCACCATGTTTAATTAAAATTGACACAATTTTCTCCATCAAATCAAATCTAAACTTTTTCAACCTTCAATTTTAATTGTTTTTCCAAAAAAAAATGATAAAATATGACAGAATTCGAATATATGAATATAGTTCAATATCTGGAAAAAAAAATGATACACGTTTATGGAAAGGAAGATAACAGAATACAATTTTTAAGGATAAAAAATCAAAAATAATTACCATTAAAAACGGATTGAGATAATTAAGGTGCATATATATAATTAATATATTTTAAAATCCCTTAAAAGGTGCACATTTTGTTATCAGTTAATAACAGTAACTACATTCATGGAAATTATCCAATTTTAATTAATCATTTTTTAATTTTATTTTTCTTCCTAATTTTACAGAATAAATATTTACAATATTTTAATTTAAAGAAATGCTACAAGTTGTTATATTATATGTTATAGAATGAAAATCAAACTCTTGTGCCATACCTTGAGAATATGATTACATAATATGCTATCTACCTAATTTACACAAAGAAAAAAGTGAGGCTGAGGTAGAAAACCGGCCCACATGCATAAATAAATGAGGCCCAGTATGTCTGTTGAAACTTCAAGAAAGCCCAAAAACAGGCCATGATCTTTGTTTCATGGATTAGGTCATCCACATTTTCCTCTCTTTTGTGGGGTATTTTCATGATTATGAGCCCACACCAAACCCTTATTAACTTGTGACTCTCTCGCTAGAGTCTAGAGGCAAATTCAGAATTCAAAGATTTTAAATGCGTTAATAAATTTAAAATAAAAATAAAGAAATGGAGTTTTAGTTGGATTCAAACTCTGGTCTTGCGAGTAGTTTCTCTAGCTTGTACTAGCAGTACAAGGAAAATATTATATTCCTCATGACTGCATTGTTAATTATATTCTAATTTTTGTCAATTTCTCAAGATGGATATACACATATACACGTAATTTTTTTCTCGAAGTAAATGAGTATACGCACGTGCACCCCACATATAAATGTGGGTCCGCTTCTATTTCTACTCACACAAAATAAAAAAATAAAGATTGTAAATAGAAGGATTTCTTTTGATTTTTGTCCCCTTTGTTTGTGGCAAAATAATTCATTTTGTAGTGTTAAACTCACAAAGAACAAACTATGTATTTCTAAACGGCACGGTCAGGGTCTAGAAGAGCACATACAACTCTGAAGTAATTTCTTATTTATACACCAATTCATATTCAGTTGTTGAAAACTAGAAATCAGATTTTCTATATGAGATTTGAATGTTTCTATTTGGATATTAACTCGATCTTTTCTAATATATCAAATCAAAATAAATATAATGAAAAAGTTTTCTCTTAAAAATAGAACTAACTTAAAGAGCACAGTGTTAAAGAGAAGAAGGTAAGAGAAGTAGATAGAAGATGAATTATGGACCACTAATCGACAAATTGATTAGTCTTAATATTAATCAGACACATTTTAATTTTTTTTTTAATGTGGTGTTAGTCTATTAGATGGGATTTATATCTTGATTATGTAGTTTATATCCTTTAATCTATCCAATATAATTAATATTTTATTTTTAACAATATAATGTTGTCTTTGTTGAAAATTAGGTAATGAAAAAATAAATATAAAATATGCATATGAACATTTTGTGATAATAATACAATTTCAAAGACAGATAAAGCATTAGTATCTCGAAACATCACATTTTTGTAAAATTTAAATATTTTAGTTGACTTTATAAGACATAAAAAATTATGTCAAGCAAGTTTAACTCATCATGAAGTTCGTCGAGTCATCGAAATACAAACAATATGATGGTACTATAAACAAAGTTCATCTCACAAAGCAAGCTTAATAGTATGAATGATAAACAAATGCTTGACAGAATTGATGATATTATCAAGGGAAAATGGTCTGATATACTCCTTGTTATGAAAGTGGTTCATATATTGCCTTATTATAAACAAATAGCTTACATATATCTTTTTCTTCTAACGGAAATGAAAAAATAATAATTTTAATCTAACTTTTTATTATTTTTTTCTAAAAAATATAATCTCATATGATTAAATTTAATCCTCGTCAAACATATTTTTTTTGACTTTTTTTTATTTCAATGACTAACTTAGAATTATTATTTTGATAATCAAATTTATTTATGTTTCACTAATATTCTTGTGAAACTTATTGTAGATGATCAAATTTTTTCTTTGAATATAAAAATCAAATAAAAATATAGACAAAAAAAATAGTTTAAATTTTTTCTCTCTTTAAACTAAGGAATGAAAGTTATAAAATAAAATAAAATAAGAATAAGAAACTCAAATAATTATAATAAAAGAAGTCAAAATATAATTTATGTATGAAAAAAATTAAAATATACCTTGAACTTTGATAGAAGAATCATATATACCCCTAAATATTTTTAAAAAAAATTAAAAGTAATGAATATAAATTTAATTTTTTTTTTAATGTGGTGTTAGTCTATTAGATGGGATTTATATCTTGATTATGTAGTTTATATCCTTTAATCTATCCAATATAATTAATATTTTATTTTTAACAATATAATGTTGTCTTTGTTGAAAATTAGGTAATGAAAAAAATAAATATAAAATATGCATATGAACATTTTGTGATAATAATACAATTTCAAAAGACAGATAAAACATTAGTATCTCGAAACATAACATTTTTGTAAAATTTAAATATTTTAGTCGACTTTATAAGACATAAAAAATTATGTCAAGCAAGTTTAACTCATGCAAGCTTGATAGTATGAATGATAAACAAATGCTTAACAGAATTGATGATATTATCAAGGGAAAATGGTCTGATATATCCCTTGTTATGAAATTGATTCAAATATATCCCTATTAATAAATAATGACTCACATATATCCTTTTCTTCTAACGGAAATAAAAAAAGAATAATTTTAATCTAACTTTTTATTATTTTTTTCTAAAAAATATAATCCCATATGATTAAATTTAATCTTCGTCAAACATATTTTTTTTGACTTTTTTTTGTTTTAATGACTAATTTAGAATTATTATTTTGATAATCAAATTTATTTATGTTTCACTAATATTCTTATAAAACTTATTGTAGATGACCAAATTTTTTCTTTGAATACAAAAATCAAATTAAAATATAGACAAAAAAATAGTTTAAATTTTTTTTCTCTTTAAACTAAGGAATGAAAGTTATAAAATAAAATAAAATAAGAATAAGAAACTCAAATAATTATAATAAAAGAAGTCAAAATATAATTTATGTATGAAAAAAATTAAAATATACCTTGAACTTTGATAGAAGAATCATATATACCCCTAAATATTTTTAAAAAAAATTAAAAGTAATGAATATAAATTTAATTTTTTTTAACTTCCTCTAAATGAAGGGTATATGTGAGTCATTTTGTAACGGTAGGGATAAATGTGAGTCGTTTGTATGATGATAAGGGCATATATGAGTCACTTTCATAATGAAGGATATATCAGCTCCAAATGACAAAGTTGAGGAATATATCAGATTTTTTCCCTGTTATCAATCATATATACATGTCATGTTCTTGTAGTATCACATTTTTTATTTCAATCACGTGATATACATAAATAGAAAGCTAAAGAAATTTAATAAAAGAAATATCTACCTATATATGTTATTTGCAAACATATTAGCGCTTATGTTAGAAAAAATGTTATTTCCTACCAAAACTTTATTTCTAAACAAGTTAAATCAATAATTTGGTCTTTGCCTAATGCAGAGAGATAGTGATTCAGATAAGAAATATTAATTTTTATAAGAAATAATAAAAAAAATATATTTATTATTCATGATTGTAAAACACTTATGCGTGGCTTTACTTTTATTTCTCTGTCTATTCTTAAAAGATCAGCGAATCAGTGTGTCCATCAGCTAGGTCAGGCTTCGAATATTATGACTAATGCTATGGAGTAGATAATAAATCCCTCATCTTTGATTCATGATGTACTCAACCTTTGATTTGATTAATAATTAATCAAAATGCTTGATTCAAATATATATATATATATATATATATATATATATATATATATATAATATATATATATATATATATTTTATTATCTAAAAAATGGGACATGGAGCATTAGAAGTGAAGCTTATTAACAAGGATAGATATACAACTTCAACCCCTTGTGAGTATTATTGAAGATTGTTTATACACTTACTTGAAATCATCATAAAGAGAAACAAATAAATATACTTTCTAGCAAATAAAAGCTATAAATACAAAAAAAATATATTATGAAACTAGATGATCGACGATGTGGAGTTTTTGCTCTTAGAAAAATTCAATAACATAGCATAATTATGTTCATGATTTGACTTTAATTATTTTTTATTTAAAAATTGAAAAAGGGTCAAAAATACCCTTAAACTATATGAAGTAGCTCATATATACCCTTAAACTATATTTTGGTTCAACACTACACTTCCCGTCAAATTATTGGGTCAAAAATGCCCTTCTAATTAACGAAAATTGTTAAATGCAATGTGGATGCTACATGACATCCCAATAGATTTCCACTGCCACATAGAATAAAAGGAAAAGGGTCAAAAGTACCTTAAACTATCCGAAATAGCTCATATTTACCCTTAAACTATATTTCGGCTCAAAACTACCCTACCCGTCAAACTATTGGGTCAAAAGTGACCTTCTTATTAGAGGAAGTCGTTAAATTCCACATGTGCCACATTGACTAAATTCCTAAATCCTAATTACTCATTTTCCCCTCATTTCATTATTTTCCAAAAACGATTTCACCCCTTCTCCCTCATCTCGCAACTAAGGTTTCATAGTTTTCTTTGTCGTTGGGTTTCAAAGTGGATATTCGTGGTTCTAGGTTAGTAATTTTTTTTTCTGATTTTATTGTGTTTACAATCACGAAAATCCACTTTGAAACTCATCACTAAAGAAAGTTATGAAACCTTGGCCGCAAAATGACGGAAAGTTGTGAAATTCTATCTATCATACTTTGAAATCGTAACTGTAATAAAATAAGAAAAAATATTTACTAACCTACAACCATGAATATCCACTTTGAAACTCAGCACGAAGAAAACTACGAAGCCTTAGCTGCGAAATTAGGAAAAAATTTTGAAATCCCAATTATCATGCTTTGAAATCGTAAACATAATAAAATAAGAAAAAATGTTTACTAACCTACAAGTATGAATATCCACTTTGAAACTCAACCACGAAGAAAAGTATGAAACCCTAGCCGCGAAATAATGGAGAACGGGTGAATATATCATTTCTGAAATAATGAAATGAGGGGAGGAGTAATTAGAATTTAGGGATTTAGTCTATGCGGCAGTAGAACATTATTGGCATGCAATGTGTCATCCACATGACATTTAACAACTTCTGTTAATAAGAAGGGTACTTTCGATCCAATAGTTTGTCGGGAAGGGTAGTTTTGAGCCGAAATATAGTTTAAGGATATATATGAGCTATTTTGGATAGTTTAAGGGTATTTTTGACCCTTTGTATTTAGTCTACGTGGCAGTGAAATCCTATTGGCATACAATGTGGCATCAACGTGACATTTAACAACTTCCATTAATAAGAAGGGTATTTTTGACCCAATAGTATGACGGGAAAGGTAGTTTTGAACTGAAATAAAGTTTAAGGGTATATTTGAGCTATATCAAATATTTCAGGGGTATTTTTGAGACTTTTCCGTTTGAAAAATGACCAAATCAATTAAGTCGAGCTTTTAGATACAAGTATATATCAAATCAATTAAATCGATGTTTCACTAAGTTGGTTTCTATTTATTTTGTTACTCAATTTTTAAAGTAGACTAAATATTTTTCTCAATCATATACACATAATAAAACATTTACTAAATTCAAAAAGAAATAAAGGTATTTATCGTTTCTAGTGTGAATTGTTAACGTATGATATACTTTCTAAGAAAATCATTTAAGGATATAAATTAAAGGCTACTTTCATTATTACTCTGTAGTATAGTTAAAAAACCTAATTAAATTGAAAGAAAAATACGAAAAACTACTCCATAGTATAATTAAAGAACCTTATTAAATGAAAGAGAAATATGAAAAACTATGTTAGATTTTCTATTTTCCTTTTTTTTTAATAGATAAAGAATTTAACTCATTATCAAATTATAAAGTCATTACATAAGAAGACTAGCTTAAGCAACATTAAGCATTCAAAAATATCTAAATTTGTATCTTCTATTTTTTTTTTTCCCTTCCTAACTGGTCCGCTAGCTACTCCTTTATCATATCTATATATGCTTGATTGGTCCCTTCCTCTTCACACATTGGTGTAGCCACGTGGCGATCAGGGCGTTTAATTAGGTATTTTTAGTTAAATTTTTTTATATATAAGTAAATGATATGTGAAATAATGAAAAAGGGTCAAAAATATCTTTGAACTATTCGAAATAGCTCAAATATACCCTTAAACTATATTTTGGTTCAACACTACACTTCCCGTCAAATTATTGGGTCAAAAATGCCCTTCTAATTAACGAAAATTGTTAAATGCAATGTGGATGCTACATGACATCCCATAGATTTCCACTGCCACATAGAATAAAAGAAAAGGGTCAAAAGTACCTTAAACTATCCGAAATAGCTCATATTTACCCTTAAACTATATTTCGGCTCAAAACTACCCTACCCGTCAAACTATTGGGTCAAAAGTGACCTTCTTATTAGAGGAAGTCGTTAAATTCCACATGTGCCACATTGACTAAATTCCTAAATCCTAATTACTCATTTTCCCCTCATTTCATTATTTTCCAAAAACGATTTCACCCCTTCTCCCTCATCTCGCAACTAAGGTTTCATAGTTTTCTTTGTCGTGGGTTTCAAAGTGGATATTCGTGGTTCTAGTTAGTAATTTTTTTTTCTGATTTTATTGTGTTTACAATCACGAAAATCCACTTTGAAACTCATCACTAAAGAAAGTTATGAAACCTTGGCCGCAAAATGACGGGAAAGTTGTGAAATTCTATCTATCATACTTTGAAATCGTAACTGTAATAAAATAAGAAAAAATATTTACTAACCTACAACCATGAATATCCACTTTGAAACTCAGCACGAAGAAAACTACGAAGCCTTAGCTGCGAAATTAGGAAAAAATTTTGAAATCCCAATTATCATGCTTTGAAATCGTAAACATAATAAAATAAGAAAAAATGTTTACTAACCTACAAGTATGAATATCCACTTTGAAACTCAACCACGAAGAAAAGTATGAAACCCTAGCCGCGAAATAATGGAGAACGGGTGAATATATCATTTCTGAAATAATGAAATGAGGGGAGGAGTAATTAGAATTTAGGGATTTAGTCTATGCGGCAGTAGAACATTATTGGCATGCAATGTGTCATCCACATGACATTTAACAACTTCTGTTAATAAGAAGGGTACTTTCGATCCAATAGTTTGTCGGGAGGGTAGTTTTGAGCCGAAATATAGTTTAAGGATATATATGAGCTATTTTGGATAGTTTAAGGGTATTTTTGACCCTTTGTATTTAGTCTACGTGGCAGTGAAATCCTATTGGCATACAATGTGGCATCAACGTGACATTTAACAACTTCCATTAATAGAAGGGTATTTTTGACCCAATAGTATGACGGGAAAGGTAGTTTTGAACTGAAATAAAGTTTAAGGGTATATTTGAGCTATATCAAATATTTCAGGGGTATTTTTGAGACTTTTCCGTTTGAAAAATGACCAAATCAATTAAGTCGAGCTTTTAGATACAATATATATCAAATCAATTAAATCGATGTTTCACTAAGTTGGTTTCTATTTATTTTGTTACTCAATTTTTAAAGTAGACTAAATATTTTTCTCAATCATATACACATAATAAAACATTTACTAAATTCAAAAAGAAATAAAGGTATTTATCGTTTCTAGTGTGAATTGTTAACGTATGATATACTTTCTAAGAAAATCATTTAAGGATATAAATTAAAGGCTACTTTCATTATTACTCTGTAGTATAGTTAAAAAACCTAATTAAATTGAAAGAAAAATACGAAAAACTACTCCATAGTATAATTAAAGAACCTTATTAAATGAAAGAGAAATATGAAAAACTATGTTAGATTTTCTATTTTCCTTTTTTTTTTTTAATAGATAAAGAATTTAACTCATTATCAAATTATAAAGTCATTACATAAGAAGACTAGCTTAAGCAACATTAAGCATTCAAAAATATCTAAATTTGTATCTTCTATTTTTTTTTTCCCTTCCTAACTGGTCCGCTAGCTACTCCTTTATCATATCTATATATGCTTGATTGGTCCCTTCCTCTTCACACATTGGTGTAGCCACGTGGCGATCAGGGCGTTTAATTAGGTATTTTTAGTTAAATTTTTTTATATATAAGTAAATGATATGTGAAATAATGAAAAAGGGTCAAAAATATCTTTGAACTATTCGAAATAGCTCAAATATACCCTTAAACTATATTTCGGCTCAAATATACCCTTTTCCTTAAATTATAGAGTCAAAAATACCCTTTTCATTAACAGGATTTGTTAAACACCATTTGGATGCAATGTGGATACCACATGACATGCCACATAAGCCAATTGAATTTCACTCATGCCATGTAGAAAATAAATTTCCCCCTAATTTTCCCAATTTTCTCTATTTCCCTTAGAATTTAGAAACGATTTCACTGAAGAACATAGAACCTCTTTCCCTTAAAACTTATGTATTTTGTGAAATCGTTTGGAGGAAATGGAGAGATGAGAAAAAGGAGTTCTATGTTCTTCAGTGAAATCGTTTCTAAATTTTACGGAAAATGGAGAAAATTGGGGGAAATTAGGGGTAAGTTTATTAGTCTACGTGACATGAGTGGAACTCTATTGACTTATGTGCCATGTCATGTGACATCTAAGTGACATTTAACCGGTTTCTGTTAATGAGAAGGATATTTTTGACCCTATAGTTTGACATATTTGAGCCGAAATATACTTCAAGAGTGTATTTAAGCTATTTCTGATAGTTCAAGGATATTTTTAACCCTTTTCTGATGAAATGATTAACGTTTTTAATACAAATTAGTTATTGTAGGACAGTTATCTCACCTTCTTAGAATGAGATTTTTTTAAAAAAGTTTTACTATTATATTATTTATGAACACCCTTTATAAATTTTTTTGTTCCGTCACTATTTTCGTACCCCAGATAATGTTCATGTGTAATCTTTAATATTTTTCATTGTATAAAAAAAAAATATTTTAGGAGTAAAAGAAAATGCCAAAAATGTCAAGGTCATGTCTTTAGATGCTTTGTACCAGGTTGGGGGGGAGAACACCATGTGACTCCCATCCAGCTTCTGTCTTCATCTTCCCCACCAAAATAGTTTCTATTTATAGAACTTGTAAAAATAATTTATTTTTTCATATTTATCTATTCATTACTTTAAAAATAAAGTTTTATTATTTATTATTTTTTATTCTATTTTATCTTTGTATTAATTATTTATTATTAAATTGTTTTTTAAAACTTAACACTAAATATCAAATAATATAAAAATTTATATTAAATATTGTTTCTTAATCGAAATACAGTAAAAATGAAAGAAATAATAATAACCAAATAGGGATGAACTCATCATTATCTAAAACCCTCAATTCGATTTCTTGCGAGTATTTTCTTATTATTCGGATGACATATTTTTGAAAATATTATTTTTGATTTTATTATATACTTGATGTAATGCTTTTATAATTATAAAAATCTCAAATTATATTTTAATTATAAATTTCAAAATATATTTTTTAAAATTCCAAATCTAATTGTATTATAACGTATAATGAATAAATAAAAAAGGGAGTGTTCTCAAAATAATAACAATTGGTTTATTGATTTAGTTACCCCAATATTATAGTCTTAAATTAGCTAGTTTTACGTCATAAGTTTGTAAATATTTTTAAAAATTAATTTTGAGTAAAGTTTAAAACTGTGTTAATATCTTATTTTTTAAAAAAATATAAAATATGACTTATATCTATAAATTCAGCACAACATTATCATTTTTAGAACTAAATAATTTATTATCTAAAAATCATAACATAATATTTTGATCTTTGAAATATTTCAAAAACTAGACATATTCTATAACCAAACAATCTTTGCCAAAAATATTATCACAAAAGAAAAACATTTCACATTATTTATAAATATAAAAATTTAAATACAACTAAAGGACAGATATGCAATATGTGTAAAATGGAAGGACCTTATTGAAAGTAAACATGCATAAAAGGGGAACCCGGAATTCTAATCAAACAAATCGGTCCTCTTCTTCTTCCTCTTTCACCCATTTCTCCCTCTTATTTACCACTGGGGAAAAATAGTAGTACTAATAATGAAGAGCTCAATAACAGTACTATTGCTGCTCGTGCTATTTTGCGCCATTTCCAACATTTCCATTGCTGTTATTGATGGTAATCTCTTTTATTTATTCTTTCCATTAGTCATAATTTACAATATCTACTTCTGCTGCTGCTAATTTTTTTACTAATCTCTTTATGTATGTCATTTCTCGCTACATAATGATTTTTGGTACTCTAATATGGTTAACAATTGCGATTAATCTAAACATTCGTATTGTTAAACTGAAAGCTTGTTATTTGTGATAATGTATTTAAGCATTGGGATTTCAGTTTAACAATGGGGAAGAAATTGAGTAAACTAGATTCACAGTTTATTTTTTAAAAAAATGGTTTTCATCTGCATTGGTGCTCAATTTAAAATGAAATTGTGCGCTGCAAAATTTATTCATGTTTTCGATAAAATTTTCTTCGTATTCAGAATTCAAACGGACTCGAAACACTACCGTAATAGTACTTCAAAAGACGGAAAAAACAGACAATTTGATGGAGAAAATTGGGAAAGTAAATGACTAATGGGCTGGTAGCAAGAGTCAGTTAGGAGTAGCACAGTGAGGCCTTTAATTTCTGTGATGTCTTGTCAGTTTTTTAAATGACCAACCAGCTAGTTGGAGGTCATTTTTGTCATTTACTTATAACCAATTACTCAAGAGACATCCAATGCACAAAAGTTTTTCACTCAAAAATATCTACTCCTATTGTTAGTAACTTATACTCCTCCTGTTTTAAAATAAAAAAATACAAATATTCGAAATAATAATGAATGCATAGGTGAGAGAATGAGAAGTTTATTATCCATTTGGTTTATACAAGAAGAATGATATGCTTAAAGAGGTATGCATGTGCCTGTCGTTTCAACTGAAAGGGAAACCTACTGCAAGTAGTGTTAGCACGAGCTGTGCACATGACACTGCTTACTCACTTTTTTAGCGACTCCTCTTTTGGATTTTATGAGTAAAACTGACCCATCAAACTTCAAAGTCTTGCAATTTGATTATGTAGGATTTTATTTTAGTGATTGGGGGAGTAAAGGAAAATACACTTTTGGGAAAAGTTAGGTTACTTTCACAGCTGCTTATGGGTTGTGCGTTAGCTGGCTCATCCCAAATAGTTACATAGGACGCCAAAATTAATCAACCATTATTGCACACAATGAGTTAAATGTTTTCTTTCCATGGGGGTTGGGAAAAAAAATTACTATATGGAGAATTGAATTTTCGATGAGAAGGTGAGAGTTTCGATAGTTAATTAGTTTAATTATTAAAATTTAAAGAGTAGAATGTATAAAGTAAGTACTGAAAATACTCTTAGACTTGTTGAATCATTAGTTTCATTTTTGAACTTAAAAGTATCCATTTGTTTGACTACTTGAAATTAAATGTACCCTCGATCTTGCAACATGAGTGAAATATATTTCTAAATTGTCGTCAAGTTTAGGGTAATTTTCAATATTTTTCTCAGTTTTTATTTAAATCATGCTTCTACAAGAGTTCGAGACCACTTGTTATGTTACGTCGCATATTGAGAGTGTATCTAAGTTAAATTCATCAAGTAGAGAGATGTTTTTAAGATTGTCAATAGTTCAAAAATGAAAATAATAATTTGTGACAAGTTCAGTATTGTTTTCAATACTTATCTCGTTTAATATTTTCTCTGTCTCATTTCATATGACTCTTTTTCTTTGTAGTTCGTCTGAAAAAATATCACATTTACTATAATTAAGATTAATTTAATTTAAATTTTTTTTATTTTTAATAAAATAATTACATATTAATAAAATTACTTATATTTACAAAAATATCTAAATATTATTTTAGTTTATTTTGAATATTGTATTTAATTAAATAATGTTACATAAATAGGAGGAAGCGAGTATGATTAATTAGTTAAGTGGTTGGCTACAGTGCATATAATTCGACATAATTGCTTTAAAGTTTCATCTTTATCACTTACTATATATCATTACTCTTCTATTTCATAAATTTTATAAAGATTGGCCTAGTTTAAAGAATTTTTTTTCGTAGTTTTAATTTAAAGTTATGTTAATATATCAAAATATCTTTTAATCGTATAATTTTAAATATGTCACGTAAAAAATTAAAGTTAAAATATTATTAAAAAAAATTATTTTTTTTTAAATAGACTAAAAAAATAGTCATCTTTTTTTATAAGAACAGAATATTTTATTTTGAATATTTACGGGGATAGATGGTGCAATAATAGGGACAAAGAGTAATTACATTCTTATTATTGTTGTCCCTACATTGGAATTTGGATTTTCCAGAGAAAACCTATTCCTCTCACCCATCATTTGCTCCTAAATATTACTTACAGATGAAGTATTCTCTTTAAAATATTCAGATCCTCGATATGAATGACTCTATTCACAATATTATTGTCTGTCCTTTTCAAATGTGATACAAATGCATATTAAATAAAATATCAATAGAGTTACTAAATTAATTTTGAGTCTAAGTCAATTTCACTCGTTCTTACACGCAGGATTGTTAAAGAATGGAAACTTCGAAATGCCCCCGTCGAAAGCGGACTTAAACGGCACGGAGGTTCTAAAGCACAACGCCATACCGGAATGGTCAATTTCCGGGTTCGTAGAGTACATAAAAGCTGGCCAAAAACAAGGTGATATGCTTCTAGTCGTACCCGAGGGCTACGCCGCGGTGCGTCTAGGTAATGAAGCATCGATCAAGCAAATACTCAACGTTACAAAAGGAATGTACTATTCCTTAACGTTCAGTGCTGCTAGAACTTGTGCTCAAGAAGAACGTATCAACGTATCTGTTACACCTGATTTCGGAGTACTGCCTATCCAAACATTGTATAGTAGCAGTGGTTGGGACTCATATGCTTGGGCATTTCAAGCTGAATTTCCCCAAGTTGAGATCTTGCTTCATAATCCAGGTGTTGAGGAAGATCCTGCTTGTGGTCCTCTCATCGATTCGATCGCCATTCGTACTTTATATCCTCCTAGGGCCACTAATCGTAAGTTTTCCATCTCACTTGATATCATACTAAATACGAAATTTAAGAAGAAACTATAATAATTTACAACGACTATAATTGATAAACATATTGAATCTAGAATAGACATATGATTGAATGATTTTAATATATGATTCAATTATTTATTAGGTGAATATATTATATTGACTTGTGCTAGTATCTAGTTTTGGACACCTATAGATGAATAGTCACACACTAACACATGCCCAAAATAAAATGTGACCTTGCATGATTGTGATGTTGTCTGTTGGACCACTCTTATTATCTATTGCTTTTCTGGATGTAGGGTTTACACTTCTCTATCGCTATTAACTTTTAATTAATATTTGAAATACTGTTTTACGCTATAGATATTGTGATAAAATACAGATATCAATCATTATTATTTAAAGGACATCAAAAGTTGCTTCACATGAATTTTCATTACTCTTTTTTAAATTCATTAATTTTGCTGTTGGATTATTGAAAATTTCTTTTAAAAGAAATTGTGTGTTGGAAAAATTTAAGTTAAACGATACTATAAGGTTACTGACAATTTTTCGTATCTTCATTTTTATATTTGAGAGATTATTATTATAAACATTTGAAGTCTGAAAAGGTCATTACTGATAATTTTTCGTATCTTCATTTTCATATTTGAGAGATTATTTTTATAAACATATGAAGTCTGAAAAGGTCATTTTTTTCTGTTCGATTTTTAAGTAATCGAAAAATCTCATTTTCTCACTCTTAAATTATGCGCTTGATTTAATTAATATTGGCGGAAAAAAGAGTGAATTTGAAGTACATGTATTGCTGGGACCAGTTGTAAAAAAGGGACCCAAATTTTAATCCTTTGTTCATTTAGGTTCGTTTATTCATGCTACTTTCCCATTATTCAATTCGAAGAAATAATTTAGGTATTAAATTGCAAAAGAGCTGTTATGTGATTATATTATCGTAGGGTCCTAGCTAATTCATTATTTATGTCATGCTCATTTAAGTATATTTTAATTCATATATTCTATCCAAGTTCCTAACTTTGTTGCGTGTAATATATTGTCCTGCATTCGTAGATTTAATACATCAACGCACTATTACTCAATCGAAACTATTTTCTCTGTCGCAATTTATCTGATACCTTTTATGTTTTATCAAATCATGTAATTACTATGCAGAAAATTTGTTGAAAAATGGAGATTTTGAAGAGGGTCCATACGTATTCCCAAACACAAGTTGGGGAGTACTTGTACCACCAAACATTGAAGATGACCATTCCCCATTGCCAGCATGGATGGTTGAGTCCTTAAAGGCAGTAAAATACTTAGACTCTGACCATTTTTCAGTACCACATGGCAAGAGAGCCATAGAGTTAGTTGCTGGTAAAGAAAGTGCCATTGCTCAAGTTGCAAGAACCACAATTGGCAAAATGTATCAACTTAGTTTCAAAGTTGGAGATGCAAGTAATGCTTGTGAAGGTTCTATGATTGTTGAGGCCTTTGCTGGAAGGGATACACTTAAAGTCCCATATGAGTCTATGGGAAAAGGTGGATATAAGCGTGCTATCCTCCGTTTCAAGGCCACTGCTAGCCGGACTAGGATCATGTTCCTTAGCACCTACTATCACACGAGGAGTGATGATTTTGTTTCCCTCTGTGGCCCTGTGGTCGATGATGTGACTCTCTTGAGTGTAAGGACCCATCGTCGAGTCCTCTAAGACATGTATTTTGATGAAATACGGTGGATTTTATGAGTTAAATTTGGTTGTATTAATGAAGCAAAGAAGGTGGGAGCTCTATTTTATCTTACTTTTGGTTTGTTTACTACTAGTGGCATTATCTTATGCATGTGTACTATACTAATGTCTAATGGAAGGCAAAGAAGTATATATGATATATATATTTTGATTGGTGTTGAGTGGTTTATGTATTACATTTTGGGTTTGACTTTGGGAGAACTCAAAAGTAGTTTGAGCAAATGATTATTGTAACACTAGAAATTCAAGCAACCATTGTCTTTTTAGTCAATAAAAAAGGTGGCTTGGATGAAGATGGAATGGTTATATTTGTTAATTTACATTTACATTTGTAGAAATATAAGGTATCATTTAGCTTTACCTATCTCTGCCCACTTAAAAACAAAGCATCTTAGCTAGCGTTTGGCCATAGATATTCAAATATTTTTGGCAAATATTATTTGGATGAAAATTTGGGTGAAATTTTACCATGTGTTTGGCCATAGAATTTGAGAAACATATTTCATTTTTTTAAGAAATATGATTTATACCCATAAGTTTTTAAAACTATCAAACTAACCATAAATTTGTATTACATAGCACAATAGAAATCTCATGTAACAAGATTTATGACCGCAACAAATCAACAAGAATCATTACAATAAATATTCGTATAGTGAAAAGGTCTTGGTACAAATCATGGTAATGAAAATACAACTAATATAAATTCGGGGAAAAAAGAGAGAAGAAACCAAAAGGAAATAAATATTGCAATCACTGAAGAACCTATGTTTTCTCATCTGAAAGAGTTCAACCTATTCTTTAATATAATCTTCTCACATTTTATGAACAATCTCTTCTCGATGAGCTTGCATTTCCGAATCAGATGATTGAGAAGATGAAGCGATGTTGTTACCCTGAGCCAATAGTTCGTCACTTTTATCAACAACCATATCATCATTTCATATTCATTGAATATTCCATCACTACTTTGGTGTTCACATAAAAAATTATGCAATACATCGCAAGCAATTACTATTTTCACTTGCATATCACATTCATAGTTGTTCATTCCTTGTCTTAGTATTCTAAATCTACTTTTCCACGCATCAAAAGTTCTTTCAAATACATTGCGCAGAGAAGCATGTCTATAGTTAAATAGCACTTTTCCATTCTTAGGCTCTCTTTCACTTCCTCGGTAGTCCTGCAAATGATAGCGCATTCCTTTGAATGGAGCTAAAAATCCTCTTGTGTTCCGTAGACCAGCATCAACAACGTAATATTTATCTACCAAAATAAAATAAATGCAATTTATGTTTTATTTAGTAGCTAGTTCATTAAGACTAAATAATGTTGGCAGATGGGGAGCTAATTGAATTGGTTGGTGTCAATAAATATATTATTTTTGTAAAATAAAAACTTAAGAGTAAAAATTGAATTTCTAAAACTTCCAAATAATGAAATTTGGCCCAAATACTAGTTTTTTCTAGTATTTGGGAATTTGAAAAATTTGCCAAAAAATTTTGCCAAATAATAAAAAAGTGTATGGACAAACAAAATTTGCCAAGTTTTTTCCCAAGTTTTACTTGCAAAATTTATGGCCAAACGGGCCCTTAAGTTATACAAATCAGCCATTTTGGTACTTTTGGTCTTTAGGGTTAATACTATGGAATTGTGAATTAGAATCCATAAGGACAAAATGGAGGATTATTTGCATTGTATGGCCATTTGCTAGTTCACTTTTTTTTTTTTTTTAATTTATTCACAATTTTACATCTTATTTTGTTTGATTATTCACAAATTTCATTTAATTCTTCGTATGTAGCCACAATTCGATACTCTTTAAGCATTATATTGGAGTAAAACGTATTTTACAGTATTTGCATAAAATTTCAATCCATATATATATATATATAATTGCCCTACAACATCAGGACCACCATTCTCATTCGATGCATCGCCTTCTCTACTGGTGTCCGCCGACCTTTTTTGATATACATAAGTGTTATACAATGTCAATTTGGACAAGGTCCTGCTCAACTGGTGATCCGTCCTTCATGTTAGACGATCAACAATGTTTACTTTGCACTTCTTTTTGTATTTTTGGTCATTCTTCAAACATCAGTCTTTGCCTTTATAGTTGCAAATCACCGAAAATATTATTAGAATAGGACAAAATTAGGCACTGAGGACACTAATTATTGAGCTAAATGGACCTTAAATGAGTGCAAATCTACCATACATCAGTTTATAAAAGTATAATAGCACTTTCAAGGTTGGGTTTGATTTCCTTCTTGCTTATTGATGATTTTAGGTTGTAAACTATAATTCCTACCATTTATAAGAGGATAATACCCTCACCTGACTGAAAAAGAAAAACTAAGAGAAGTTAATACATACCCATTGATGGATAATTTTTGTTTTTTTTTTAAAAAACAAGCTCGTTGGTGGAGTATGAACGACTAAGTGTTACTAGGAGATTATTAAAAATAAGTGTGCAGTAGTTAAAACAGTGACATAATGTCCTTTGAAGTGAGGAATTTGTTCATCTAGTTATTTTCCAGCAACGTCTTAAGAATTGAAGAGTTGAGACTCTTGTCTTTGTACGTACATGTTGTAAAATGTTGGTGGGTCACAATGGTAGCAAAAACCTCGTGATTTGGGATAAAAGATGAAGAGTTTCTGATTGTTTAAAAAAATAAAATTTAAAGTTAATTGAAATTTAATAGTGAGTGTATACTTTTCGTATAGTTAGTGTATGATTTATTTAAAGTTAAACAATATTTAATTTTTTGAGTTTATCATAATATATAGTAAGCGTATAACTAATATTCAATTTTTTGAGTTTATCATAATATATAGTAAGCGTATAACTCATATATAAGTAAATTATATGTATATTAAGTGTATACTTATATTGTATAGTCAATAAATACTTTCTATGGTTTTTGGCTATTTATTTTATATTAATAAAACATGACTATATTCATTGTAAACTAAGAGGGTGTTTGGATTGAATTAAAAGATGGTCAAATCTACTTTTAAATCAATTTTGACTTCTGAAAGTATTTGATAAATTTTAAAATAAGTTTAAAATGACCTAAAATACTTAGGAAGCATTTGACAAAATTAAAAATAATTTAAAATTAATTTAAAATGATTTAAACTAAGTTAAATCAAAAGTAGGTCTCCTTATACTTTTTATTTTTTGATGCAAATATCATTTAAGTTTGACTTTAAAGTTACTTTCTTTTTAAATTAATCCAAATAGGTTCTAAGTGATTTCATATATATTTGAAACTAAGCCATCAATAATTATTCTCCAAAATCATATTTTCTTTTCATAAAATTAGCCTAAAGATCACAAGTATGTTATTAATTCAAGTCTATTATAATAATAAATAATTATATTTGATAAATAAAAATTTATTTTTATATTTAATAGTAATATAAAGTCTTAATTATTAATGTGATAGATGTGATTTTTCCATTTTTTACGCAAATAACTTTTGGATTTTCCTCTGTAATTTTTGGATTTTTGGTATTGGGCCTTGAGGATTTCACTTCATTTTCCATTGTCCAAATCTCCATTTACACAAAACATGGACTCCAAATTAAGCCCACACTAAATTACCAAAGCTGTCCACTGCCACTACACCCTCGCCGTTGCTTTCTCCGGTGAATACATCGCGCTCCCCTCGCCGTTGCTCTCTCCGGCGAATACATCGCGCTTCCCTCGCCGTTGATATCTCCGGCGAAGATTTTGCCTTGTAAGTTGCTCCGTTTCTTCCCTCTTTCACTAGATACCTCTCTGCATTTCCTTCTTTCTTTAACTCCTGGTTTAAAAACCCTAAACCCTTTTTACTTCTTGCAGCCATCCATTGTAGCACTAGCTAAAGGTCCTTTTTACTGGAGTTCCGAATCTGTGTTGCTGGTTCCTTCACGATTCTGTAACTGGTACACCAGCTACTTTTTTTTTTTCATGTTCATCTCTTTTATTTGTGTAGCACTATATTCTAAGAATTTAGGTTGGCGTAGTTTTTAAATTCAAATTTCAGTTTGTCATTTTTATGCGATGTGATTGATTCCGGGGTTTCTTTCACGATGTTCTTTTAGTGGTTCTCAGTCTCTTTATGTGAAGTTAATATTAAAAATTAGAAATTTAGAATGAAAATCCGTGTCTTCTCATTAATATTATCCAAAGTTATATTTTAGATTGCATTACAGTACAGTATGTGTGTTGTTGAAACGATTTTTTTGGGTGCTTTCTTAATTCTTAGCTCCCTCAATTAGATATGGAATGCAATCTCTCTTGTTAGGTATTTTGCATATTGTGATTTGAGCCAATTGGTGTTTGAAGAAAATCAAAGGTTATTGTGTTTGCACTTGTGCCCAATGAATGTAATTATTGATTATTTTTGAAAGATTTACATGTTTGTGTTTAGGTGGTTGTTAACTTTTTCAAATATGTATTGAATATCTATATCAGATACTTGGTCCAATTATTATTGTATATTGACTCAAGGCCATTGTCCTAGAACTCTGAATTTTGAATCCATAAATTTGAATCTTGGATCCGCAACTATGATGGCGAGTGGTGATCCTCATCAGCATCAGCAGCACCAGCACCCACCGCTGCCACAGCAACAATTCCAGCAACAACACCAGCAACAACCCCAGCAACAACACCAGCAACAGCCCCAGCAACAACACCAGCAACAGCCCCAGCAACAACACCAGCAACAGCCCCAGCAACAACACCAGCAACAGCACCAGCAACTGCACCAGCAACAACACCCTCCACATTTTGGAGAGTTTCCAAGGGGTCCACAACCTCTGCCAGGTCCACCTCCCATGATGCGGCAGCCATCTGCATCCTCCACTACTCTTAACTCTCAGCTACCTGGACCTCCTCCTCATCCTTCTTATGACGGTGTGTTACTAATGTTTCATTTACTCTTTTACTTTTTATCATTGATTGATATGCTTTTCAGCCGAGCGGGCAGCTGGTTTTCGAATCAAGAATCTAGTTGTTATCAAATTGATTTATTGTAGGAAAAAATACCTAGCTACAACTTTTCTGCTTCTACTTCTTCTCTTTTATTTCTTTGATTTTAGCTATCAAACTGCTGCTGTGTAATTCATTAATCTGAAAAAATATATGGCTAGATACTGAAAATTGGAAATTGACTGTAATTTTAATGGGAAAAATGGAGAGAGAATTTTAGTAGAAACTATTGGTCTGGAGAGGTGTCATTTGAACATGCTATTTTGTTTTCTCTGGGAAGGACCTCTTTAGTCGTTATTTCATGACTCATGTAGTTTCAATTTTGTTGGAAGAAAGAAGAGTTTCAACTCACAGATATTCATCTTGAACTCTTGTTGCCATTTATCATTTTCATTCATTTTATAAGAGGAAGCATGATGAAAGACGGAATGTTTGAAGCAAAAAGAAGGTTGATTCTCATCACTTCTCTATTTCTTGTCATGAGATACGGCGGCTAGAATAGATCGCCTCTTTCCCACAAGTTGACTGATAATGAGGCTATGAGTGTCTCAGATTGTCAAATTCTCATAGAACCTACCAATTTTAATGCTTGGGTAGGTTTAGGTCCATAAAGTTGAAGAGAGGATGAAAGTTACCTTGTTTTTAGAGACTTCCATTTGCTTTGATGACACATAATTCACTTCACCTAATTTTTATTTTGTTAAGTATTTACAGGACCTAATTACGATGTCTGCCAAAGTCTTATTTTTTTCCTTATATTTGCAGCTCATGCTGACAGTTTTGCTGCAAAGAGAATGAGAAAAATTGGCCAGAGAAGAGCAGTTGACTACACCAGTACAGTTGTAAGATATATGCAGGTAATAACTGTTGAATGTTGGCATTTACCCAGAGAACTAGTTATGCAATGTGTTGCGTAAATGTTCTTCTATATGTTACTTCTATATAGATCAGCAAGGGGCTAGAATCGGTTGCTGTTATCCTGCATCACTAAGAAAATTTACGTCAAGTGTGGGTTCATTTTCCTCTTTTCTTTCTTTCAAAGGGGTTACAACCACAAGCTGTTTTCCCGTCACCATTAGGAAAAACTAGCAAGATTGCTTTCATTCAATATCAACCTATCCCTGCCTTGAAAATGTGTGTACAGTTGGCTATCAATGTGGGAAATAAACAGTAAAGAATAGTTGGTAAGTGTTTATTCATCTGCCACAACATTTTCACCAACATTATGGAAATCCTTTTACAGGGTTTGGTATAATCAAAGATAAAAACCTTCTATGGATAGTTTGGATGTCATTGTTCCATTGTCCATGAACACCATTTTTTTATTTTTTTATTTTAAATTCTTTTTGTACACACCATAACATTAGTTTTTGATACCCTTTATTCCCTACTATTGTTCAGATGAGAGAAGCTTGGGTCTAGACTCTCTTAAATTATCCTCTAACACAACTCAACTCTCCATCACAATTGACAGTTAAAATTTGGCTTCTAATCTCAAGCTTAATCACCTTTAATCCTATGTATCAGTCAATCAACTATATTCAATTCCAATTAGTTAGCATCCTTATAAAGAAATCTCCTTAATTAAAAAGAAGAATCCTCTATATCCATCTTTTCTATTTGGTACATTTCATTTCGATAATAAACATTTCTTATTTTAAGGCTAATTAGTTTTCTTTTAAAAAAATAGAGGTAATTATATCTCAAACTTATCCCTGCGCTCATTTGCAAGTTATTTATTAAACCAGAAAAAATTGTCTACTATTTCCCTTAATGTAACTGTGAAGACATACTGAGCTGTAATCTTGTTATTACTGCTTTAAATCTCACATTTATCCATATGCTGACATACAAGTCTTTTACCATATTAAAAAGACTAAATTCAAACACTCATTTAGTGCACGTGTAACTACTTTGACCAAGCCTTAATTTTATCTACTTGCTTGACTATTTGATCATTTGTTTTCATTGTGTTATGTTCTTAGTTAAATCCTTATTGATGCAAAGAGATTGTGGGTTTTAGGTCTCCTTCGATTATCGTAGGTGTTGCACCTTAGGGATGATGCACTTTGAGATTTACATAGTACATGTCAAGCAATCTTATACAACCTCCTTTTATTTCATCCTATATTGCACTTTCTATTAAACAATGATCATCTTGTATGATCGCACATCTATTTTAACATCGATATTTATGTGACACTCATATTGTGGATATGCTGGGCCTTAAAGGCACAACAGTCATCCCATATAACATTGATGGTGTAACAGTGATCCTAAGGTACTAGAGTGCAACAGTAAATTTTTGCAGAACAATATGTAGGACTATACTTTCCATAGTCCATACATTGCTCTTCTAATTGTTCTAGTAGAAAGACTAGTCTCAAGTCACAGTAAATATAGCCTGTACCCTGATTCATTAGTACTAGCTGTAAAGTAGCAGTAAGTAGAGCTTGTATGGTGGTTAATTTGTCTAGCACTAGCCATACACTCCAGGAATATTGCTAGAGCTGTGATTATCGTTCCACAAGGCGATCTTGCGCAATCCAACATATTTTTTGAAGAAGTCCAACCTCTTCCTAATTCCAGATTCGTAAGAACCAAATACGTGCTTTTGGTTTGCAGTAGCTAGCACCCATATGAGCGAGCTGTATTGATGTTCTGGTATATGTATACCTCACTATACTCTTTGGTTGCCCTAACTCTAGGTAACGAGGATATAAAAAAAAGTGAGAGCAGAAATAAAAAGAGGAAAAGAAGTTCTATAACCTTTTTTCCTCTCAAAAAAAAAAAAAGGGAAGAAAAATGAGACCAAGAAACCAAAGTCTTCTTGATTGTTTCGTCCATTAGTAACTTCAATGCTTCTTTTTTTGGTGGACTTGTCAACTTGGCAATTGTACTCATAACATTTTTTAACTTTTAAGGTTATTTTGGTCCAAAGTTAAGAATCATAGCTTTTCTGCAGATCCGCATGTGGCAGCGCGATTCAAGGGATAGGACAGTGTTACAACCGAGCCCAGCAGCAGCAGTTGATGTCAGTTTACTCCACCTATGTATTGGTCTTTGATTCTGCAAAATTCAATATATTTTCGTGATCATATTTTTTGAATCTTTCATTACTGGAAAAGGAAAATATATATATTTCAGTTCTTGGTTTGTACTAAATACAACTTACGAAGCTACTGTGAGCCACCATTGAAGTAGCAAGAGACGAAACATTGGCTGAAGTCCTGTAGGTTTCAAGCTTCTTATGCTGAAGCTCTTCAAACCCTTATTCTGTACTCGCTAACATAGATGTTCAAACAATAAAGTGAAGTGTACTCCTGCTTCGTGAAGGTAGGGTAGTTGTTTCGGATAGACATTTGGCATTCTTGAGGATGAGGATAGTTGACGTAAAAATATATGTAGTCCCAGAAGGTGATAATAGTTCACGTAAGCTAGTTATAGACTCCAAGAACATTCTAGAACCACCTAATGGATGAATTAATTGTGAATTTAGTAACATAGGTTTCCAAAAAAGTACCAAATTCACATCTTCCCCACAACTGAACATACTATTAAAGGCCTGAAGCCAGCAAACTAAATGTTAATGATTTTACATACTGTGCATAAGTTGGCCCAGAATCCCAGACAATTTATTTTAAAATAAATGAAAAGAAAAATGGTCTTATTTCTTTAAAGTCAATAGGTGACCAGTATTTTTTTATTGTTCATGGGTGCAGATATTGCCAGCAGTTGCCTATTTGGATAATCCATCTACAAGTTTTGCTGCTAAATTTGTTCATACATCTCTAAATAAAAACCGTTGTTCAATCAATTGTCTTGCGGTGAGTTGAAGAATTCTTCTTGGTTTCTATCTTACGTTTGTGCTTTAGTTGTGTATATCTTTGGTTTTTTGTTCATACTCGATTGAATTACTGTGTCCAGAAGCACACATGCATCTTTAATCATGTGCCATCTAGTTAGCATCTATATAATAACCCCCCCCCTCCCTGTTTATGTGGCATTTTTTCCTTTTCACGATGTCCCAAAATGGTTGAGACTATTCGATTTCTATGCAACTTGTCACTACTGTGAAGAGTACAGAGTTGTTAAAATTTTAAGTTCAAATTTCGAGGCAAATATCTCTGTCAAACTAGCTTTTCCAGACTACTGTAATATGCTGTTCCTCCATTGCTAATATAATTTATAAGTCAAATTAACTTATTAAACTAAGTGTTAAATGAAACATCATCACATAAAAAGGAAATGCAGGGATTAGTTCTTTCTACTGATCACAAAAATAAATGGAACGGGCTATGAAGGATACAACCTTAATGCAGAAGAATAAAACCTTAGCAGTTTTGTAAAAAATGGAGTGGGGGAAGTAATATTTAGTAGTACAATCGGCAATCATGGTATGTTCTTCGGAGCATTTAAATGCAACACATTTGAGTGTTTAAAATATTCACACAGTTGCAAGGCCTTGATTGAATGCATGAATCTGGATCCTTGAAACATGATTTTATTGGTAACAAAGTCTCTTATGACTTTTTTGTTTTTCTCTGATAAGTACTAGTTTTTCCTGGTAGAGCTCTTTGCATTCAGCTTTTTCTTACTAGCTATTCTTTTGGAAATAAAATTATAAAAGAAGACATGGAAGGAGTCATCCTGTCAGATATTGTAGTTTAAAATCTTATACCCTCTTGGGTCTCTTTTATGTCATCGTCATTCTAATAACTGATAAAAGAAGTAAAGGGGATCCAGCTTGTGTTATGCCACAAGACGTAGAGCTAAAAATTTTCTGGGTCTCTCTTTTGGTTATGTCGCATCCTATGTGTATCAATCTTTATATTTCTGTTCTCTTATTCAAACCTGCTCTCTCGGATTACGTGAAGTGGACTCCTAGTGGGCGGCGCCTTGTTACTGGATCTCAAAGTGGTGAATTCACACTATGGAATGGGCAATCATTTAACTTTGAAATGATTCTTCAGGTATGAAACTGGGGTTGTAATTTCAGACCTTAGTATGTGACCAGCAAATTAGGTGGACAATGTAATGTATTTCATGTGCAGGCTCATGATCAAGCAGTCAGGTCAATGGTATGGAGCCACAATGATAACTGGATGGTCACTGGTGATGACGGGGGCACAATAAAGTAAATAAAATTTAGGAACAATCTGCAGTTCACACTCATTCTCTATATTGTCTTTTTCTTTCTCTTTTGTGAATTTGCATCTATATCATGTAACAGGTATTGGCAAAACAATATGAATAATGTCAAAGCCCATAAGAATGCACATAAAGAATCAATACGGGAATTGAGGTAATTATTCTAAATGATGTGACTTGGTTTTGAGAGTAACTATGTATTTCTTGGATTTTTTTTCTGTTTGGTTTCGCTATCAACCTCACTTGCATCATTAAATATATTTTTAGGGTATGCACTATTGCAATGTCAGTTGGTTCTGTCGCAGAAAAAAATGTTAGTTGGTTACTGAGTCTTATGCTTGAATTTGAACAGCTTCTGTAGTACAGATTTAAAATTCTGCTCCTGCTCTGACGACACTACCATTAAAATATGGGACTTCGCAAGGTGCCAAGAAGAGCGCTCATTATCTGGTAATGTTCCTCAAGCTGTTTATTATAAGATATAAGAAGCTTGCTGATTCAAGTATAATTAGTAATGATTTCGCTGCATATCTCTGATCTTATGCTAGGGGTATTTAGTTGTTTTTTCTAATATGCATGCTCCTATGTGTCAGTTGACACTCCGCCTTCCATTACTTCTTGCTGCTATGGAAGTATTTATGACATGTTTAGGCATGTTTCCAGCAGCAGTTTACTATGAAATGGAAAATTGGTTAAAAAAATTCACTGGCAATAGCTCTTCAATTTGCTATCAACACTTGTTAATTTACCAGTTAACTTGAGCATGAGGTGATCTTAGAATAGTTTCTTATGTCACTTGAACTCAGGCAGGCCATGGTTGGGATGTGAAGAGTATTGATTGGCACCCTACAAAGTCTCTCTTAGTCTCAGGTATATGCTTTTTTCTTCTCTTCTTTTTTTTAGAAATTGTTTCACTTAGTTTTTTTTATCGTAGAAACGTTCCGGGTTGTTAGATTCATTCTTTGACACCTTGGTTTTGTCCCGCCTGCAGGTGGAAAAGATAATCTTGTTAAACTTTGGGATGCCAAGTCAGGAAAGGAGCTTTCATCATTGTCAGTCAAAAACTGCTCTCTAATTCTGCAATGTTATTACTTCTATAAACTTAGGATTTTACCACTTGATAAGTTACAATTTTTTAGCAATAATATGGATGCTGTTTGCTGTTTGCAGTCATGGACATAAGAATACTGTTCTCTGTGTAAAGTGGAATCAAAACGGTAACTGGGTCCTTACTGCTTCCAAGGATCAAATTATCAAGGTAGGCTGTTCCATGTCATACTTCTCCTAAAATCGACAAATCTTTTTTCTGATTTTGCTTGTAATGATCGTGTGGTGTTAATTTGTTGTTAATGACCAAATGATCTGATGTTTGCTTCACAAATTCATTAATTTGAAATTGCATGGTGATTGACACAAGTGTAACAACTACTTGTTCTGTCCTGTTGCTGTTTGTATGACGTGGTAGGAGGTGGAATATGTCCATCAAGTTTGAAACACAATAAAATAATTATGATAATAATATTATAACTATTTGTTAATTTGACTGTATGATATGTGATTGTTGTTATTTGAGGGAGGATGCCAGTTTTTAACAGAACTGACAAAAACTAGATTTATGCTATCTTTTTTTACCCTTGACAAATGAAAAGCTTTCATTAATGATGCACAAAGATGTGTCAAAAGTATTTAAAATATGGGTGAATTGAAAAACAAAGAAGGATAAACTTGAAGATGCTTAGTTCAGTTGAAATGTGTATTTTCGTTTCTGTTGAGTTGTACTTTAGAGCTGTATGAAGCTTTAGGGGAACATGTTCTAGTTTTGTTAGGGATTCAGTCAGGTTCATTAAACTTGTAGCTGTGGGGTTTGAGATGCCTGGCTAAATTTCTTATCAGGGGGTTGGTCGCAACAAGATTGCGATTTTAGCTTGGTTTTAAGTTGCAACTGCTTCTTTACTGCAAGTGCATTGCTTCTTACCACTTCTCTGTTTTCTGATTGCAGTATTCATTTTTTCATTTAGTTAGAAATGAAGAAAAAAACCTATATAAATATGAATTTTAATCAACATGCTAATGAAGGAATACCTGCAAATAGTATAGATGATTATTGTGTCAAGTCAAACATTTATGTTCAATTGCTTTTTTTCTGTCCTCTTAACGTGCTGTTTCATTTCAGCTTTATGACATACGTGCTATGAAGGAGGTTGAGTCATTCCGAGGGCATCAGAAGGATGTGACATGTAATAATTACCTTCTTCTGTATGTGTGTATATATATCTTATGCAATGCATACAACACTAGCATGTCGTAATAGCCAGGTAATGGGTTTGGATGACTTGATAAAGAAAACTGAGCTTGGATGAAAATTTGCAGTTCGTATGCTAGTATAATTCAGTAAATTTCTCCAAGGTACAATAAGAATAAGAAGTTTCAGTCATGTTGATGAAAAAGTGGATAATACAAATGGAGACGGTGGCTGAATTGTTGGTCATGATAAAATTCAGAGTTAATCACGTTTAGCGTTTTTTACTATCTGTGTTGCAACAATAAATTTAATGCTTCTTTATTTTGTTTATTCAGATAATAAACACCCTTTTTGTTCCACTTATTGTCTTGTTCCTGCACCATGCTTCCATGGTTAACTTTCATCTGTCTGTGATACTGGCTAATTGTCTGTTTATATTCATGTAACCGTGGCAGCACTGGCCTGGCATCCATTTCATGAAGAATATTTTGTCAGTGGAAGCTTTGATGGTTCAATATTTCATTGGCTTGTGGGGTAAGTTCCTTGAAACTTCTTTCGCTGTCAACTATAAATCATTGGTGCTACTTTCATCTCCTGCGCTTTCAAAATACCATTATATGACTTTGTTTAAGACATTAATCTTGATGTTTCTTATTCTTGTCAACTGTTAGCCATAGGAATAACAAGCCTTATTTGGTGAAATAGACAGGGTACCTAGCTATCGGTTGAGGAAGTGTTGCTAATTGCTCTGTCATAACATTACTCTTTTGTTTATATTCTTTTGCAACCATTTACTAAAATTGAAGTGTGGTACTCCTGCCACTTCTTTGGCTGGATTCAAGTTGGGATGATTGACAAAGGACAATTCAGGATGAATGTCATAGCTAGTGGCTTAGACTTGTCAAGAAACTTATGGGATAATAAGTCTAGGTTAAGAGTGAATGAAAGTTTAAAATATGAACTTACCCTTTTCGAAAAAGAGATAGATGTACTTAAACTAACTTGAATCAATTTTATGATCTTACTTATTTCTAATCTTTGTAAATACTTCAACCGTTCCAGGCAACAAGAAGTTGTAGATAAGAGAAGGAACTTTGTTTCCACTTCTAATGCTCCTCTTAGCATGTATCTTTACTTCATCAAGCATTCTGAACTTAAATAAAACCAAAACAGTGGGGATACATGGTTGTTGTATGTGAATCTGGTGCTATGGTTCTTGAGCAATTGCCCTTTTCTCCTAGGAAGGTGTCAATTCGATGCGATGAGTTCAGGATCGTTCTGGGAAAAATCATCTTCTTATACTCAAATTCCTTTGTTATTTGCTTTTCCTGTAAGAGGGAGGCTTGTTTTTTTGGTCATATGCATTATTTTCCCTAGTTATTGAATAAAAACATTTTTTCCCCTTTCTGTTCAAACAAATAAGTACTTTCTACCTAGTATTGAGCAGTGCAGTATCATCCTACAGTTTCTGTGACTGGGGAATAAAAGAGCTCTCTGGACTACTTAGTCTGTCATCCAAACATGTGATGAGACAGTCCAGAATATGATTTCACTTACAAAATGAAACTTTTAATCAAATCAAATCCCCCTATTATCAGTGATTGGGTAAGTTCTAATATATTTTTCTCTCGTCTTTTTGATGCTCTACCCACAGGCATGAAGCTCCTCAAGTAGAAATCACAAATGCACATGAAACTGGTGTTTGGGATCTTGCGTGGCACCCCATTGGCTATCTCCTTTGCAGGTTATACTGCATTTTCTTGAACTGCAGCTCTGTAGTTATGTGCCATTTATTACACTAGTACTGCTTTCCAGTTGCAGAAAACAATTGTTAGGATTCTTCTCATAACTGGTGTGCTTTTCTTCTGTGCCTTGTCCCATATTTAAATATTTTGGTCAATTCATTTTGGGTGTTGCTGGATATTCTTTTGAGGTTTTTCATTTTATTGTTGCTTGGATCTATATGGTGCTGAATTTGCTGCTTTACCATGACAATATAAGCTGAAGCTAATTCCAAAAGCATGTTTAGTATTCACCCTGCAATTCTATGCCCCAGTAAGAACACAGAGCATTCCCAAAGTACTCCTTTTCTAATTTTCTAATAGAATACCTTCTGCAAATTCTGTTTGATTTTGCTCTTTTCAGTTTTTTATTTTTATTTTAAACTGGTAATTCTGTGCGTGTGGGTATTATATTATATATTAAAAGAATCAAAACAGTACTTAGGTAGTACTGAAACCATATTTACATTAGAGCTCTCAAATTCTTCTGTCCCCTATCTATAATGAATCTAAAACATCAATGATAGAAATATTATTATTTTAGTATATCTGATTAAACCAAAAACACAAAAGTAGGATGGAGTTCAACTTGATATTTTGCACACCATTCTTTATATTCTCAAAGCATCTTATCTCCTTCCAAATAGTCCACCAAATGCAGGCATGGACAATTCTCCATCTACTCCCATTCTTTGCCCGTAAGCCTGTTTACTTGCAACTTTTTAGAGCTTCTGTGACCAATTCAGGAATAATTCAGGATGTCTTTTAAGTTACCAAGTTCAAAAAAAAAAAGTAATTCAGGATGTCTTTTTGAGGTTTAAAATAATTCTCCATTATTGTGCCGTGAAATTACGATGTAGAAGAAACGGTTAACTGTCTCTGCTGTTTCTTTACGCAAATAACATCTTGAACATAATGGAATCCCTCTTCTCGACAGATTAGCCAGTGTAAGGGCTGCTTCTTTAACTAGTAGCCACACAACATAGACTACTTTGTGAGGGACTTTGGTCTTCCAGGATGTGTTTCCATGTCCAACTGGTTATCTGTTGGTTGGAGTGATCTTTCATTTTGTAAGCTGCATTTGCCTAGAATAGTTTCCTTTCTACCATAATACATCTCCACTTGTCTGTAGCCCAAACTGCTCAATTATACTAAAGAAATCAGCCACTCTTAGCAATTCCCAATCATTGATTTGTCTTCTGAAAATGATGCTCCATCCTTGAAGTGTCCTCATTTCTGCTATAGACCTTTGCTGATGAACTAGTTGAAGATATCTGGAAAGGCCATTTCCAGATTGCTTACCTCATGTCAGTTGTCCTTCTGAAAGTTAATTGTAATCTTATATGTTTATCCTTTCCACATAATGGCTATGGATTTAGATTGTCCCTTCTCGGTTTGCCTTCTATCCACTCTAAGAAGTCTATCAGTCGATTGTTGTGGGGATTAAAGCTTCTGCTGTACTAATTCTTTCTTGAATGTGAAGGTTTATTTTGTGCGGGCTCTCAACTTTTTCTTTATCCAGTAAATTTATGTTTCCATAAGAAGTCTGCTGCAGATTTAAATCATAGGGTAGATGGTTGTCTGTAGCTTTGTTGTATGCTCATCTCAACTATGGCCCTCACTTTAGTAGCTTCTTTTTCCATGTATGTTGGCTCTAACTCCCTTCTACAGAACTTATCAAGCATATGTACAAATACAATTAGCGATAGTAATAGTTCCTCCATTTTATGTTATTTTGAGATAGTAATAGTTGTGTATATTAAAACCATTACATTTGTGAACTAAAACCATATTTACAAAGGAAGAATACTGTCAGCGGTCCTTGCAAAATCCAAGGATTTCTATGATTGAAACTATATGTTCTATGTAAATCTGTTTACACCTAAAATAAAAAGAGTCTAATGCAATTCAATTTGATCTTCTGTATTGAATGGCTACTGTCCTCAACATTTCAAGTTCCTCTCTTTCCAGATTGTCCACCAGATGCAACTTGCAAGCTGGTATAGTCTATCTATGTATAGACTTTGTCATTTCATTTAGACCTTTCTTGGCAGGTGACTTTATGGGTGCTTACTTGCATTTTAAGCCTCATTGTGTTTATGTTGATTCAAATCCTGCACAGCCTCCACAGGCTGGAATAAAATTTGTTCCCTCCCTCTCTATCTTCGTGTGTGTGTGTGAGGGGAATTGTGTGTTTTGTACTGTAAATTGTATGTCATTGCCTTCTAGCTGCTGGTTCTGGCCTTTCTTGCTGTGTTATTTTGTTTCTTATCCTCCCTAGTACTGTGGATATCCTAAAGCCTTCCCAACTAGGTACCGTTCTGCCAACAGGAATAAAATTTCTCTCACCTTAAAGCGTATAACTGGAGTAACCTAACCAGGTAACTAATCAGTCTTTTTGCTGGTGCAGTGGTAGTAATGATCAGACAACAAAGTTCTGGTGCAGAAATAGGCCTGGGGACTCCGCTCGTGATAAATTCAATTTAGGACAACAAGGTGTTTACTAATTCCTGTTCATGCAGTTGTTATTTTTATTTTTTTTATGCTATTGTTTTAGTGTACTTCAGATTGTATACAAGTTTATTGTTCATATGTTTAGATAAGGGGGCTGTGAGCTTTGTAGACCTGGGCAAAAATCAGCTTCGTTTTAAAGAAATTTCTTGAAAGATTATCGATTTTTTTTTTCATTGGCACGTAATAGTCTTAGTTTGACTATCACGTTGAACTACCAAACTATAGTGCTTAAGTAGCCTCAGCACAGGTATTTTGGTTGATTTCAGGTTTGGGTGATCAACACAATGTTCTTGGTCGCATGCCTGGTAATTTTCCAGGTCCTGAGCCCCCATCAACTCCTGGAGCATTTGCCTCTGGTATGTTACGAACGGATGGTACAATACCTGGAGTTGGAGCTGCAATGCCACTGTCTATCCCATCACTTGATTCACCTTCTCAAGGAGAACAGAAGACTTCAATGCCTTTAGGAGCTCCTCCCCTTCCTCCTGGTCCACATCCATCGCTTCTTGCAAGTAATCAGCAGCAAGCATATCAACAAAACATGCAGCAAGCTCAGCAGCAGTCACTACCTCAACAAATGACTTCTCTTCCTTTGCAACCACCGAATTTGCCACAGCTACAGCCTCCACATATGCCTCTAATGCCACATCCTCATCTACCTCGGCCACCACATCAACTACAACCAGTAAACATGCCCGGCATTCAGTCTTCAATGCCAGGATCTGGACCCATCCAAGGAATGCCTCCGATGGTAAGTATCATATTTCTGCAGCTGTCTGTATATTGCGTGTATCTCTCTTTTCTTCCTGTAGATGTGTCATGACTTATCTTGATTGTCACCTTCTTGGTGCATCTCTAAGTATAATTGTCTTGCTAAACCAATGGAAATAAATTAGTGGTGTAGATTCACTTTTCCTTGTATTGATTTGTATCTCTGCGAATAATTGTCTTGCTAAACCTATTTGTATTGATTTGTATCTCTGCGTTTATGCTTGCTTATGCTGAATTCTGATTCTTCATTTGAACTTCCCCCTTGAGTGCAAGAACTTCATCTTTTCTGTAGTAGTTCCAGATTCAGTTTGTGCATTGTTCATAAAACTTTGATTATAGGAAATTTTTACTGTTACAGAACAGAGATGACCATTTTGAAAGATTCCTACTCTTAAGTAACTGATATTCAAGGTTGAGGCCATAAAATAATTTGAGTTAGCCAGGCATTTGTATGAAGATGAGATTTGTAGCCAAATGGTATTTTAGAGATGGCAGAGGGTCCTCAGTCAAGTGTTGCCGTCCACCAACAAAATATGTTCATATGCTTGGCACAAGGGGGGAAAGGCAGGTTTGCATGCGAGAGGGCACTATCTGGCATAAAACACATTTATGATGTGTCATGTCTCTAACAACTTAAGATTTTATACGAGACGGGCTCACATTGTTCAACAGTATGCAGATGATACAGCATGCATGGATCTAATTTTACTAGGGTCTTCGCCTCTTCTTGAATAGAGCGTAATTGGTAGCAAGGACAACTACTTTTGCATTGTGGCATAGTTGGTCAATTGAAACACAAAGTGCATTTGCTTTGAAGGAAATATATTGAGAGGATCAAAAGGTTATTTCAGCATCACAGATTGACTGTCTTTTTCTTTTCAGGGGATACAAGGTAACATGAATCAGATGGGCCCTCCAATGCCTCAAGGTCATTTTGTTGGCATGCCTCCTGGATCTGGACCGCAGGGCAATGTTCCCCCTGGTGGAATGCCAAATGGATTGCCAAACATGCAAGGCCCTCAAAATGCAGGAGGCAATCAGATGTTTCCACCAGTACGAGGCTTCAACAGGCCACAAGCTGGACAGATGCCGCTCATGCCTGGACTTAATCCTTATCAGGTGAATGACATGTAAATACTTTAAGAGACCTGAGAGTGCATGGGTGATAATCTTTTGGCAGCTTATTCATTCTGTTAGGGATCCCCTTTTATTTGGATTCTTATTTTCAGTTAAATGTGTCTTAACTATTCAGTTAATAATTTGCTACTATTATTTATTACATAGGTTCCCCCATTTATCGTTGCATTAAGTTGGGGTAGTTTTAGCGGATTGAAAAGAGATAGTTACAGTCTAAAACTTATTGTTCCGAGCAATTTTCCAGAAATAAATTCCAATTGCTGTCATTATTTTCTTAAAGACTGCACCTTCAACTTATGCTGGAGAACTGAAAAATGTGTGAAAATGAGTTGAATCCAGTTTTACTAAAGGATTAAAGGTGGTCAAAAAGTGTGAAGACAAGGAATTCTAGTGAGAGTAAGTCAACAATTTTCGGTCCAGTATATCAAAAGTGGTAGGATCTGCATGGGTGATACTAAATGTTCATTGCCAGAAGGAGAAGTTAGGAATCTATACCTGTGAGCTTTTGTTAGGGGCAAAATAAGAATGGGGTCTGAATGAATTTGGGGAAGATGACATCGACTTCATAATTATTTGTTCTTCTAGTAGTTGTTACTGAAAGCTGGAGAAGTTATATGTATTTTTCTTTAGAAGGTGCTAGGAGTTATTCAAATTTTCGCCATTCCTGGGCTAGTTATGCTTGAGGGTAAAGCTTGGGAGTTTATATTTTGGTGATTAACTGAATATTCTTTTCAAGGTCATTTCTATACTTGTGTGAGAATAGTTGGATAGATGAATCAGATCTATCTTTCTGACTTTTTGGATAGTACGAGCATATGAGCTACTGATTTAATTGTGCTTCTTCCAGCATTTTTGTATATTTTCAGTACCTCCTTGGTACTATTCATTATCTTACCTTATCAAAAGTTCTTTTGAGGTCATTTTGTGTGCATGAATGCTGAATGTCCCTACTTCTCTGCGACATTTTCTCAATTTAATTTATATGGTAGATGTAGTTTTGATTTGTTTCTTCTTTCTCCACGGGGTAGACCTTGGCTGTTGGGAGGTATTGGGGGGTAGACAGTGTGTTATTTTCTTAGGTGGAGAGGGGTAGGGGGGGTTTAGTGAGTATAATGTCTTTGAACTCTGCCGGTGCTTTGATCTAGTGGTAAGAGTGAAATGTGTGACAGGTAGGGGGTTGGATGTATGCGTTGGAACTTTCCTGCAGAAGCCTGATATTTAAGTGGGTCCATTATCCTTCAAGTTTCAAATCGTGCGCCTACTGGCTGTTTGATATTTTTCGATTAATAGAATAAAAATAATTTGCCTTCTCAAATTACCCTGTAAAGTGGAAAGCCTTTCTGACCCATATATTGTATTTACATGGGAGACAGGCAGTTAATGAACTTCTCTATAAGCTCTCTCTTCCTGCCAAAACTCAATTCATGAGATTGCCTATACTGTTCTTCAAACCAGCTGAGTTTTTTTATTAATTTGTGTCTTTTCTGTTCTCTGATTTTGTGAAGAGATATTATTGTAAAGAATTTTTACCTACTGTGTATGTGTAATATTGAACCCAATAGAAGTGTACCTTTACAAGTTCCCAGCCTGGATGAATTTTCTCTTCTTATTTTTTTTATTTTTTTTTAATGTTTTTAGATCTTCTTAGTAATAGATCATTGAGGTAATTTACTTTCTCGTCCTCGTATGTTTAACTGACTAATGAATATGAAATACCTATGTTCTGATTCCTGGAACTTGAAAAATTTGCTGTTTTGGGCTGTTGAGTTGATTTCTTCAGTTCAGTGACCCTGGTTTTTCTTTTTCTTTTTGCCTTAAACAGCAATCTGGAAATCCAAACACACCACCTGGAATGCACATGCAGTCAAACTTTGGTCATCAATCTGGAATGCCTCCGCCACTGCCGCCAGGGCCTCCACCACATAATCAAGGACATCAATAGGCCATTGTCTATAGTTTCGAGCTTTGCTCAAGTTGTCTGTTGAGATTCTTCTCTCTGCACCAGTTCAATTGGTTAATTGATTTCTTTTGACACCAGTCTCTGTATTTTCTTGAATGTATTTTTAGTTATTGCATATTTATGCATTCGAAGTTAATATTTTGCTGTCCACCATCTAACCATTATCTCCCTCTGTGATATTTTATTATTTGGGGTTGGGTAGAAAGGGGGTGAGAGTAACGACGAGTAGAAAGACTCCATTTTTTAATAGAGAGAAAGAGTCAGTCTCTTGAGTGATGGTGGTGGAGAAGATAATGAGAACAGCCTTGGTGGTGGATGTTCTTGAATCTTGATGGGCATAGAGAGGGGAAGGAAGAAGATCATAGGTGTTCCTCTTGATATTTAGTTAATAGAATTTGACATAAAACCACCAAATGCATTTGTTGGCCTAGGCCTAAGTATTCAGTTGCACCAGGGTATATGGAAAATTCACCCCTATTAATTCAAACTCAAAAACTATCTTTCATAGAGGGTCAATATTCCAAGTGAAGTGTTCTTTTTTTGGGGAACTGTGCTTGGTTCATACTTAGAGGGCCATTGCCTCACTAGAATGTCATATTCTTGGGAAGCAAATATCAACTTCTCCAATAGCAGCTTAGCGTGTTGTTAAATGCTTCTGATCAATAAAAATACAAATAGGAGGGTTATGATGAGATCAAAACTATTGATATTGTATGATAGTGGCATACTTGTCAATATCATTAGCCTCTTTATAGCATTGAAGTCCTGCTCCAACTCTGTTTTAAACTGACATTTAACTGCCATCATTATTGAATTTTAAGTTGGATTCACTTATTTTTGGCTTGTAATTTTAGTTATCCAGCACACTTTCATTTATGAGACTATTCAAGTTCCAATTGAAACCTTGAATTCATCAAATGTTACTTGAATTTAGAGTTGGACCTGTTAACTTGTATAAGATCTTGTTGCTTGGTTCAGTTATTCAATTAGAAGTGTAGAGTCAGCTCAGAGGCTCCAACTCCCCCAACACAATGTCCTCGTCTCTCTTCTTTTTCCGTTCAAGAGTTTATGGAAGTATGTCTTTTACCTCGCCTTATGAGTTCCTCCTTCACCGATACTATAGTTCCTCGTTGCACATCACTTATCCTTTTTCAAGAAATTTCAGTAGCACAAATCACTATTTTCTGTTGAAACAGGCTATTTCCGTATATGTTTTGATTGAATTAGCGATAAAAGAAAATAAGGGTGTATCACAATGATACAGATTAATACTTTATTTTGTCACAGGATATAACATCGTAAATTTGTACCTTTCATATCCAACAAAAATCACTAATTTTTGATGTTTCAATTAACTTCAATAGGAATAAAAAAGGACGATAGAAGAATAAACTAAGCTATTTTTAGAATGAATTTTATCTCATTTTTGGTCTCTTGGCTTCATAAGATGAATACTCCATTCCAAATGGAAGTTACTAGATAGATGGCACTAACAAGACTACAGAATACTTGCACACTGACGAGAGCAAGTCGCACTAGTTTCGTCTTTAGATACAAACTTGCGTTTAAAGTGGACATCATGCTGACCTACCAGTCCTCCATTTCCCGCACAAATTGTAGGACAGTGATCCTGCATGCTTACAAAACATTCCAAAGCTTCTAGCGCCCCTGGGAACACGCCTAGTTTCCAGGCCCAAACCAAAAAAAAAAAAAAAAAAATGCAAAATGGATTTAAGAGGCAAATTTGTTGAGAAGGGCACAGGAGTCTAGGGGGCAAGACACAATAGCACAAGTCAGCTGCAGAAATGGCTGAATTTCTTCCCCAGAGGATCGTGTACACCAGTAGCGATCATCCCGTTGGCCTTTAGACATGACACTGCACATTGAAAATTTTCTTCTAGTTAATCAAAATGGTGAAAAAAGGGTGAGTATTAGGAAACATGAAACATAAGCGCAGAAGGGCAGCACCAAGCTGTAAATGTGACAAATAAGCACAAGAGGAAACGTCAATCTTAACTAAGTTGACCCAACACTACAGTAAAGAGACGCAATATGATCAATAGAAGGAGAGGAGAGATCAAAGACCTATCCAGAAAAATTGTCGGCCTATGGCTGGTCAGGAACAGGTTCCGGTCTTTCTTTTTACCAAATCAGATAAATGGAGCCAGTTCAGTCATATCTTTAGATTTGATCGCCATAGGAGGTTTAACATGAATATTCAGAAGTGCAAGATATATACCATACCTTCGAAAAATCAGGCCGTGCTCCTCATTCTATGTAAAACTTTTTGTTGAATGATGGAAGTGACTTTCCAGAAGATTGTCTAAGCTCACAATCAAACTCAACTTCCAACAACCGATGGTTTTCTTTAGAGCGATTCATTGAGAAATTCATTGTCATATTATCTCCTTGGCTAACACGTGTGGATGGATAGAACAAGAACACCTGCAAATACAAGAACAGGCAATGTAAAACCTTGAAAAAAATTAGAGAGTATTTTGGAAGCAATAAAAATAATTATCGCTTTAGATAAGCTCCGAGAACTTGGCCATAGCGAACACAAACATTTAGATATAGAGTAACTTACAGAACGGAGTGGATACAGAGATATAGCAAACTAAATTAATTGAGGTGGGATCAATCCAACATAAAGTTCCATCTCAATCCAACTTCAAAACATTTCATTATTAGGGTAACCCAAATCAAGAAATAATAGTTTCCATTGATGCAGAGCTTATAATTTGATGGATACTTTTAGTTTGTTTGCTCTTGGGTTTTCTAGAAGGAGTCAATTGGTGGTCTCTAAGTGGAGAAAGTTGAATTTTATGCAAGTTTATCAGGAAAAAGGTGGAGCCTTTACGTTGTTCACTTTAAGTAGGAAGTTTTACTAATACTTTTGGGGATAAAAATAACCAGTGTTATAGATATATGTGGAGTTTGAGAGGTATCGTAGCAGCTTTTGTTCATCTTGTTATAGCATATTTCTTTCTTTGTGCAGCTACTGTAACTTTTTAGAATCAAAGTTCCTTAAGTTTTTTTGGTTTGAGATTGCCATGTCTTTGTGATGGACTTTTTGGCACTGTAACAAATGGGAATTTATGTTCTCATAGACTCTTGATTGATCTCCCACCTAAGAAAGTATCTAATGTACAACTTCTCTATGAAAGCAAACTTCCCTTTGAATGATACAATTTGGAAAAAGATCAGATTTGTGATTTGAATTGGAGATTGATTGGTGAAAAAAAGAATTGTCCTCATGGGCATCTTGAAATGGGTGATGAGGCTTCACGCCTTCATGTAATTCAGTATCAGATGCAAACAAAATCACATGTTACTGCGGATTGAGTGCAAGGCATTCATCAGGTATGAGCTTGGGATAAAAGGGGATGAATCACAGAATCAGAGACAAAGAAGAAGTCTTTGTGGAAGAAGGCGTCAATCAGCTGATGATTACGGGAGATCTTCATATGATCCTTCCTCCATATGAAGAGTTTCCACTAATGTCCTCAAATAGAGAGAAAAGTGCAAATAATTTTCTACTGAAAGAAAATCACACAATTATTCAAGCAAAGAGAAGCCTTGTTTTTCTCAAGATATTGTAAGGGTATCCACTCATGCTATCTTAGAATATCTTAGAATATTGTAACGGAAGATTGTCATTTCAGTGTATTCAGGACATTTTGATTTGCTCCTACTTTTGCGGGCGGCTCTCTTATTAACTCTAGTACTATGGAATTTTTCTAGGTATTGGATAAATAAAACACTTGAAATTTTAGGTCATCAGATTGATGGATGATGATAACCTTGAAGAGATTAGCCAACAAAGTCAACTATGACTTTGAAAACGCAAATTTTCTAGCAAATTTCAATTAGTTTTAAGTTTGCCTGACAGTTAAAAAGTCTTCACTTGAACAGGCTTAGTCAACTAACCTGCTGCCCCCAGTGTGTTCCAAGGTCTTCACTTGGAGCTGTTGTCAACTCAATCTCATTTTTAGCTGGATTCTCCTTGCGTCCCTGACAAAATCAGTGAGTCCAAAATAATATTAATTTGCATTCACTACAATGCAGAAAAGACACAGTAAGGACAACTTACTCGAAAGTGGACATCAAACCATCCACCAAACCCACAGAATCGTGTATTTTCAGCAGTAATGATTGATGAGATATTTGCCTGAAGACTGAGTAAATCATTCACACTTGATGTTAAACAATCAATCTCCTTTATGACAGCAGGTTTTCCAATTACTTGATTTGGATGAAGGTTGTTCCACAATGATGTCTACATAAAACATGAGTTTGGTCTTTGAGATGTTCAAGGAGCCAAGCAAATGAGAAATCTATCAATGAAAATAGTAACACTGGAAAGTGCAATAACTTCTTAGTTTGGCATTCACATCAAATGAAAATGTCTCTCAACTCTCAAGATGCCTCATTCTGTTCAAGGTCCCCAACTGAATTTTCATGTCTGATTATATTCATCAAATAAACTATCACACACAATGTAACAAAAGGTGTATTTTGTATTTCACCATAAGAAGCTATGGTTATATAGACACATCCACTGTGAAAATGATATTTGACAAAAAGTTAATGTATTGATCAATCTAATCTTTTTACAGTTTCTAGTCATTACTGCACAGATTCACTTACAAAGACAGTGGAACAAACTTCAAGAACACAGAAAAAAATGCATGATCTACAATTGTAATTAGGATAATTTGATAAACACAATAAACAAGTAGGCCAGCTCAACAGCAGTTAGTTTATTGATGAATTTGATTTTTTTTCAATAGAAGAGGAGAATTTGCAAAAAACTCAGTATTAATGCAGATATAAAAGAATGCAATAGAAAAATAATATAAACCATGATTAAGAAATCATTATAATGAACCACACAGTTTGCATAAACGAAAAGTAAATAACATCAACCTGTAGATAGTATTTTCTCTGCTCATCCGTAAAAGGCTTAGTCAGACTGCCCATATCCACACCATAAAACGTTTTCGTCTCATTGACAAAATGGGACCAATCATCCATTGCTCTATCATAATCAATCTTCTTTTGATCCACTAATCCAGAGCGGATTGGTGCAACCCACATTCGAGCATGGCTTGGGTACCTGGAAAACCAAAGCTTCTTGAACCAAAGGACAGACATGCAGAAACAATCTGTGATTAAATATGAACTACTAAAACAGTAGTAGCAGATATCTCAAATCGATATGCTTAATATTTTTTTGAGAAGGATATGATTAAGAAATTCAAAACTGAATAAAATAATCCCATTCATGAAGTCATCTGCACGAGCATTTCTTTTTTTACTTCTCTTTATCTATAAGTAAGGATAAGCCCGTTCATGCTTCTGAAAGTAAGGGGTGGGAGATCTTCTATGGAGATCAAGTTTTTTTCTCCAACGCTCAAGGTTGCTTGGTGTGTGTGCGCAAGGAGGGTCCTCCTTCACTCATTCCAGTCAAGCTTCTTCCTTGTAGTGCGCTCTCATATGCAATGTCTCAATTAAGTTTCAAGCTTATTCCCAATGCTAGAACGTGAGCATACCTCATGCATCACCAAATGGTTAAAGTAATTGATGGTTCATCTTCTTTTAGGGAGCACTGTTTGGAGAGTAGAAACATTTTCATTGACTACAATTTATTATTAATATAATACTCTAATAATAAAAAGTTATTACTTAGAGTACTTTTATATTGTTTCTTAATATGTACGTTTTCTTTTTGAAAAAATAAATTGTTGCAAAAGTTAAGAATTAAACTTAAATCATTTGATCCTTGAACTCTGAATCTCTCATTCTTTTCAAAACGACTCCTTAGGAATAGATGATTGCTTTAAGTGAAGTTAATTTCATGGCCAAAAAAAACATTCATTACTGGTTAGGTGATTTTTTTTCTTTTGAAGTGGTAATGCTTAGAAGAACTGAAATATGAAAGAAGTATGCAGAGAGATTATCTGTAGTAGTAAATCTATGGAAAAAATTAATATATTGAAATTATAATGTGCATATGCAACGGGAATACCAATTTCAAAAATCAAAAAGAGGCACTCACTAGTAATTAAAAGTTACTCAGCAGCAGCATCTCACCCCATTCAACATCCATATATTCTAACAGAACTTTTATTTCATGCCAACAGTTCATATTTCAAAATTATGATAGCAGCAAGTAGATTTAGAGTGAGATGGCATATCAGAACCCACCCTGACATTCCCGAACTTGTGCTAATAATTGTGGATACTTGGACATTCCCACATTAATATGATATTAAGATCAAATCAAATCAGAGTGTACTATAACAAAAATAAAATTATATATTTTGATACTATATTATGCAGAAGTGGGATGTAAGATATCCATGAACAATCAACAAAAATAGCTATTCTAGAATAATGCAGAAAGACAGAATCAAGGTTTTGACAAAATGATTCAATAATTGATCACCAACTAGGCAAGTGTGTAAATCTTAAAGTCGGTACAAAATCTAAATGTATAGTTTATCTACAGAGCAGGATGGAGCAGGCACTACATGTAACTTAAACACGCCATATTTTTGAGAAAATGATTCCCTCCAGATGGCTGGTGAAAAGATCCAACCAGATTAGAAGTGCATATGTATTACTTCAAAATATACCAAACCAAAGTTTCAGTACATTTATGAAGTGAGAAATGCAGAGGTTATTAGACAAGCAAAAGTTAGGAAAAGCAATAATATTGAGAAAAAGAACTGGAAAAATATAGGTAATATTTACAGGCAGTGACTCTTACATAACTCCATCTGGGTTCAACCAACGATCCCGAGCACAGATAACTGAGTCAAACATTGATTCACGTAGAAGGAAGTATCCCATCCACTCTGAAATGATTACATCAACTGCATAGCACGATTTATTCAATTAGAATTCAAGACAGCAGTATTGTAGAGATGACGTAAATGGTTGCTACTATAAAATACTGGCTTTGTTTTCAAGGGAATAGTAAGAAATTTAAAGACTAACCCTTCTCAGGCAGAGTAATATCTTCCATTGACCCCTCAATCACTTCAACAACATGCTCAAATCCATTTGTTTTAACAAGTTCACGAGCATGTTCTGCCATCTTGGTGGCTTCGACTGCATAAACTTTCCTTGCACCTGCTTGTGCTGACCATAACGCCAATATGCCGCTCCCTGTCCCTACATCCAAAACAGCCTAAACCAGTTTCCAGCTAAATTAATCCCAACCTACAACTCAAGATCTTAGTGAAGTATTAATAGCACAAATGTAGTTCAGTACAACCATTCAATCAAGAGTCATCAACAGAAATTGTATGTGAAGCTTATACTGTGCAATGGTTTGTCGAATCTCACTAACAAATTGAGAAGTACAGCTTTTTCCTCTGACTACTCAATCAAATTAGTACCAGCTACTTTCTGATATTTGTATGCATATAAAAATCATAAACTACTTTGAAAAAAACACTTTCTGCACTTCTTCAAAATAAACTGAATATTTGTATGCATATAAAAATCATAAACTATTTTAAAAAACACTTTCTGCACTTTTTAAAAATAAACTGATTTTAGAAGCTCGGCCAGACAGTCTGAGAAACTGCAAAAACGAAGTTACCTGCATTTGCGAAAATCAGCATCATACATACAAATTTTACAGAGAAACTCAAAACTGTACTTACATCGAAACTGCAAGTTATCACAGTCAATACAAGGAAACTAAAAGCTAGCTTAGCATAAATATTAGTAACTGTAAAAATGTAGTTAGAAAATCAAACATGCACATTGAGAGAACGACTTGAAATAAAAGCTACAAGTTACATAAACCGTTTACCTTTCCAGCAAAATGATGTTTGTTTTGGAAAATAGCATTGTAGTAAGCATCCATACGAACACGATCAGAGAGCATCTCTTTTTGGTGATAGAGAAAAGCGTAAGTGCAGAAATAGTTAGCATAATCGACGCCCTTGTCTACGTTGTTGATAGGGGCGGCGGCATTAGAAGAGCTACCCATATCGGCGGACGGTTACCAGAGTTTGCTGTTGAAAGCGGGACACAGAAATTTTGCTTCGAATTTTTAGGGCAGCAAGGAGAAATGATTTTTGTATAACCTCTCAACTTAAATGGAAGATTGTAGAGCGGCTCGTTTGATGGGCCATACACAACTTTTGACCGTTGATTTAGTGCGGGTTTTTTTTTCTTTTTCTTTTTAGGTAATACTCTATTTGTTTCATTTAATGTGAGACACTTTAACTCGGCATAAAATTTTAAGAAAAAAAAAGAGCAAGATTCTTAAAAATGTGATCCACAATGAATGATAGAAATTTGTATGATTGTAGATTATTTCATTAAGGATAAAATAAATATTTATAGTTAAATTGTTAGAAATTTGTCATTTTTTTTAATTGACTAAAAAGGAAAGTAAGTCGCATAAATTGGAACAGTAGGAATATCAGTTATCACCATTCTAGTTTTTAAGTTGCTTAAGAAATTGTGTGTGTTTATCTTTGAGATTCAAACTAGTCAATCTTTGATTGAAGAGATTTGTGTATTTTTAAAATATTTTGAAGTGTCAATTATTATGACTTATAATTTTTTTCATGTAGTATATAAATATATTAATTTCATTTTTAAAAAATTAATGATTCTATACGCATATAAACCATCAAATTTGAACTATTTGACTTCAAAAATGAAAAGTGTAACACAAATTGAAAATTTGGAACAAAATGAAAGTGCGACATAAATTGAAAATTTGGAACAAAATGAGTAGTGTATAATAAGTATTCAAATTTTGAACATGAACTAATTCATTTGATGAATTAATTTGACTAACATGAATTACTCACTCTGTTTAACAATAATTCTTCATTGTTGACTTTATACACTTTTTAAGAAACGATAAATAGAAAGATAATTTAATATATAATCCATACTTCTTTTGTCCCTACTCCCTAATTACTTGTCCATTTTTCTTTTTTTAGTTGTCTGTAATTACTTGCCCATTTTAACAAATCAAGAAAGGACAATTTTTTACCTATTATACCCTTAATTAATTATTTTGAAAAAGATAGAACTTCTTGAAAATCATAAATTTTTCATCCATATATTTCTTAAGTAATAGAGGTAAAATGTAAACTCACTACATCAATAATTGTTTTCTTAATAGGTGTGTCAATTCAAAAATGAACACACAAAAAGAGTAATAAACATATGTTAAAAATATAACAGGGAAATGATTATCATTAGTGATAAAAGTAAATTAAAAATCAAGTGTAAAATTATCTATTAATTTCATAAAATGGACAAATATTATTGAATATTTCAAAATAGCATAACGAACAACTATTATTAGATAAAAAACATTTACTTAATTTTTTTATATTCAATTAAATATGCATATTTTTAAGAATAAAATAAAAAGAATAATGCCATTTAGTAATTACAATGTCTAAATAGAAACGTACCGTACTAGAAACTTAGGGAGTTACTTTTCGAATAAATTTTATAAAGGATCTCAGTTTGACACCCAAATTTTAGTATAATTAACTGGTCAAATTTCTCGAATTTCAAATGAAGTAAGATAATCTTTAGTGAGGTCAACATATTTTATAAATTAGTTTTTGATGCTAATTTTGTTATTTTATCTGTCAAAATACCTTAAGACATATATTGGAGAAGGATCTAAAATATCTTTAGCTATTTGAATTAGTACAATATTATTCACTATCTATCTTCGACCCCTAAATGCACATGGTATCAATTTTTTGACTTGAAAATTCCTTCGATATTAATTTTTTAGTTCATTATCCTTATTTTTAATGAATCTCCCAAAGTAAAATTATTAAATAGGCATTTAGTCATGTGATATTGTATCACGACATGAAATCGTGAAATCGAATCAGTGTTACAAGTAATTTTATATTAATTCCATCTTATAATTTTATATTATAAAATGAAATATCATATTCTCCAAAAAAAAAAATATGATATGAAATAATTCATTTTTTTTCAAAATATTGAGCTTAAATCTCTTTTATTGCCATATAACCTCGGTACAAAGTTGGCCAACAGGCCCAAAACTACAAAATCCACCACACTATGACCTAATCCAAAAAAGGCTCCAAATTCCTTAAAATCTCTTGCCTTTCTAAATTTCGAGTTTTCATATCATGATTTAAGATTTTTAAATATAAAAGTTAACCTACAAATTTATATTTTGTTTAATACAATTCACAAACATATTTAATAAACATTTATTTCATATGTAAATAAAATTAAATAATCACATCACTATTTTTTAAAATTTATTATTTTCACCAACATAAAATTTATTATTGCTTTCAATTTTGATAAATATAAATGATAAAGTAAGAATTGATTTGATAAATATAAATACAAATGGAGGGAGTAATACTTTTTTGATTTTTCATAATTAAAAAGCTTTTCTTTCGGCTACATATGAAAATGTTTAAAGCAATTTAATATGAAAAAGGACAAAATTGGTGATGTATGTTTAATAATTATTGCTTTCAATATGTTTGATTTTAGCATGAAATTAATGCACTAAAAATGTGCAATTGCACACAAGTAAAACAAGGCATGAACCATATGATATTGACACACAAATGAAAATTGTCATAACTTGTACAATGTTACTTAATTATAGTTGCAAATGATAGTATTGACTAACAAATGGTTCAAACTAACAATGTTGGTTCGCGTTTTCAAACTAACAATGTTGGTTCGCGTTTTCTCGGTCATATGATCGAGAAATGTAAGTTCAACGAGAGAAGATTGTTCGTATTATGTTGGTATAACCATATAATGAGCAAAATAAAATACAAAACTATTTGACTGATGCAATTAGGATGAATACACATATAATGAATACATCAATAATTGTATTTTGGCTATTTATAGTTGAGAATGAATACGAAATCAAAATATAAATACAAAACTTTATGATATTCATTCGGAAGAATACGAAATCAAATCTAAATACAAAACTTTATGATATTCATTCAGAAGAATACGAAATCAAATCTAAATACAAATTTATGGTATAAATTAGGACGAATACGAAATCAAATCTAAATACAAAATATTTGGTATACAAAGTGATATTGAAAATAAGCAAAATAAAATACATATGTAAGATGGATGAATACATGAGTATTGTATTTTGAATAGTGGAAAATTTCTTAGAATTAGATACATAAACTTCATAACCTTATCATGATAGCCAAATAACTTCATAAAATTTCAGACATTTTTAAAGATAAATTATAATTTCATAACGTCAAAATATGCCTTAGTAGAATAAACTGCTTCAAAAAAATTAAAACAAATTGAATATTGAATTTTTAGAACAATGGTGATAGGCGTGTTTAAATTAAGAAAATTAAATATTGAATTTTTAGAACAATGGTGATAGGCGTGTTTTTTAGAACATGGTGAAAGAAGAAGAAAGAGATGGAAGTTGGTGTATTTTGATAAATTGTCAATTATTTCTTTGTTTTTGAAATTTTGTTAATTGTAAGACTTTTAAGCAATTGTTTCCTTATAATATTTTTCTCTCCCTTAATTTCTCCTTTCTATTTTTAACAATTGTTTCTTTTTTGACATTTTTACTAAATATTAAAAGTATTTACAATGAGTCCTATTAAATGTCAAATATTGACATTTTGAAAATTTTATAAAAGTTAACTTATAAATTTATATTTTGTTTAATACAATTCACACATATATTACTAAACATTTATTTCATATGTAAATAAAAAAATAATCACATCATTATTTTTTAAAATTTATTATTTTCTCCAACATAAAATTTATTATTGCTTTCAATTTGATAAATATAAATGATAAAATAAGAATTGATTTGGTGAATATAAATACAAACGGAGGGAGTAATACTTTTTTGATTTTTCATAATTAAAAAACTTTTCTTTCGGATACGTATGAAAATGTTTAAAGCAATTTAATATGAAAAAGGACAAAATTGGTGATGTATGTTTGATAATCACTGCTTTCAATATGTTTGATTTTAGCATGAAATTAATACACTAAAAATGTGCAATTGAACACAAGTAAAACAAGGCATGAACCATATGATATTGGCACACAAATGAAAATTGTCATAACTTGTCCAATGTTACTTAATTATAGTTGCAAATGATAGTATTAACTAACAAATAGTTCAAACTAACAATGTTGGTTCGTGTTTTCTCGGTCATATGATCGAGAAATGTAAGTTCAACGAGAGAAGATTGTTCGTACTATGTGGGAAAATTAAAGACTAGTACACTACAATTTATGTTCAATTTTTTATTGAATTAAAGTTAGATAAATTAAAATTAGATGAAACAATTAATTAAGTGGAGAACGAATAGTTTTGTAATAAACTATTATGCGATTTTATAATTTTTTGTTTATTTGATAAAATTAAATAAAGAATTGAGGTCGTTTAATAGTTTTATAACTTATGAGATTCTTATGTTTATGAAAAAATATGCAATACAAAAAGTGCATATCGTATGTCCAAATAAAACTTAATTTCATCTCGTGATTTCATATTATGATATGATATCATGATTACATATCACATGATCATATTTATTACTGTTATCTAGTTTGATTAGTTCAAATTCAATTTTTTCTCAAATAAATATTAAAAACGACATATGATTCATGTTTTGACTCCATTTTAGTTGAAAATAACTTTCAAAAAACTATTAATCTCATGATATTTTTCTATTGGTCTATTTTAAATCAATTCCCAACTTATCATATCTAACTCATAACTAGGAATTCAACTAAAATTTATATTCGTTCCGCCTGATTGTTCATCTGAAAATATTTTGATTTTTTATTAATAGAATATTTTCTATTAATTATCCAATTTGTTTTGTTTATTCACTTCTTTTTATTAAAACCTTTTATTCTTATATGAGAAATTTAGACTCTAAAATGACTTATATATTCATATTCTTTTGATAGGAAATGTTAATTTCATTTTTTATTTTGAATGTTGGATACAAATGGAAGAAAAATGCAATATAGGAACATAATTAAGTCACTTTCTATTCATCTAATCATTTCTATGTAAAATGTAAATATCATGGTTGTTTTCCTCATTTATCTCATAAGTCGAAAAAAAAAATATAAAAAATTTAAATAGAAAAAAGTTTAAATTATCTTCGAATTATTAAAAATGATACAAAATTATCCTCATTGAAATTTGAAAGAGGATCACAAAGTCTACATCATACCCGACTTTTCATGTATGTTTGTCATTCAAATTGTTGACGTGTGATATTATGTACGACGGAGAACTATATAATATATCCAACTGATGTATTTACTAAAACAATACAATACTATACTATACAATATGCTTCATAAAAAAATACGTAACAACCACCCAAACAAAGTGTAAATGACTATAATATCGTGTGTAAAATCTATTAATAAAAAATGATCAAAATATAGAAAATGACACCGTGCTTAAAACACACATTTGTGTGTGTTAATTAATAAATAATTCAATTAAATAATCAACTTAAGATGAGTATTGCATGAAAATATGCTAGAAACTTTTTTTAGAATAAAATTCAAAAATCAAGATTTTTTTTTTAAAAAAACATTATTTATTGATTTTTGAGTGTATTATTAATATAGGGTGCATGCACAAAGCGCATAAGAAGAGACTAATATTGATTAATGTTAATGTGGTTTAACAAATTTTATAGAAAAATGATAGGAAAATCTTTTTTTTAAAGGCAGGTTGATTATTAGTCAAATATTATTATACCAGCCAAATTAGGGAAAAAACTTATTCAATACATCCCTATAATTATTGACCAATAAGTTGAAATCACTATAAAAAGAGGTTGAAAATTAAACATTTTTTCAAAAAAAAAAAAACTTACTACTACCTATTAGTGTGCTAATTCAACATGGCCATTCGTTTCTTCTTTGTGGTTTGCTGTGTATTTATTTCTTTTTTGGCGCAATACGAAGGTATGTTCAACTTTTATTTAATTTTATAAGGGTCTACTTTTGTACGATTAAGAATAAAAAGTTTTATTTTATTTATGTCGCGTTATCGAGGACCTCGTTTAAAAAAATTACGACGTCTGAGGGCTTTACCAATTTGAACTAACTAACTAATATATATATATATATATATATATATATATATATATATATATTATATATATGGTTTTGTATATCTATTAATTATTAATCATAAATGATAAAACTCTTCCACCAGAATTAACAAACGAATTACTCGTTGATAGGACTTAAATTCTTTTATTTCAGTTATTTGAATGAACCATCACGTCAACACTTAATTTGAATTATTATTGTGACGATCATGACTAATTATCAAGTGAATTAAAAGAAAAAAGAGTTGTGGAGTGTTTGAATTAACTTATTTTAAGTGTTTTTAAGTTATAACTTATTTTAAGTGTTTTTAAGTTATAAATTTAAAAAGTGCTTATGCATACTTGATTTTATGTCATTATAATAAAACTAAACCAAAAGTCATAAATTTGAATTTATAAGTAAAAAAAAAAAAAAAGAAAAATCAATCCAAGCTTTCACTCGTTTGAGCGAGAACACTTATTTTTTTCAGTAGAATATTCTATAATCAACTTCTACGTGCTTAACTTTCTATTTTATATTAAAGAAATGATACTCCTTCAATAAAAAATCTCGAGTTTCAGCCCCCAGAAAAATAGGAGTCATCATTGTTACATTTTTATTTTACACCTCTCCCATATTTTAGCTCCAGTCGAATCGTCAACTTTAGGGTTGAAGGTGAAGAATACTTACCATTCGAGTTACGATAGGAAAAATTAGTTATAATTTCTTGTGTGATGACATGGCAGGTGCAAAGGACCCTTGTAGGCCTCAAGATGGTCCAGGACCAGTGGTTCCAATAGCAAACTTGACAACAAACCATGGATGTGTACCCTTCAACTATATGGGTTTTAATTGTTCCTGTTGCACTACTACTCCTGGAGTTGGTTGCTTTAGTACTTGGAATGCTTGTCTTACCAGTAAATGTCTTCCTTATTTCCCACCTGTTCAACTCACATGAACACAAGTTATTTATATATAGAATTAGTTAGAGTTTTTTCTTGTAACTCAATAATTAATATCTCTGCTTTTATTCAAAGTATATTGTTATAAATGTTTAATTATTCGAACCTTTGCTTAACGTTTACACAAACAATATTATCATATATCATTTTACTTGTGGATATGCTATTTTTTTCGACGAAGCTGTCTTCTAAACTTTGACACCATTCTCCTCCTCAACTCATATTGACAATATGAAAAGGGCTTAAGTGCTCCCTTAAAGTTGTCCGCGTGATTCACTTAGACATTTAAACTAAGACTTTTATCTATTGAACACCTCTACCATTTTGAATTTGAACCATTTGAACATTTTTTTGAGATTAAGTTAAAGGTTGAACACATAAGTAACCCCTTGAACTTGCACGCTTTTCCGTTTAGACACCTTAATAAGGCCATATTCTTATTGTACACCTTATGTATATCCAAAGTGTGTCTATCGGACACTTCAATGACATCACCGAAAATATGTAGAGTGCGTGACTTTCAGACATTATAACATGAAGAAAGAGTGAATCATACCATGACATGTGGCAAATTAAAAAAAAAATATTTTACAAATTTTTTTATCAGATCCAGCATCCCCCTCCGCATCATCTTCTTTGAAACCCCTCCTCACTGCCAAACTTAAATTCCACCATTAATAATTTTATGAATTCTCTATTGTTCTTTTTATTTTTATTATAAAAATATTTTATAATTTATCCCCGTTTTCCTTTCAAACAATATTCTCTAACTTGCATAGCTCAATTGTTTCTTGCCCCATAAAGCTATCGATTTTTTTCAGAACAACATCTTCTCTTCTTCTTCCTCTCTTTTTTATCATTAATAAATATGATTAAAACTTAAAATTACCAAGAAATCAAATAGGTACAACTCCATATTTAGTTATTTTTAGCAACTTTGTTTATGAGTTTTGTATAATCATGTCTTTTTTTAAAAATTCAACCTTTGCTTTAGTAATACCATTTTAATTTTAACTTTTGAAAATGAAGGAAGAGGATATTTTCAAGAGGTGAATGAGAGATGATTATGACTCTGTTGGGGCAAATGGAGGAGAAGGGTTAAGAGGAGAAAGAATAGGAATAGAGAGAGATTACAAACATCTCACGCACTTTTAATGAGTGCATAACAATCACTATGTCAGATTAACAATGTGTGTCTTACAGACACACTTCAAGTAAACATTAAGTGTTTAATAGGACCTTGCTAAGGTGTCTAATCGAAAAAAATGTGCAACTTCAATGGTCTGTTTATGTGTTAAGCCTAAGCTAAAAGTAGAAAATGTGTGAAATACACTCACAATGACATGTCAATTTGACTAATTAAATAATGACATGTGTTTATTTTAATCCAAAAAATTATCTAAACATTACATTATAAAGTAAAGAAAAAGCTGAAACTTTAAACCAACTTCCCATGCTATCCACTAAAGCTCAAAATTCAGATTTACCTCTACAATACCACCCAGTTCATGGCGATCTCCCTCTTCATGTACAATCTCATCTCCAACACAACAAATCTTCCTTTCCATCAGCCTATTTTTCAATTATAACATTTCTTCTTCGTCTCGTTTAAGATAGAGAAAGTTGCAAGAAAAAAAAAACTCGCCGAAAAATTAATGAATTTCGACTGCCATTATCGGGAAGAATGGAGAATTCTAAAATTTCTTTTATGTTTCATAACTGATTAACTTTTTATGATGAAGAAATCCTTACATTTTGTCAATATACATAAATTTAAAGGCAAAACAACACATTCACGACAAATCCAAAAAACTTCAATAAAAAATTGAGCAAATCAAATAATAAATTGAATAATCCTTCAATAAATTCAAACAACTGGATATCAATTTAACATCAAATTACTACATTAATAGCAAAAAGACAAACTCCAAAGACCTTTACAAATCAAACATGATGAAAATAATGGTGATAATGGTGGTTTCAATGGTGAGGCATCCAATTCTAATATGAGTGACAACGGGCAAAAAAAATAAAAACTAATGAGGGTAAAAGAACTGAAGTATTCGGAGAATAGAAGAAGAAGAAAAAGGGTGTATAGCAACGGCGGAGGTAGCGGCAAACTGGTGGTGTGATGAAGATTGGGATGCCAAAGAAGAGAAGAAATAATAATTCTTTTCCATAAAAAATGCTCAATTTAATACCTTTCACGCGATCATAGGATGTGAATCACATGCAATGTGCCATCTAGAAAAAAATGTTCAAATGGTTCAAATTTGGAAGGATAAAAGTGTTCAATAGGCACAAGTCTTAGTTAAAATGTCTAAGCGAATTATGCGAACAACTTTAAGTGACCTCACGTGAGTTAAGCCATATGAAAACAACAATTCTGATGCATAGCATCCCTCATCTTCATTTACAAGCTGAAGAGCACATATAAGTGAACGGATAAATTGCCCCCCCTGCAAGCATTTGATAACGAAACCAGAAGGAAAGTTTAAGCATTTCTTTCTGAGGATTTCTAGACATTCTTGACTGAAAATGCAATTAATATGGTAACTGAAACTTATCATAACTGCTTACATCCAGCATTTTGCTCATAAGTATTTATCTGGAGATTTTATTCCTCACATCATGATATCGGTCCTTTTTATGCAGTTGGAAATATTGCTCGCTGCATTGCGACAATGGAAAAGTAAAACATTCTACCTAATGGGACAAAGAAAAGATGTACAAGCTTCATTCTTCATCTTTCCTCATTTGGAGAGTTGGAGACTTGTGTTCTCTTTTTTGATAAAGTAAATTGGAGAGGGACATTTCAGGTCCAAAACAAAGTCTAATTGTTCACAGAATTCTATACTAATGATTTAAACCTCAATTTACATGTTTTGCGCACACAACTCTCACAAATAGTTCATCACTTCTGCCCTCCTCTTCAGGAGAGAATTCTGTAAAGGACATCCAGTTGAGTGCCAAGAGCAGTGATGTTCACAAGTTCAGTTGAGATTACATGAGAAGCAGAAATGTGATGCATCCCTGGACCAATTTCTAAATTTGCTTTGAAAGCGCAAAATTCAGTGGAAGTCTCTACAGCCTGCTTTTCAAAATTTCAAGAGATCCGAGTAAATGTTTCAGTGTAGTACTTATTTAGTTTTCCCGTGTAGCTTTCACATACGAAGTGAAATCAGGTAAAGCTGCCTCTTTGAGACTCTTCAGATACCTGTGCATGAACTTACAAAAAGTTAGGCAGGACTAAAAAAGCTGTAAAAAGAGAGGCCAGCTCTCCCTGTTTAAGTGAAAAGGGTAATTAATCATCTGCAAATCAATTTCATCAGCTTTTTCAACCACTTCTATGACTAACAAGGAAAAATTATTTGCAACCTCATTTCCAGTCTTAAAGAAATATAATAGAACTTCCCTACGTAAAGATGAAAAACAAAACAGCAAGTCTCACCGTCCTTATTTCCAGAGAATCCGATAATTCAAGTGTCTTTTTCTCATACTTCAGCAAAAGGCTTGACAAGATGGTTTAACTCTCTATGATCACACCTTTTTAAGTTCTTCTCATATCAGGCTTTCAACCTAGAGTAAAAAATGGTCAGACACGAGACTCGATTATTAATAAGAAGGAATGTTGTTTATTCTTTTTAAAGATTCTTCTCAACAAGGTGTGTATCTAGTTACATCATGATTAACAGCAAGAAGGATCTGTGTGTGTGTGTGTGTGTGTGTGTGTGTGTGAGAGAGAGAGAGAGAGAGAGAGCAAGCAAAACTGCTTGGTCTCAAAATATCATAAAATTTGTGCAAGCGTTGGAAATGGAAGAGGGGGGGGGGGATAGCAAAATAACTCAACGAACCAACAAATTGTGGAAGGCCCTCAATCAGTACAGTTCTTTTAGCATAAGAAAGAGTTGCATAAAACAATGAAATTTCAGTTGTGCAACAAGATCATATAAGCCCAACTTCGAGTATTCATCACTCACTACAAAACAAAAATTCAGTGTAGAAAATCTGCTACATACAGCTGACCAACACGGTCAATGGCCTTGGAAGAGAATTTGGAGGAACAAGGCTCTATAATAAGGGGCTTTGTTTATGTCAGGTGGTGTCTTATGAGGCAGCCCCGACTTGGCAAATTGCGATGGAGGGGAATCATACCTCTGTTCTGTACAATGGTGGCTTAAGATCAGTGAAGACAAAAAAACACTAGATGATTCTTTCCATATGTCCTAGCCTTGGTGGACAGAGTTGCCTGGTAGCCTTGGTACCCTATCGCTGATCCCGTGGAATTAGCCGAGGTGCACAAAAAATTGGCCCGGACATCACGGTAATAAAAAAAAAAGAATGATGGCTTAAGATAGCAATCATTTATTCCAACACTGCAAAAGGCATCGAACTGTCGCGCTGTCTTCCTTACTACATATGGAGTAAGATGAGTAACACCTAATACAGCAGGAGCAACTGCATAGCTGGACAAGGAAAGGACTAAACAAAGCCATAAGGAAGATTTGGTATGCTATACCACCCTGTTTAAGGGGATCATTTGGAAAGAAAGAGACTTGAGATATCTCGCAAGCAAATCCAGTGGATGTCCAATAATTCATAGCTTAAAAGTAAGAAGTCTTTCTTTCTCCAGATTTTTGGTGTAAGATGGAGATGGTAAATGGGTACATATCTTATTCGATTTCCGCAGCTTCTCGGCTGAAAAATAGGGAGCTTACTTATACTTTAATCTCCACTGTGATATCCAGCACAATATGGTGGCACTAGGTTAATAAGAATAAGCTTACCTATCAAAAAGGTCATCTAGAATTCATCTTTCTATAAAGTCCAAATAAAACAAAGCACCATCACACATGGAATATATCCAAATTACACTGTTAATTTTCCAACAAAAAGAAAAAGATCCAGATTTTTACTTATTCACCAACATATATATGACAGCCTAAAACTCATGGATTCAATGTCAAGTTTTTTGAAGACTCAACTTCATTTCTAAATCAGATAATACCATTCAATGAAATCCTGAATCATTGAAACAGCTGAAAACTTAGAAAGATGAAGAACTAGAATTCATACCTTCGAGGGGCTCGAGAGACGAAGAGAAAGCACTTCATTAGACCCCAAACATTAAAGTTGTCGACCTAAAAGACGTATAAATGAATGGTCATAGCGAAGCCAAATCTCGTTGGCATCTAACTTAATTTATTGCAACAACTAGTTACCAAGTTCACCTTACCTTGCAGACAGCAGTGACAGCCAATGTATCTCGTGAACAAATTGCTAAGGGTATCTGGTTCATTGTGGCATTGAACTACCACGACCCAAACTATTATCTTTCAACTTTCCACTTATAAGAATATCATAGGTCGCATCATCGGGCTTAAGACCTTTGTCAAGCATCTCATCATGCAACCTAAATGCCTCTTGCAAATTTCCCTCCTTGAAGTATCCAGCAATTAGTGTATTATAAATCAGAACACTAGGAGTCATACTCTTTTTATACATCTCCTCTAAGATTTTGTGTGCATTCTCAACCTGGCCTTTATTGGAAAGACCATGTACAAGAACAGTATATGTGATGTCATCAGGCATTATACCCTTTCCAAGCATCTCAGTAAACAAATCAGACGCCAGATCTATTTTTCCATCCTTCAAAAGCCCATCAATCAATGTGGTGTATGTTTTCAGATCACATGGAACGCCTTCATTGATCATCTTATCACGCAAGACTAGTGCTGCTTCCATATTATTTACATTTATAAACCCACTCATCATGCTATTATAAACAAATAGGTTAGGAGAGATACCAACTTGAAGGATTTCATCAAAAAGTTCAGAAGCACTTTTCATGTCTCTTCTTTTGCAAAACCCATCTATAAGAACAGCGTATGCAATGACATCTAACTTAATTTCTTTATTTCTCATCTCCTTCAGCAGTTTTAGAGCTAGATTAATGTTATTGCTTTTGCATAACCCATCAATCAAAGTTGTGTAAGTGACAACATCTGGGGAAATACCACTATTGCACATCTCTCTATAAACAGACAAAGCTGAGCTGACATCATCTTCCTTCAAAAATCCATCGATTAGACTATTGTAAGACATGCATGTTGGAAGGAGGTCTCCTCCTTCCACAATCCTTTTAAGCAAATCTTTTGCCTCTGATGTTTTACCAACCTTAGACATACCACTGATCACGGTATTGAATGTGTAGTCAGTAGGGGAAATTCCTGAAGAGACCATTTGATCAAACATGTTCTCAGCTTTATCAGCGTCACCTTTTCTAAAATACCCGTCAATCAAAATGCTATATGTTACAACATTAGCTTTCAAATGTTTTTCTGGCAACTGGGAGAAGAAATCCAATGCTTTGTCCATATTCCCATGTCTGCAATTTCCGAGAATAATATTGTTGTATGAAGTTATAGTAGGTAAAATTCCATTAGCAACCATCTTATCCCATGTGTTTTGAGCTTTATCCATTTGACCCTTCTTACACAACCATGCTATTATACTATTGTAAACGAAAACATTGGCCGTCCCTGAATTTATTGCCCCATCAAACACATTCATTGCTTCATCTAACAAGTCCACACTCAAAAATCCCTTTATCAACGAATTTTCAATATAAGCATTAGACTTAATACCTGCAAGTTTCATTTGCCTGTAAACTAGTAATGCTTTTTCAACATCCCCATTTTTACAGCAACCTTCTATTAAAACTGCATATGTCACCTTGTTCGGAGTGAGTCCATACTCGACCAGTTTGTCAAACAAATCCAAAGCACTTGATAAGTTCCCCTGCAGATGATACCCTTTCATCAAACTTGTTGCAACCACCAAGTTCATCAGATGGCCATTACTAAGCATTTCCTCCTTGAGCCTCAATGCCTTGACCATATTCCCTTGTTTCACACAAGCCAAAATTATGTTTGTATACGTTCCCTCAGAAGGAACCCAACCCCCGCATTTCATCTCCTCCAACAACTTCAACGCTAAACTTATATTCTGCTCCTTACAAGCAACATAAACCCCACAGCTATATAATCCTGCATCAAACTTAATTCCACCCATCTTAGCCTCCTCTAAAAGCTTCACAGCCTCCTTCATTTTCCCTTCTCTGAGACAGGCCTCCATCAAAATATGAACAGTCCCACAATCATAATGAGTTCCTCTCGACACTATAACAGTATACAAATCTTCCGCTACTCCAACCATGCCCTGCCTCACCAATTTCTTTAAAAGGCTGTTCATGATTGGTATCCACAACAATATATCATGTTCCAACATCGCATTGAAACAATCAATAGCATCATTCAATCGATTAGCTTTCATACAACTACTTACCAAGAAATTGAAAATCTTGGGATTTAACCCAAAATCAAAAGTCTCACCACACTTCACTAGACCATTAAAAACAACAGTAGCAGACGGACCGGAGTCACTAGAAGCGTAATAATCAAGCAAACGTCGAGATTTATGTTGATGCATTGCAGAATTCACTAATATGTGAAGCAGAACAAAGAAAGGGTCAGATTTAGAATGTAGAAAACCCCTTTGGAGTCTAGCAGTTTGGAAGTACCTATAAGCTGAATCAGGGTCATCTCTGTGACTGAGAAGAACATCAACGACATGATTCTTAGTGAACTTAACATCTTCCGAATTGGGTCTGCCACAAGAATGGTCAGTATCAAGAGAATTGGTAGTTGAGTCTGGAGGTGGAGGCGGAGGAGTTTTTGGTTGTTGAATTGTTAGTGAAGATGAGGTTGAAGAAATGCATAAATGGCGTCTGCAATAGAGGATTAGCCATGGAGGAATCTGCGAAGAGGAAGGGAGTAAAGCTTTCATTTTTAGCTAGTTTGCCAACGCTAAGATCCCTACAAGTCAAAAGCACAATAAACCCTAAATCCTCAAAAATGGTGTCCTTTTGCACCCTTTTTACAAAATCGGGTCATCGACAGATCTAGCTCGTGAATGTTTCATTAGTATATAACAATAAATTCAAAAATAGGTTAAAAGTAAAATTTTAGAACAATTAAAATAAATGTTACTCGCAGAATGATTCAATTAGTTTGGAGGGTGATTATTTACACAAATGATTTGGATTAATCTTATTAAATTTCAGTGTCTTATGCGTCGAGCCTATTGCATAAGGGGCTACATTGTTTATGTAATTTGCAGATTCGTACACAACGAAATGTTATAGCGGATGAATATTATATTTACGGGATATAATACAAGATAATAGATAACGACCATTCAATTCCTAATGAGTTGTTAAGGAGTCATTTGGTATGGTATGATAAACAAGTATAAATTGTTTTATGATAAAAAAAAATGAATTATCTTATACTTGTTTGATTACTAATTTTGGGATAAATTATATTAAGAGTAGTAGACCATGTTTAAATTGATTTATTTTATTTTAAAGTTAGAATTATAAAATAATTAAGTAAAAAGTCTACGTTATGATTTTTAGTTTATAAATCAAAAGTAATAAACATATTCAAACATACTTTAAGTTATCGTATCTAGATAAAATTAATCTTTCGAATAATAAAAGTGGAATAATTATTATACATTCAATAATTTAAGCATGAAACTCAAAATATTTAACTCTTAGACTAACCACACACTTGTATACTTTAACAAGGCTAATACATACATAACCCCTCTAACTTGTCCTTATTTTTCATTTTAACACTGTATCTTAATCATGTTTCATTTTAACCCTTCAATTCTATTTTTTAATATAGCATTTGAAACACAAATACCAATTTATGATTTCTTTATTTTAAAATATGCTCATCAACTATAATTTGCATTTTTAAAAAATCAACATTTGCCACGTTAGTTATTATAAAAACAAAATAAAAATTGACTAATGAAAATTTAATTTTTAAAATAATAATTTTTTAAAGATTTCTTTGTATTTTTACGTGAAGAATAATTGATAAAAGTATATTTATTTTATTTTTTAAGAAAATCAATGATAATCCAACAAAGTCTATTGAGTTTCAACATTATGAATAAAAATATTTTTTTTATTCGTACTCAAAATGATTTTTTTTAAAATTTTTTTGTTAAGTTGAATTAAAAATTTAGAAAGCTAGTTTGAGTTAAATCTAAATAGCTTAGAGTATGACAAAAAAATAATATTATTTAATTTAATTGATCCTTAAAAAAGAAAACGAACATACATTCGTGGACTATTTTACGCTAAAATATAGATAAAACTCTTAAAAATAATTATGGATTTTCTTGGGTTGTGTGTATGTGTTTGGCCTAAGGACCAAAACAGATTTTCTAAAACTTAAGGGACACAATTGAGTTAAAAACTCTTTAACAATTACAGAGCACTGCCCGCCGACGGTTGTTTGCTTGCGCCTGGAGAAATACTGCAGAGCTGCGAATCGCTTTCAGTTTTACTATATATTCTTGGCAATAGCTAGTTGATGGAGTCGGAAGTTTCTAGAAATCCATGGCGAGTGCTGGAGTTCTACAGTGGAATTGGTGGCTTGCGTTATTCTCTGCTCAAAGCCGCCGTCAACGCCACTGTTGTAGAAGCTTTCGACATAAACGACGTCGCTAATGATGTTTACCAGCACAACTTCGGTCACCGGCCTTTTCAGGTGTTTGAGAAAAAAAATCAACCACATAATTGCTTGGTTTTAACAATTAATTTACTTTTACTAATTCTCGTCCACTGTTGAAAAATTGTACTCCCTCTCGTTTATTGGTACATTAGTTTAGCTAGTGTAGATTTAGTGGAGAAGATATCATATCAAAGTTGGAAGTTTGAAAATTTATTGAATTTCGTAGTGTTGAAAGTTTGTATAGAAGTGTTTATTGGTGAAATGGTATTCTACATTTTAAACGTATCAAATTGTCAACAATTTCATGTAAATTTGGATTGTGGGAGTAGCTTATCCAGTCTTTATTCTGTCGATGAAAACTCGAAGGAGAAAATACAGAATCCTGTCGGGGTATTCAGATATAAGATTATTCAGTTTGTTGGACTTGAATGTAGTGATACTTTCATTCTAAGATCAATAAGCATTGTTCAGTAACAAAACATATATAGCTGAGTATTTTAGGTTCCTTTTCTATTATACATAGTAAGTAGAGAAAAAATTGTATGCAGAGAAGTAAAAGCGAGTTCTTTACCATGCATGAAATGTTTACTTTTTTTATTCTCACATGGAAAAATATTGTGGACTCTCAGTTTGAAATGGAGGGAGCATTTTCTATGAATGTTATACAAATGTCACTGATAATTTATACTCGTCAAAAAAGAATTTCACTGAGAAATTGCTTATACATTGGTAGTTTCAAATGTTATTATGATACTTAACTAGTATTGATAAAGTTTATATTTTTGGGTGACAATAGGGTAACATTCAGACTCTGAATGCCGCTGATCTTGACGGCTACAATGCTGATGCTTGGTTACTTTCTCCTCCTTGTCAGCCATATACTCGACAAGGTGATGAATTGCATTCCCCCATTCTTTTATAACCGCGGTGCCCAGGACAGCAACCGTGTTCCCCCATTTTGCTTTTCTTTCTTCTTCTTCTTATGGCCATATTAACTGCAACCCTTTTGTTACATTTTTGTGTCAGGACTCCAGAAAGGTTCTAGTGATGCACGTGCATCATCATTTCTTAAAATTCTGGAACTTGTACCACAGTTATTACGTCCTCCATCATATCTTTTTGTGGAAAATGTTGTAGGATTTGAGGTTTGTGTCTTTCCCAATTCATGCTTCATTCTACCACCTATGTTTTTACTAATTTTATCCAGCTGTCTTATGCTATATTGGGGCAGATGGTCATCTTAGAATATATATATATATAAAGCCTTTTTCCTTCATTGCAGACTTCTGATACCCATGCAATATTGGTTGATATATTGGAAAAGAATAATTTTGTTACACAAGAATTTATTTTGAGTCCACTGCAATTTGGACTGCCATATTCTCGGCCTCGTTATTATTGCTTGGTATGTCTATGTTTTCCTCTTTGGATTTTTATCAATAAAAAGGACTAGTATCAATCTTCATCACATGTATGTTTTCATTATTGCGCATGTTCTGGACTTCTTTTATTTTTTAAATAGTTGTCTATCCGTGATGTTGTTAATATTTGAATTACACTTATTAATTGATATGTTGAAATGAAATGAGCTGAGTAGAACAGAATAGTAAAAAGAACTTCATATACCTAACCCAACTAGTTTCTGATTGATGTATAGTCAATTGTTTGATGGATTACACTTACATGATTGGCTGAAATGATTGAGATGCATTATGGGAACTGACTGAAATTTCCTCAATAAAGACAAAGTGTTTTGCGGGGAAAGATCATTGAGGAGCACAAAGAAAACATTAACAAATTAGGAGAACTTGGTCATTTCTCTTCTTTGGCTTATGAAGCTAACCAACATATTTTTTTAATAAAAGTTCTCCTATTTTTCCCAGATAATGGGAAGGATAGTTAGTTTTACCTGCTGATTGTTGTCGATTCTTCTCAACAACTAAATTTAATATATTGAAACTTGTAAGTTGCACTTCACAACTTAAAGTTCATCATGCTTAAGCAAATATGTTGTGCAGAGCAAAGTATATTGTTTAATTTGATTACTAAGTGTCTAAGTCAAGGTTAATATTAGGCAGAGACGAGCACAGATAAGAAAGCTTAGTCAAATGTTTAACATCTAGTAACTAACATGGTTCCTCATAAACATCAGAATGACATTCAGTACACGATAATTTCTTGTAACTGCTTTTTCAGTTACCTTTTTTTTATATGCTTGAATAATCATTCAAGTAATCTTACATTTTATTATACAGTTGGATGCTTCATTATAAAAAAATTGGGTCACATAGTTGACTAACATTTTAAAGGTATAAATTGCAGTACTGTTTTATTTTTAGGCTTCACATATCTTGGTTTACCTTATTGTAGCCCTTGATCTGTTCTAAAGTAAGTAATTGTTTTGAGTTCCCCCAGAGATTTGGTGTGGTGATAAGAAGGCAACACGTAATGTATAGGTTATAGGTGCATGTCAAGGGTTCAAACGTTGTGGCAGACGAAAGCCTTGAAGCAGAGAAGGGTAGAGAAGTGGCCCATTATCCATTTTGAGTTTTGAACCATGCAAACCTTGATAATTTTTTTGTCAATAAGAAAATGTAAGGGGTCGTTTGGTTGGGAACTAGTTATCCCAAGATAAACTATCCTAGAATTAGTTATCCTGGGATAACTTATCCCACCATGTATATGAGATAACTTATCCCATCACTATGCTATAACTGGTGGGGTAAGTTTTTTTTTTTGATAATGGTAACTTTACTTCTATATATGCACAGGTTTACTACAACCAAGGTGTAGTACCCCTTCAGAAGTATTACAACTTACAACTTGTAATTCAGTTCTGTGCCTTACAAAAAGTTAAAAACATCACAAATATTTTCTGTTTGAGCTAGTAGTTTTTGCTCACACCAAAATAATAAAGGCCTAAACAATTCATTTTAAGATTCCGAATGTTGTTTTAAGTCCCCTCAAAAGCACCTTTTGTTCCTCTCAACCCAAATTGACCACCAAATACATGCTGGGACGATCTTCCATTTTTCTTCCTTCTTGCTCACATTACCATCCACATTCCAGCATCTTAGAACGTCTGCAACGCTTCCAGGTTTCACCCAACAAATCCCTTTCCAACTGATGAACATCCTCCAAAGCTGGTCTGTCCATTTGCAGTGCAAAAAAAGATGGTTGATTGTCTCAGCTTGTTCCCCACATAAAAAACAACCAGTGGTTAGTTGGTGACCTCTTTTGTTCAGGTTATCATGAGTTAACACTGCTTCTGTGGTCAGAAGCCAGATGAAACAGTTAACTTTGTAGGGAATTTTCGGTTTCCATATCATCTTCCAAGGCCAATCTCTTTCCTTCACTACTTCTACATTTAGCTCCCTGTATGCAGATTTGACAGAAAAAATTCCTTTACTGTTTCTGTTCCATCCTAGTCTGTCCACTTCGTTAGTCAGATTGTTGAAACTTGCTACTGAGTTATAGAATTCTGTTATCCTCCCAATCTCCCAATCATTCAGAATTGGTGGGATAAATTATCCAAACATGTCAACCAAACAAAACATCTAAATTTTATCCCAGGACTATTTTTTAATCCAGGACTATTTATTCTTATCCCTCACACAACGAGCCCAAGTGTCTTGAGTTATCCTTATGTTAGTCCATTGTTCTTACCTGTTATGTAAACCCATAGGCAACAAACAGTTATTTAGTGTTATATTTATCCCAATTTATGTGGCATCCTTTTTAGTTTGTCTCAAAAAGAATATCATACTAGAAATCATTTGACTATGAACTTCCATTTTACCCTTGATGAGACGATTTATAGCCACACAAATGTCTGTCACTTTTTCTAGACCACAAGTTTCAAGAGTTTGTCTTTCTTTCTTAACCTCCGTCCCCAATCATCGCCACATAAATTGGGCAAAAGGAGTATTGGGGAAGTGTTGGTGACTTTATGGACATTATAGATTGCAGAAGACCTGCTTGAGTTGGAAACTAAATAATCAACACTTCTTGTCATTCTTAACATCATGGGAGAGAATTGGGTAATGCAAGGACCTCAATGGAGCTACTGAGGCTGGCTCTTCAATGGGATGGGAAAAGCAAAAGTGCAAACCTGGAACTCAATCCCCTCCGCTATTTCGTGGACCATTTGGAAAGAAGGAATGCAAGAGTTTTTGAAAGCAAAATTGAATCTGTAATTAGCATGAAGTACAGATGTATCTCCTTCACCTTTTTTGGGTGTAACATGGCTATTGCAAATGATATGGATGCCATGTTAGATTGCTCCTTACACTTGCAGCAGTGTTGAGCTGCTCTCTCTGTAGTTTCTCTAGAGCACTTTCTTGTTGCTGTATTTGCAATGAAGTAACCTTTAATAATCAAAACAAATTGTTAAAGACTAAATAGACATGGGAGTTCAGTAAATTTAGGATGCAAATGTGGCTTGTTGGCGATCAAAATTCATTTCATAATTAGTTCATTCCTTGTGTATGTAATGCTTCAACTTATGGGTATTAATATTTTGCAAAACATAAATTTAAAATACTGAAATTACTTTCTGCAGGCCAAGAGGAAACCTTTACCGTTTGAAGTCCCTGAATTTAACAATCAGCTTCTTCGAACCCCTGGTCCTTTACTTGGGCAGACTGAAAGCACAATGGAAAAGGAACAGCTGCTGTCACCAGAGTACTGGGATGAGCTGCTTCAAGCTTGTCAACCTGTAGATGATTTTCTTGTATTCAAAACTTTTGGTAATCGGAAGGACTCACCAACTTATTCTTTCCATGCTAATGATTCTGTAAAATCAGATAGAATTGATGAGGAAAATGATGTGTGCTTTGTTCCATCAAGCCTGATTGAAAGATGGGGAAGTGCCATGGGTATCCTTCTTCCTGTTGATTCCTACAGCTTCCTCTGTTTCTTATGTCATATATATATCTTTCTCTTTGCTCGTCAATTGTTGTTGAGTTACATCCTTAAAAGATCACAGATATTGTTTATCCTCATTCAAAGCGTTGCTGTTGTTTTACAAAAAGCTATTACAGATATGTGAAGGGTACTGGCTCCCTGTTGGCAACTGCCGAGGCAACTTTCCAGGTAAAGCTTTAAAGTATCCTCACGATGTTAACGTTTCTCCTTGACTATGATTCAGTTGCCTTTATAATATAATTATAACATTTAAGAAAGAGACTCTGTAGCTTTGAAAAGTTGGTTATAATCTTATTTGCTCTTTTGCTACTCCTTGAGATTACCTTGATATTTCTTGTTGAAGGTTTCTATAGAAATGGAGAAGGAAACCTTTTGGGAACTCTAAGAAACATACAATATCATACATGTAACCATGCTTCTGCATGACATGGTGGATAAGTTGATTATTTTTTACCTTCATAACCCATTACAATAAGTAGTTCCACAGTCTTTATAATTTTAAGAGAGTTTTTCCTTATCTATAATGCTCTTTCTGTATTTAAATTAATTCAAACCCTCACTTGAGCTTTTGTTTATGAGACTCATGTGGGTCTTGTTCAGACTGATCACATGGGCTCTCTTTTCTTGTTGTTATGGAGATTTATCTCTCTTCCACCCCCCTCAACAGTCAAGTGTTCTTTTAGATGTTAGATATTGAAGTAACAGGAGCAGTTATAAAACCTAAGGATGTTCTAACGGTCAGTGAAGGGGGAATGAAACTTGACGCTTTCCCCTGCCTACCATCTAGCTGCAGTCCTTCCCTTAACCCTAATCATGCTTACAACATGGAATTGGATGCTTCTTACTCCAAAAGTCAATAGGTAGAAGAGTGAGGAGGGTTTTTTGGCTATGTTAATACAATTAGCAATACTTGTGTGAGAATGGGCATTGCTTGTCAAGTGGCATTTGTGGGGCCACAATAATGCATCATTCATGTATCTTTCCCTCTCTTTGCACAGATCCCCCAGCGAATCCCCTACCCCTGCTAATTGAGGCCTAAGGTATAGCACTAACTGTATCAAACATACTAGCAATGACTTTTGAGGGCCCATCCATTCTTTTTCTTTCTTGTTCTTTCCCTGCTTGTCATCACCCCCTCCTTTCCCAGTATCCCATACAAACCATGCCACTGTTATCAATTGGATCTTCTGTGCTCCTTTATTAGTTGGGTGGAAATAACTAGATGAAAGGATTATTAATTGAAGAAATAGAAGTGGAAGATGGCTTGACTATCCTGCCCAATGAAGCCCAACTATGTACTGCTCTAAAACCTTATTAAAAAAAAAAAAGTGTACTGCTCTAAGAACAAAAACCTTTGTAACTTAATTCCAACAAACAAACATCAATTAGAAGGATCTGTTACTCAAAAAGAAAAAAGGAATGATTTTTACTCGGTTAAGATTCATTTTCTCTTGTCCAATCTGTTCCAAGAATTTGTACAATCATCCTTGGGAATATGTATGGGATAAAAAGTCAAATGTGGTAGAGAAGAAACTTGATAGCATTTAATTTGAATTCACTTGAATAACCAGGTCCAAGTGGGTATAACCCCTGTTGTAAAAGTATAATAATGCGCCAGGGCCATTGTGAATGGTGCTTGTTGTGGGGAGAGATATGTTGTTGTGCCAGCTTGGTTCAGGATAACCTTTGTGGAAGGTTTTCTACCTAGAGGATGTTCAGTGGATTTTGACTTTTTGAGGTTTTTTGTGCCTTACCGGTTCTGGAACTTCACCTAAAGATGCTCATGGGTGAACGTATATGGGAGGAGATGATGTGAAACATGCTTGGGAATTCAAAGAAATTGAAGATGGATTCTTCAATCTCACATGAACACCAAGAACAATTATAGGAAGCAATAAAAGAATGGGAAGATTATGACAATTGTTAGGGTAAACACACACCTATGTAGTAATTACTAGACATATTTAAATGCAATCAATAATTTTAAATCCAGGATAAGAAGAAAGAAAGGATTGTTCTAGAGTTGCAGTGCTCAAAGAAACAATGAAGGGAATTTAGGAACTAATAAGAATAATATTCAAATAAGATACAATCCTAAGGGAGAAGCGATATGACTCATACATGAATTACTAACTTGTAGTAATTTAAGAGTGGTTTAACTCCAACTTTTATACAGTAACCTAAACTCATCCTCCAAAATAAATTGCCCTTTAAGAAGAAAGACCATACCCCACAATATGCTTATGCGGATATCTAAAGAGTGGAGAACAAGGTCCAAGACAATTAGAAGCCCAAAAGGAGAAGGAGAACCCATGTCCTTGGTCCTAAATGAAGAGGCCCTAAAAGGGTATTTTAGTAATTTTTTTCCTTGGAATAATGAGCCCTAATATAAATAGGCAATTAGATCTTTCTTTGAAAGGAGATTTATTTGGATGATGAGTTTAGGTTATTCTTTGAGAGTTGGGGATTTGTTCCATTCTTTTGAACCTCTCTTAAATTACTACAAGTTAGTAATTCATGTATGAGTTCATATCCCTTCTCCTTTGGATTGCATCTCTTAGTTGAATGTTAATAATCAAACCTAGTCCTTTCCTCTCCTTTTGGACATTTAATTATCTTGGACATTGTTCTCCACTCTTGAAATATCCCCAATTCACAATAATTGTGTATTTTGAAGTTCGGAAAGAAGCCTACATTTCATGATGGCCACCTCGTATCCCATAGGAGTTGGGCTTGGTGGGCTAGTGTGTGAAGAGATAGGGAGAGAAAAATAATGCGGGCCCCACAAATGCCTCTGGCAAGCAATAACCACCCTCACACAAGTTTTACCTTGTATTTAACACTAAGCAAAGTGTCTCTGACCCAGGTTCAAATTCAGCAAAGGGTCAAGTTAATTTCTTCTCAAATTAAGTCTTGGAAGACAGAGTTATCCAATACATTTACTAGTGGAAGGATGCAGGTACTGATGTAATAGTTGTGGTATGCACAACTTGACCAGGAAAGCATCGTTATAAAAAATAGTTATGGTCATTTATCTACTTGAAACAGAATATATTTACTTGTAAATTTTCTTCTTTTTTACTAATGGTTTTATAATATGCACTGCCTGTTGGTTAATTCTAGATTTGTTTATGAGGAGGATTTTTTGACTTACTTTTTTCTGTGAAACTAATCGAGGAGACAAAATGACATCCCTCATTTAAAGGTGAATAAGTGTAAGATGCAACACCGAGATGTGGCCTTTTTGCCTTGATGTCACCACCCCATGAGCATAGCCATGTTCTTGATTTGAAATTGGGACGGAGGTTCATATCTTCCAAATGGAGGTACAAGTGATGAAGTTGCCTGTGTCGTGCCGCGACATTAAATTCCCTCCGTCCATCTTTACTTGTCCATGTTTGACTTGCCACACCCCTTAAGAAGCAATAAATGAAGTGGTAATTTTACTTTATTACCCCTAATTATTATAAGTCATCTCACTCGTTGGGAAATGAATTAAAAATAACTAGTACTTAATAACAAGGGTAAAATAGGTATAAAATGACATTATCTCATTGGCTTCCAAACTGGACAAGTAATCGTGGACATCCATTTTTAGTATTATAGACATGTAAAGATGAGGGGGGGTGGGTGGGTGGGTGGGTGGGGGGGAGTACTTAACTGCTACATTTGATTAAGGCTGGTTTCTCTAGTTTCCAAGATGAAGTGTTGTGTATCTGAAAGTTTTAGTTTTTGTCTTTGATTTCTATGATTAATCAAAACGTTCTTCTGTTTTATTTAGTTTTGATCTGGATAATTCATACTGATGTTGGATTATTCCTTCTGTTTTCTCCGTGTTATTAAAAGTCATTGGTTCATCACTTAAATCGATGTGAAGTGAGGAGTTACCGCTTCATGGAGAAGCATGTGCTTCAAACAATGATGTAAAATTGATCCCAGTAAGAAGCAATCTCAACTTTGAGGATTTGGATTAGTAGCAGCTGTCACATCTCGTGTCTGCAGCGGCATTATTGTATATTGGAGGCTAACATTAGTTATTTTAGATGTAATTTGGCTATTATGGTACTAAACTCTTATGTGTTTAGTAGTGTTTAATTTTTTATAACTTGTACACTTGACTCCAAAGAAGCATGCACTTCACTTAACGCTCTTCAATCCTCATGCACCTTGTAATTTTTTTGTGCTTTTCACTTCTAAAAATATTGCTCTCAAGTGATTTCATGGGGTGCCATTTCATAAATACAGGAAAAACCAGAGAATAGAACGCCTTCACTGCAGGATCTGTCTCTCAGATACTTCACACCTAGGGAGGTATTGATTTCTCTTCAGTTTGTGAAATAGTTGTCTTCTTGCTTCTTTGCTTTCTTGGGAAATAAAGCAATATAGATTCAAGACCATCTCACGGATCTTGATTGTAGGTTGCGAATTTTCATTCTTTTCCAGAAGACTTCCAGTTTCCACAACACATCAGTCTTCGCCAACGGTACATCTTTTTCCCAGTACTTGTACTTATTAATGAAATCATTTTTTCTCAGTTCCTGTGATTTTTTAGTTCAAATTGTTAAAATGTAAGTGTTGTTTGTTAGTCGATCTTGTACTGATGTTTTAGAAAATTTCAATGTCCCTGTCTTGCTATGGGCCATTTTGACTTTTCCTATTTTTAAAACAGTCTACCTCCTCCCCTTCATTTTATGTGGTGGTGTTAGATCGGGCACTGAATTTAAGAAAGAAAAACATGCCCACATCATCATTACCGTTTGAACTTGTGGTCTTAAACACGCCATGAACCTTTTATGGCTGTAAGAACATATGATTAAGGGTAAAACGTGAAAGTTTAAAGTTCAAGAATTTCCAAATACGGAAAGGTGTCATTCATTTGGAACTCACTATAATGGAAAGTGTCATTTAACATGTAAGAGGGAGTATATCATGATTCTGATCATTTCATTGTTTGATTTGGATTGAAGGTATTAGACCTTACTTACAAATGCATATTGTCACAATTGAACATTTAAATTAACAAACAAACGAGTACATTAATACGATGCAAAATTGCCCGAGGTTGCCTTGTGAAATTACAGTTGTCACTTTCGTGAGCTTTAATGCTATTTCCGTGAGAATGAGAGAGTTCGTCCTGGGCTCCAGTATTCTTTACAAGATTTGAGCAATTCTGTTCTGGGTTTCATAAAAGAATCGCGTGCTAACATATATATGCCTTGGGTTTTTTGGTGCAGTTATGCAATGCTAGGAAACAGTTTAAGTGTGGGAGTGGTTGCTCCACTGCTTCAATATCTCTTCATCAACCATTCATGATTATGATTATGCTATTATCTGAAGCTCCATCTGCACAAGTTTTGCTGGATAAAAATTCACATCCAACAGTTTTTCCCCTGAACCTGATGGTCTAGTAGATGATGGATGCACTCAAAAAGAAAACAGTGCTGACACGATGATGCAGAAGAACAATCTGTAACCAGCGTTTCTATGATTTGATCCTTGCGAGAGGGCTATGTTTTCACTCCAGCAAATCGCGTTAAAGAGAGAGATATGGGACGCCCCTTCTGCATTCTGCATATTGGCTGTATAGAATGGTTCTCAGCTGCACTCACAATATTTTTTGAATTGTATGTGATTGTAGCCATTGCCAACCGCAAGAGGTGCTTGCCTAATTTCATCTCTAAGATCTATCAATAGAGCTCAAGGTTGGAAAAAAAGCAAAACATTTGATATTAAGTAGAAGTAGATTTCATTAATCCTCCTTGTTTAAACAGGTTAAATGATGTTTATTACTCAATATTGTAATTTTAAAAAGCACTTGAGAAGTATCTGTAGCATGCAAAAATAGATGTCTACAAATATTGCAGTCAAAAATTGTATTTGATTTCGTCTTCTTTTTTGCTTTTTTTTCTTTTTGTAATTTTCTCATTTAATTAATCAGTCACAAACTAATGTAATGATCAAAAGGGATCAAAAAGTTGCAGCAGCTCCTATAAAATTTCCTTGAAAATGTCGTTACACTGCCATATAACATTGTAATAACCGTAAGATAAATAGCTTAAGCGTAGTGACCAATGACCTACAAATTATATTTAACTAATTATGACATAAATACTATAAGATTCACTATAAGCTAGAATCAAAAAAACTTACAAGAAAACTACTCCATTGAAGAAAGACAGCTTGACGTGAGAATCAACTCTAATGAACTCTTATATAATCCATTCACAATTCAAACAATGAAAATCAACGTTTTTCCTAATTAATCTCCTAACAGACCAGCAAAACAAAATCAAGAAATATGAGTTTATCATCTCCACCAGCCTTTAACTTTTCTGTGCTCCCATCAAACTTGATTCCGGGGGACGCGAATCCTCCGTGGATGAGCAAAGGTGACAATGCATGGCAACTTGTAGCAGCCACCTTAGTGGGGCTACAAAGTGTACCAGGCCTTATAATACTCTATGGAGGAGCAGTTAAAAAAAAATGGGCAGTAAATTCAGCTTTCATGGTTTTATATGCCTTTGCTTGTGTACTACTATGTTGGGTTTGTTGGGGATATAGAATGTCATTTGGAGAAAAACTAATACCAATATGGGGTAAAATAGACGTCGCGTTAGAACAAGATTACCTCTTCCAGAAAGCATTTCTGGGGATGTTTCCTAACGCGACTATGGTGTTTTTCCAGTTTGTATTCGCGGCTATCACTTTGGTTCTGATAGCGGGTGCATTGCTTGGAAGGATGAATTTTTATGCTTGGATGTTGTTTGTACCATTGTGGCTAACATTTTCTTATACTTTTGGTGCATATACTATTTGGTCATCTAATGGTTGGTTGTCTGTTAATGGTATTATTGACTATTCTGGTGGATATGTCATTCATCTCTCTTCTGGTGTAGCTGGTTTTACTGCTGCTTATTGGGTAAGGACACATCGTTTTTCCCAGTTTATCGTTACTAACATGTTCTTATAGCTATAGAATTGTTTGGATATGTTTAAGATCACAAGTTTTTAGGATAACTTTGCTAAAACTCTTTTTTTAAACGTTGGCCGAACCAACACAATATAAAATGAAATAGACAGAAGGAATAAATGAACAAAGCTAAAGAAGAAAACAATGAGAAGGAAAAAACTATAGCTCTCTATTGAAGAGTAAACTTTCCTATGATGGTCTTTTTGTGAAATATTATCGCAGGTGGGTCCAAGATCAACCAAGGACAGAGAGAGATTTCCACCAAATAACATACTTCTGATGTTGGCTGGGGCAGGACTCCTGTGGATGGGGTGGTCAGGGTTCAATGGAGGTGATCCATATGCAGCCAACATTGATGCATCCTTGGCCGTGTTAAACACACATGTTGCTGCTGCTACAAGCTTGTTAACATGGCTCGTTCTTGATGTCATCTTCTTTGGAAAGCCTTCTGTAATTGGTGCTGTCCAAGGCATGATCACTGGCTTAGTTGCAATCACGCCTGCTGCAGGTACCATAACAATTTTATCTTCACTTCCTTATTAGGATCATTTCAGGCATTTTCTAATCACGAGCGTAAGTTAGTGTATACTGACAGGGTATAAAACATATACATTTATAAAAGGATTCTATGCATAGACATTAAAGGTTAGATTAGACTGACATGCTTAGTCATTCTGCTTTAAAGAGTAGGGATTTCCTTAATCAATGAAAGGCACAAATAGGCCGGTGAGTCAAGACGAGTAGGCAAGCATGGGGTTGTACTGGTCACCACTTTCAACTATCTACTGAACCAATCTTCTCAGGGAATCAGACTAGGTTGTTCACTGTTCTAGTAGGAGTTAACTGTCTATAACAAAATGATATAACCTAGAATATGAGTAAATAGCATGCTACAACATATTAAGTTATATTGATCGTGTTAGTGTATATAACTTAAACACGATATTTTTAGCCCTTAATACATGTTGGTGTATAGGTGTTGTACAGGGATGGGCAGCCATAGCTATAGGACTATGTTCAGGCTCAATTCCATGGTTCACAATGATGGTAGTCCACAAGAAATCTGAGCTTCTTCAAAAAGTGGACGACACAATGGCTGTCTTCCACACCCATGCTGTGGCTGGATGCCTAGGAGGACTCCTCACGGGGCTCTTTGCTCACCCGAGACTATGTTACCTTTTCTATGGCTACTATAACAACTATTATGGCCTCTTCTATGGGCTTCACGACGGACAAGCCCACAAAGGACTCAGGCAAATGGGTCTCCAACTTCTTGGGATTCTGTTCATCGTGGTGGTGAACGTTGTGATGACAAGCTTGATATGTTTGTTGGTGCAGCTCATTGTACCACTCAGAATGTCAGAGGAAGATATGGAAATTGGAGATGAAGCTGCACATGGTGAGGAAGCTTATGCTATTTGGGGACAAGGTGATAGGCTTGAGAAATCTGCAGGATTTTCTGATACTGCTGCTGGAGCTGCTAAGTCTAGTTATAATACGTCTAGAAGTCAGGTCGAAATGGTCTAATTCAAAGTAACTTCGCGATATTGGTCATATACTAATGCATTTCTTGTGATGTGTGTTTTCTTAAATTCTGGTTTAGTTTTCTTTTGTCATAAGAATATAACTGATCATGATGATGTTAAGTGATCAATTTGAACTAGCTGCAGGCTGCAAGAGTGCTTTTGCATTCATTGAATGTATTTCCTGAGGAAGTGAAAATAATTAATAAGAAATACAAGGTTTCATCTTCTTGTTATATAAGAATAGTGGCAAGGCATCAATTGGTTTGTTTGTTAGTTCACATATGTATGTTTTTGTTACTTTTCTTCTTCTTGCAAATTTTCCAATATAAAGAAAAGGTGAAAAGTTCACGAGGTAGGGGTATGGTCTACGTACACTTTACCCTCCTTCTCAGACCCCACTTGTGGCATTTCACTAGATATATTGTTGTTGTTATCGTGAAAAAAGGTGAAAAGTTCAAAAAAAAGGGTGACGCGCGTTGCATGCTCACTCCTCAAGAAGTTCATCCTAACTGTTTTATCCTTGATTGAACTATGGACATTATGAAAACTATCTTTTCCACTAGTAAGTTGGAAGTTATATGCAATCGATCAACTTTGTCGGATTACACAGAATATATTGTTATTATTGTGGTTGTAACTTGTAACTAATAAGATAGAAACATGGGAAATAGGTGCTGCATGTTAGGACCGAAAATAAGTAGGTGTAAATGTGGAAGCTAGCAAAATAAACCTCAAAAGACCACGAGTAAGAAGACAACGAGAAATATACCAAAAGGCACAAAGATTTAACGTGGTTCGGTCAATCGACCTACGTCCACAAAGGAGATGAGCAATCCACTATAAATATGAAAGTACAAATACAGAGGGAAACAACCTCAACCAAATTCACTCAAAATATATGGGAGGTTCACACAAGTGATAACGTATCAAGCTTGTGACCCATAAATTCTTCCCCTAACCAAAACTCTCAAAGCCCTTAAGACTACATTGTGAATGTTGATTAAGTTAGAAGGAACATTCCTCTTTTTATAGAGTTCTAAACCTTTTTTTACCAGAAAAAACATTAGTTAATCCAAAACCTTTTCCTAAAAGAAAAAACATATTTATGATAAAAAATCAAGGCAAATAAAATCCAACACTGCACGTAGATACTAGCTACACACTTGGTGAGGTAGTATAATAGAAGTCTATTGCTGCACTTTGACAGTCCAATAAAAGTAATAATACTACTTGTGGAATAACCAAAATCCATTCTGACTAAAATCCAGTTAAATTTAGTCATGTAGAATATCATAAAGATGTAATCAAAGTTTGGTATAAATATGAGGATGTTTTTTTTTTTTAACATATCTACAAAGATTTAGCAATGCTCTTAGATTTTTGTCTGCAAACTCATCATTGGGGCGCCTTGCTAGGTAGCGTTAAAAGCCTCATCTCTCAGTGAGGCTTCCAGCTCTCCCAAATAGATGTCGGGATATATGTGAGCTTCTTTTTATAGGATCTTCGTTGAGTTAATTAACATACCTTGTATCGTTGTGCACATTTGCATTTTAGTTTTTATCATTCATAGCACCTTCAGATGCACTATTCCATTGGAATTGTTTCTGTTTAAAAGGATCAGAAGAAACATTAGGCATAACATTGATACAACAGAAATTTCAAACGGATAAAGTTCATACTCTTCTGTTTCAATTTGTTTGACATATTTTCCGTTTTAAACATAGCGTTTTTTTTTAACAACTCTTTCATTCAAACTTTGCACTTGACTCATTGCTTGAATAAGCAATAAGTTGTGTCAACAAAGAAAAGAAAAATATGCATATCAAAGAATGCTTTACAAATTCATATAACAAACAACTCATCATATCCAAACTTCCTAGTTGGTTTCGAATTAAAGTTTTTTCTATGATAAGAAAAACCCGGCTAACCTCTGGGTGCACATAAGGTCAAATAATTTTTTTTTTTTTGTTATTGCAACTTCCAATGTATCTAAACGATTAATATTATGATCACTCTTCATCAATCAATGACTTTAGACCTAAATTAGTTTGGTTGGTTATATGAATCTGATATATTATTTCCTCTTTTATAGGTTGATTATGCGAAAGTGAATTATATTTTAATTATTTTTTCACGAAATATATTAGAGTTCGCATGAAAAAATATATATGTTAGTTTCTTGACATATACATGTCTTGTTGTTCTTGACACATGTCGTTAAGATATGTATATATCGTTTGACATAGTAGTTTATACATTTGTTTCAATAAATATTAATATTATTACGCTAATACTTTGTGTTCTAAAAATATAGATGATTGAATATAGTAAAAGAAATTCAATTATCTTGTTGATAGTTGTGTCTTCACTTGTTAGCTAATGTTTCATATTGTCTATACCTATTTCAGGGTAGACAAGCATCGTTCTCATAATCATATCGATGACTAATTCAATTTTATATTAGATTATGAACAAAAAGTTTAGATTAATAGAAAACAATAATTTAATTCGCGCTGTTTAAATTAAAATTTTATATCTTAAATCATCTAGTATATAAGCAAATGGACAAGTAAACGAAGAAATAATCTATCAAATCTTTATTAATGTCTTCAAAGGTGTTTTCAAGGTGTTGCATACCAAAAATGCTTTTGGGCACAACTTCAAAGGTGTTTTCAAGGTGTTGCATACCAAAAATGCTTTTGGGCACAAATTTAGGGCATAAGTTTATAAGGCGTAAGCCTTAAAATTTGAGGAGTAAGTTTTACATGTAAAAACGTACTCCTTAGACGTTAATTTCAATTTTTATTATTAATTGTTTTTATATCAATTGATTCAAAATCAAAGAGTAGATGTGTTCAATAGATACAAATTTTAAATGAAATTTAGTAACTAGTTAGAGTTATGAACGTATTGATAATATAAAGATAGTTACGAAAGAAGCTATTTATTATTTTATGCATGAATTAGTTATTTATGAGATATTAGTTAAATATATATTAGTTATTCTACTTTATTTTGCAAACATATATTTCCACATAATTTATCTATATGTATTAGTTATACAAATTTCTAAATTATCAACGAAACATCCGATTAATTCTATACATAATGTCATATTTCCTATCTACCTATCAAATATCATAATAAATTAATATATGAATATCTTATTCGTTATCGAACTATAGTTTAGTGGTACATTAACAATTATGTCCCTTAATAGAATTTTAGAATGTTATATTTCCTATCTATCTATTAAATATTATAATAAATTAATATACGAATAAGTTAATTCTTATCGAGCTATAGTTTAGTGGTATATTGACAATTATGCCCAGAATTCTAGAAATTGTCGCACCTTCTAATTTTTTTTTTTTTCCCCTATAGTGTGATTTATAAATCTTCAGAGTACAGATTTTGGAGAAGATAGAAAACCCTAAAATTCTCACAGCTATATCGCCGCTCTCGTCCTTACATTGCTCCTCATCATTTTGATGCCTACTTTTCAGGTATCCATCTCTCTTCTTCTGCTCAATTTTGAGATGTTTATCGATTTTCTCACCATTTATACTTGCTTTCTTCTCTGATTAGTGAAGCTGGGTAGCGTTTGTAGTATAATTAACAATGAATTTTGTGCTGTTTATTGTCTTTTTCGAAGTTCTGAATGTAGTTGATTGTTTGTTAGTTGATTGGCTACTGTTAGCTGAAATTAGGTATAACAGTAGGGTTTTAGGTACTGGATAGGGTTTTGGCGAATGGCGAGGTTATTGGGTTCTTTTGTTTGCATAAATTTGTTAAGATGCTGGTGTTCCCATGTTTGAAGTTTATGATATAAATAGATTGTGGTTTCTGTTTGCAGGTCGTTCAAGTTATTAAAGAATATAACTAGCTAAAATTGTTGAAGCTCAATTTTTCTCAATTTTTTTCAATTTTTGGGGGTTTTCTTTTTGAAAGGGTTGAGGGAGTGTCTTATCCACTTCCACTTACTAATTTTTAAACGATGAGTAAAAACTTCAACAATCCAAGCACATTTCATCTTCTACAAACACTGCCTGGATCCTTAAGCTGTGTGTCTTTAGTAGATGTGTAGATGTGCCCGAGTCTGTGTCATGTATGATAGGTAAGATGGTTTCTAGTGTATTGAAGTGGATCCATTTTCTGTGCTCTTCTCTATTCGGCTTTGCACTCTTTTCTTAGCGTCTTTGGGTGAATTTAGTGATTCTAAGATTATAAATAATATTTGGGACCAAGTGGCTCGAATTTTCTCTGTTCTCTTTTGCAATTAGTTCTGTGTACTAATTTTTCCCTTTGAGTTAAGTATGTGTTATTAGATGGATGGGAATTTAGCTGAGTATAACCTTTAGGGTGTGCAGTTTTGCAGTGTATACTTAATGGTTGGGGTTAGTCAAGATATGTTATGTTAACACACTTTACTTTTTTCTTGTTGGTGTCTATACCCTTTTAAAGGATTGTTAGCAATAAAGATACATATGAGGTTACTCTTTTGATGGTTGGGGCGCTATATCATTCTATATCTTTGTAAATCTTGTGTAGGCCTTAGTATTTTTTTTTTTGGTGTGGCACTTTTTCACCAACCTTTTTTGATCATTGTGTGTTGTGAGTAACTTCAAGCATATCATTGGTAGAGGATGTGTGCTTCATTGAATTTAGCCATATGCTTCATTGAATTTAGCCATATGTTACTGGATATTTTAACAGCCAACCTTCTCCTTTGTTCTTTTTGGTTTTTGTTTGCGTCAAGTAAATGAATTTTGTTTGCATACGATATTCTGTAGTTAATTCCAAAGTGAACAATTTTGCACCAGTTATACAACCTCCTCCTTTGACATGCTTTCCCTTGTATCTTTCCCTTCATAGTTTAAGTAGAATTGCAACCTTCTTTATAGTTCATGCTCTTACTCCCCTCTTTCTTATTTGAAGATATACCTGCCAGCCTGAGTTCTCGAAGCAACAAGTTCCATAAACATGAGTAAGAAGAAACCGCAGGTGTTCCTTGATGTTTCTATTGATGGCGACCCAGTTGAAAGAATGGCTTTTGAGGTATCAAGCTATCCACCCGCTAGATTTGTTATCCCTAAATATACGTATTTGAACTCACAGAACGAGATACTTACAGTTGGCTACCCTTGAGTTATCTTATTTGCAGCTTTTCACCGACGTGGCTCCAAAAACTGCAGAGAACTTCCGTGCACTGTGTACAGGTGACAAATATAAGAGTGCTGCTCATGTATCATATATTAGTCTAAGCCTGTTGGATTGGTTTTCTAGTTACATCCCCTTCTGTGACACCTTTTATCCTGCCCGTATTCTGCTGAGTTCTTTTCTTTAACATACTTCTAATCTGCATTCAGAACTTATTGTGGTTCCATAACATGACTTGGGGTTTCAGTGCTGCAAAATTGTTCTCCGAATGTGGAAATTATTAGTGATAAACTCAATCAGACAGATAGAATGGGGACTGACTTTGAGTAATTCCTAGTTTCTCTCTTTTTGAAAGATCCAAAGTTGTATTTCTTTTTTGTTGCTAAATTGTTACATACCGTCACAAACACTGTGAAAATCTGTTAACTTTCTTGCTGTCTTTGAATTTTCTCTTTGTTAAGCTACAATAATTTCTTGTATGATGCTTGCCCATGTAAAAGTAACTACCCATGAGAAGAAGGATAAGTATAATACTTAATCAAAAAGGCAAAAAGATTATAAATAATGAACTTGCTGTAAAATATTTTGTAACTAACTGGAAACTCCTTGTAAAAATAAAATGTACACTGACCGGCGAACAGTCTATGGATAAACAATCACTTGCAGTGCAGCTGTCAGGTTGATAAAATCGCTTAGATGTTCACTTTATTCATGGAAGTTTGTCAGCTCGCTCTTAAGTTATCTCCTTAGATTTCTTCTAATAGAAAAGTGGTTCAGGTTACCTTAACAAGTTCCTTTGCCTGGGATAATGGCTGGTTGCTGTTGGCTGTAGGTTCAAGGTGCCATGGTCATTAGTTCCTTATGTTATAGGGTGACATAAATCGTCATCTTGTGGGAACTGATCTTTGTCTTCTTCGTTTTCTTGGATGCTTTATCCATCTCCATGTTAAGTGCTGTGGTATCCTCAACTGACATAGGAAGAAATTGTTATTTTTCAGGGGAGAAAGGAGTCAGCTCTAAGACGGGAAGACCATTGCATTATAAAGGAACCTTTTTCCATCGTATTGTCAAGGGATCCGTGGCTCAGGTATGTTTGTAGGTTCTTGCTATGCTTGTTCTGTTGACATGTAGTTTGAATGTGCTCCATTGCACTCTTGCCTTAAAAGAAGTGCTCCATTACACAGCTCTTGGCTTTGTGGTTGAGCACGGTTAAGAAGTGGTGTTTCCTTTTAGTCAGATATCCTTGTTTGTGCTGTAGGATGCAGGGCTGATGGTCACAACTGCATTTCTTGTGATGTAGTTTTAAGGTTGTATTGACTGAGTCATTCGTCCTCTGTATTACCGAGCTTCAGCATATTACAATGCTCATTGTTCATGTTATTTTGTGATAGTTAACTAATTGTTTTTTCTCCTCTCTATTTCAGGCAGGTGACATGCTGAGACAAGATGGTATGCCTTTGATCAACATACTACATTAAGTTCTGTATATACTCAACTGATGGTCTGCTAAAATTCAGTGTTTGATGGACTAATCTTAGTTGATTGTATACTATTGTTTTGGGTTTAATTTTGACCATTTGTGTTTTTGCCCTGTTAAGGGAATTGTTGGTGAAATGAGGTCAGCAAAATTGATGTACCTGCATGCAGACTAAGACGAGGCATATGTTTTGGCTTAGTCTTTCTGGGAGTAGATATATGATATAACACACAGAATTTGTATAGGTTGAATGAGATGTAGGAGTGCTACTAGAGTATTTTACAGAAGGGAGCAGCTACTGAACAAGTTTGATAGAATTGTTGTGTAACTACAATTTATGTTAGTGAGTGTTGGGTCTCCAAAGCTCTAATTTATCTGAAAGATGAATTGTTTTGAAATGTAGGTGATAAAATGTATGTGCGGGGATATGACTTGATACAATTAGAAACCATCAAGACTTTAGTATTGTTACTTTATGTCTAGTGTGTCCAGAGACTCATATGTCCATGTGAATTTAAGTACTAGGTTTTGAGAATGTTAGTTTTTGAAAATTCTAATTTGCCTTGACAACCACATTATTAGCATTGAAATGAGAAAACTGAATGGAGCAGAGTGAACGGAAATTCTTGTAATCAACATTGAACCCCAATCAATTTGGAGTCATATTTGAATGATTGATTGATGTGATATTGTTGCCTTGTTCCATATAGAATACAGTCATCTGTTTTAGATTTGCAGCTTATTAAGTTGGAGCGAATGCCATGCTTCTTCATTTCCCCAATTTACCCCCCTTTGTACACTCTATGTTCTTCACAAAATTTCCAGTATGTCCTATCCTTGGATGTAAGGCTTTCCTAAGGCATTTGAACCCTGCCCCCCACAAATGAGTCTATATGTTTTGAAGGAATCCTGTTTCACATTTGGGACTAAAATTTGTTGTTGATTATAGTATCTGTGTGTGTTATCTTTTTTATCTATATCCTGAGAAAAGTAAGACGTTAACCAGTTAAATGAACTATACAAGTCTTTTCCCGTGATATGACCTGAGACACTGAAATATGAGCAGAAAGATTGATGGATTGTAGTCTGGTTTTGTCAAGGACATTATTGTAGATTGATTGGAAGGGATGTTAATGCATGGTTGCACCTTTTTTTGAATGGTCTCTCAGTTGAGGACATTGTTGGCTGTGGTTAGTCTCTGGCATTCTCTGTTAGATTTGTGAGGATAATCATTTGGCAATGTGAAGGTAACTTGGATGAATTAATTAGTGAATATGTATAGTCTGGAGCCTCAAGAAAATAATTGCAACGAATGGAAAAACAAATTGCTGCTATAAACGGTGTTTCAGTTGCTTTATATATTAAATTTGCTAATTGTAAATCCTGTTACCTTTTGTTGAGTTGAAAATAATCTCGTATGCATATTTTAAAATTGAAGTGTTTCTTGACTCGGTCAAAACTTTGCAAAAGGCTGAATCGGAACACTACAACAGGTCCTGGTTAAAGTTTCTGAGTTGATGTGCCTACTTCTTTGCAGGGAACTATGGGGAAAGCATCTATGGGGGAAAGTTTCCAGGTGAGACCTCTTTTTGTATCCCCACCTTTATTTTGGAATTTGCCTCATATCTTATGGCTGCTTGATGTTCGTCTCATGTACTGAATGACTGCCCTACTTTTTTCTTAGAGGACTAGAATATAATGGATAGTAAATCAAAACACAAATAACAGTGTGTGTATTCCTTTTTAGCAAAAAATCGTTTATCTTGAAAGAAAATGGGTTTTCCTTTTGTATTGCCTGTGAAGGTTGAGGCAGACTTTGATCTAATTCTATGCTGCTTGGGAGCTTCAATCCATTGGTATTGGACATTGTTCCTCTCAGATAATGGTAGGGGACATGAAGGCTATGTTGCCTGTGCTTTTGTCGATATTGTTTTTGGTTTTATACTTTATAGTAGTTTGAGAATTTGAAATTTAATTTGTTGTTTGCTTTTTTCCCTAGTGATTTAAGCCTTGTTTTGATTGTTCTGTATGGTTCATTTTGTTCAGAACAATCCCAGGGAAATCTATTATAACTTTACTGCAGAACTGAGGTAATTGGTTATCAGATCAGAACAGTAGCTGTATGGTAGAATTTCTGATTAGTCATGATTGCCTAGAAAAATTGTCACTAGGGCAAAATTGCAGATTGGCAAAGTTTAGCAGTTCCTTTTGTGAAAAAAATGGCCTGCTTGTAATTTTATGGGTAATAATACTTGCGTTATCTGTATATAAACATTTTATGCTCGCAGGTATATTGATACCTGACTATTCTCTAGGTGTAGGTGATCTTACAGAAATATCTTTTGGAAAGATTCAGTAATGGATCTTTCTTATCAATTTCTACATACAAAACCTGACAAACAATTATAGTTTTGGAATAATTGCTAGTGAGAGGGCATACTTTACAATTTAAAATTGTCTTGCTGGTTTTAGTTTTGTAAATCATGGTATAGTGCACTTGCTCAAGTGCAATTAGTTGTTTGCCCATTGCTTAATGAAATGGGTCTAGCATCACCTTTTTGGAGGTGCAATTTTGCAGGGCCTATAGATTTATCTCTTTGATGTGATAGCTTGAACTAATAAATCAACGGAGAAGGGTCACAAATGCCCACGGATTATCGCAAAAGGCCTAAAAAATACCCTTCATCCACCTATTTTGCTAAAAATACCCCTTTGGTTACATTTTGGGCTCATTTATTTCCTTTGACCATTGATCAACACTGAATTCTGAAAACATTTATTTAAATTCCACATGTCAGTTTATTATCGGTGCGATTTTGAACTCTTTCAAAAAAATTTATAAAAAAATGACCTCTAGAGGTCAATTTGCATGATCCCGTTTTTCGGCTCTAAAAAGCCCGGCTTCTTGATGTTGATCTTGTTAATAATAATAATAATAATAATAATAGTAGTTACTTTTTGTGAAACTGATCTTTGGGAGTCTCTGTGCATATTTCCAGGTTTTGGCACTGAAAAAGTCTACATTTTGAGGTTGATCTTGTTTAAAATAATTTTAAAAATGTTTTCCAGTTTTTTCACAAAAATAGATTGAAGAGTATAAACAAAAAAAAAAAATCTGGTAAGTGCTCGGGTTGGGTAAATCGAAAAACCGGGTGAGTGGATTTATTTTAATGAACTTTTTTTAAATTCAGCTTTGACCCTTAGTCAAAGGGCATAAGTATGGGAGCAGGTTTGAAAAAGAATCTTTATAACTACAGAGGTATTCTTGGCAAAACAGGTTGATGAAAGGGTGTATTGACCTTTTGCAATAGTCCATGCATATTTGGCCCTTCTCTGTTAAATCAATTGGTTGAAAGAAAAAAGACGGGCTCTGTAACAAGTGAAATTAATTTAATATTTCAGATGAGTCGCCGAAGATAAAACATGATTCCCAAGGTCTACTATCTATGGCTATTGCTGATCGTGATGCACGTGGTTCTATATTTTCCATCACCTTTCAGGCTGATCATCATCTTGACAGGTTTGTTATAATTTCTCAAGAAAGTTTAGTGCCTCTTGTAGATGCTGATTGTAATTTCCTGCTCTGCTGGAAGCTTGCTTTAACAGATCACTGCATAATATTTTTCTTGACAGGAAATGTGTAGTCTTGGCAAACTTGTTGATGGCCTTGAAGTTCTTAAGAAAATTGAGAGTGTGGGAAATGAAGAGGGAAAACCTGATGTAACTGTGAAGATAATCAATTGTGGCGAGTTACCTGATGGTGAGACTTCTGCAGTTCCATTGCTCTTGGATGCTTGCTTTGAAATACTCCTTTACTGTTGTTTCTCCCTGTAGTTTTTGTTAATTGAAAAGTCTGCAAGTTATGAGGCTTTATTTAATTTTTCTTCTCCTTGGTGCAGATAAGAGAAAGCTAAATAAATTGAAAAACGGGAAGCACAAAAAATCCGCCAAAGAGAGAAAGAAAAAGAGGAGGAGATATTATACATCAGAATCAGAGAGCTCAACAGATAGTGATACTGAGTCTTCTGAGTCTGAAAGTGATTCTGACTCGGATGTATCTTCTGATTCTGAAATTAGCTCATCAAGTGATGATAGACGGAGGAAGAGGAAGAGATCTAAAAGAGACAGGCATAGACGTTCCAAAAGAAAGGAGAAGCGACGTGAGAAAAAGCGCAAAAGACGTGACAAGAAATCTAAGCGCAAATCGAAAAGGTTGCTCTTCAGTTTTCTATCTTTTGCTCCATACATTGTTAAGTTGTGCAGTTTTAGATGCCATATGTTCAATAATGGGGTTAACAATTGGAATATTTCCTTTTATCTCTGACCAATAATTTCATTCCATCTCTTCTTAATGCGGGAATTTAAGAGACTGACGGTCTTTTCATTCCAATATTCTTTACCAGGGCATCAGACAGTCCTTCAGAAAGTGAGAGTGAACGTGATGGTTTAGACGAAGATGGTGTAAGACGGGCTTCCGGAGGAAAGCACAAAAGTATGGAAAAGAAAACAGGTACTTCAGAGAATCTTGTATTTGCTGGTCTCTAGCCCTCAGCTCCTTCGATCATTTCTGGTTTCAAGAGTCAATTCCAAGTCTCTATATGTGCATCAGATTTTACTCTTTCCGATGCATTAAAACTCTATTAATTTGTGAGTTGTAAAAGTTGGCATACGTTTGTATCTCTTTCATTTCCAAATGATGGTTCCGTCCAGTATAATTGCAGCAATAGGCCATGCATAGTGGTGAGAATGTTGTTAATTACTGTAGAATTTTTTGTGTAGGTATACAATAAGAACAATATTTTCCAACGATTCTTAAGATTTATCTGTAGTATCAAAAATGCTCACAAGCAATCAAGTCTAAGGTTGCACTAAATAACAAACCTAACTGCATGATTCCCCCAAAATCACTGTATTTTCAATAGTTTTATTTGACTCTTTTCCAAGTCAACGTTCTGTGTTAGGCATGTGCAGCAGGATTCTTTGAGTTTCTTTCGTATCAGGCGAGGTTCTCAGCCTATCATTACTGAACAATTCTAAGAGCCTGTTTGGATTGGCTTTAAAGTCGGCCAAACCCACTTTTAAGACACTTTTTAGTTTTTGGAAGTGTTTGGCATGTTTAAAATAACTTAAAATAAGTTAAGAAACCATAAGTAGGTCTCAAGAATTTTTCGACTTAATTTAATTTGAACAATTAAGTCGATCCAAACGGGTTTTAATTCTGGAGGTGGGCAGACTGCAGTTGATCTTTTATTGATTGACACTGTTGTTCAAGCTTCTTTATGCACCAATAATCACGCAACTCACCAGCAAATTCTATTTCACCGTTTTGTGTTTTTTCATGAAAATTAGATAAATTCTTGAGCTATCCATTTACCTCTCTTCTGTTTCTGGGTGTATTTTGTTATCACTAGTTGCTGTCAAGTATTGATCCTTTTTTCTTTACAGTATGCATGTAACATTTAATCTGTACTGGACATATTGCAACCTTGTGGTTAACTGGTTTATGGACATTTTGCAGAAGGAAATCATTCTCCTTCGCTTGAGGAGGGAGAAGCAGTTTCTCTTCATCACAAGAAAGAGGCAACTGACATTTTTGAAGGAGAGGAGGTAGAATTTCCCAAGGAGAACGGAGAGCGTCAAAGCAATAATACCAAAATGGAAATTAGATCTGATAAACCTGTTGATAGGCAGCCTGATGTGGTGGATGATCACCCTGGCAAATCTAGGTTTACTCTTCATTTCTCATTGCTACTCGGTTATTCTTTTTGCTTATGGATTCTTTCAGAATCAGAATTTTATTAGAAGTCATTGAGCAGGAGCAGAAGTATAAGTCCCAAAAGGACAATGAGTAGGAGTATGAGCATTAGTCCACGGAGGAGTTTAAGCAGAAGTCGAAGTGTTAGCCCAAAGCGCAGTGTGAGCAGGAGCCCAAGTGTGAGATCCAGACATAGTGTAAGCAGAAGTCCAAGTCGCAGTGGAAGTCCTCATCGCGTCTCACAGAGAAGGAGCAGCAGCATTGTTAAGAGTCGTAGTGGTAGTCCTGCAAGAAGCATTAGTAGAAGCCCAGTGAGAGGCAAGAGGGGAGGAAGTGTCAGTGTGAGTCCTCCAGCAAGAGCTCATTCACGCCGAAGGAGTAGCAGAAGTCCCTCAGCATCTCCTAGAAGGCAACTTACCCCAAGTCCACACAGAGCCTCATCAAGGAAGTCAGTGAAATCTAATAGTCGAACACCAGTTAAATCTTATAGAAGGAGTCCAAGTGGAAGCCCTGTTAGGTCTTCTCGAAGGAGCCCAAGCAAAAGTCCTGTTAGGTCTTCACGGAGGAGTGCAAGCAGAAGTTCAGGTAGGGTTCCTTCAAGGCTTAGGCCCGCTGGAAGGAGCCCTAGCAGAAGCCCTGTCAAGTCTTCTCGACGGAGTGTAAGCCGAAGTTCAGGTAGGGTTCCTTCTAGGCGAAGCCCAAGCCGAAGTCCAGGTAGGGCTCCTAGCAGGAACAATCGACGCAGCTATTCAAGAAGTCCTGTTAGTGCAGGTCGTAGGGCAAGATCTCCGGTGTATGATCGTGCGAGGAGCTCTTCAAGAAGTGCTTCAGTGGATGGATCTCCCAAGCGCATTAGGAGGGGAAGGGGCTTTAGTGAGCGTTACTCCTATGTTCGTAGATACAGGAGTCGGTCTCCTGACCGGTCCCCTGCTAGGCCATACCGTTATGGTGAGCGTGACAGGTGAACATCACAAACCTTTCTAATTGGTACAGGAAATTAAAATATATATCTTCTTTCATTAATTTTCTTCTTTTGGAAGATATTCGAGATACAGGAGATCACCTAGGCGTTATAGGAGTCCACCTAGAGGAAGAACACCGCCCAGGTTTGTTATTTCTGCTACATGCTACTTTTGTTAGATTTTTCTTTGACAGGGAGCTAATCTGTCACTGCCAAAATGCAGATACAGAGGCAGAAGAAGCCGAAGCCGAAGCGTCTCACGTAGTCCAGTGCGTTACCGTGGTCGCCGTTATAGTCGAAGCCCTGTACAAAGTCGCTCTCCTGTGGACAGATATCGCAGGTCACCATCAGCTGAACGCCGTAAATCACCTTCTCGGAGCAGAAGCCGATCAGAGTCGAAATCATCTCGGGGCTCACGATCACCAAAGCAAGTCAGCAGAGGCAAGTCAGTATCATCCTCGGCGAGTCCCCCTGGGAAGGCAGGTCTGGTTTCCTATGGAGATGGATCTCCTGAATCGGGATAAGGAGTACATGTAGTTGCTGAGTAGTGCAACTGGACATACGTATTTGAGTTTTCACCATTCTGCGACTATGGCTTGGCCAAATGGATAGTCGTTTCCTATGTAGTGGATTCTGGACGGCATTTTGGATACTTAAAACTTGTGTGCTTGGTGTTGTGTGCGTGTGATTTATGATGCCTTTGAATAATTTTTTATGCTTGGCTATTAGAATTGGCATATGGAGTAATGTTCAGACTATTTGCTTACGAATTATTGGAATTGCATCATCACGCCACATGTTATTTAGGATTTCTTGTATGGAGAAATTGGGGTTCTTCATGTCAGTGAAGGCCTATTTTGGACTAGTCATTTGTTGGTTTTGGTTGATCTTGACAACTTCCATGGCTTGAATTTGCAGCGGCAGAGCTCTTGTTTTGTGGCCATTGATATTCTGCGTGCTTCTCTCTGTTTCTTCTAGGTATATTTTGAAACAATTCCTTTGTGTACTGTTTTATCTGTGGGGATGATAGTTTATGATGCCACCGCCTAGCCATTCTGATATGAAAATCTAAATTTTTATGTTGCGAAGGTAATTTTGCATTCTGCTTTGGGTGGGGGAAGTCAGTTTTGTGTTTTCCATTTTTTTGAAGTCGGTATTTGGTTTGACTTTGGTTTTTATATTCTAAATAACTGAAGGAATGATCGAATTGGTAAATTATATATGTATTTTATGATTATGTATACATAGTTAGGCCAGCAAAAGGTCAATTTAGTTCCAGCAGCAAAAATATGACTCACGTAATTGTTCTGAATATGCCAAGGTTCAAACTGATTTTTAGCTCCCATGATGTAATTGACATTCAATGCTCTCTCTATTTATTTACATCTACTTAACCGTCCTGATGACATGATTCGATCAAAGTTTCAATATATTTTGTTTTTCGTTTAGATATCTGTAATATTATTATTTTATGAGGTAATCCTTTTGAACTTCTTTTATTGAAACAGTTTATCATTAGTTATCAAATCATGTATTTTATCTTTCTTTGTACATGTTTTTTAGAGTAAGTCCTCTTATTTTGGCTTTCCAAAAGAATATGACAACATCTGTGTACTAGTTTCAATGATGGAAATATGCTAGCCAGTTAGTATATCCTAATAATACATACAGAAACTATCAGAAAATAAAAGAAACCTATGAATGGAAAAAGATTGAGAACACAATAAGAAGAATACAAATGAACAACTTGTTTATATTTTAGAATTCAATTGCTAATAATCGAATCTAACAAGATTAAGCTAAAACACATAATTTTCATTCGATAACTTGTGACTTTTCTGTATAAATATAGGGATAGAGAAAAACAAGTAGAATGCAACTATTCAACTAAGATCAGGCTTTCATAAACTATAAATTGATATACATTTTTCAGTACTTATTACAATATAGAGTATTCAACTGCAGTATTTTGGATTTTTCAAGTACATCCACCATAACCGAACCCTAATTTCTCACCAGCAACATCATATACAATCTCCATTGTCTGCTGTTGTGTATTCCCAAAAATCCCAATACTATCATCATCTCCATTTCCAGCGAAAGCCAAGCAAACCTGAGATGCACCGTTTACGATGAAAATACCATTTGGAACTATGTCCATCTTCGTATTCCCATTGAAGTTGAAGCTGATTTTTGGAATACTAATGGTAGTGTAATTGCTTAAATCATAACAAGTATCAAGCAAAGATAGATCTGGTGCTCTGGGATACTTGCTCATGAACTCCCGGAAAGTTGCTCGAAGATTAGAATAAGCCGTAGAAGGTAAACGGGTAATCACAGTACCGGAATCAATGATGGTTCCGGCGTTCTTAAACACCATTGGACTGATCGCTAACGATTTTCCACCTACAGAAATACCTAAAACATCAATGAAGTAAAACGATGTTCCTTGTGATGAAGCGAATGGTGTGAACTGGAGGTTCGATTTTGCTCCATTTTTGCCGAAACTTAAATGACCATTAGATCCTCTTCTGGTAGGAAGACAGTAAGAGAAGTATTTCCCGAATTTCGCAGATGTTTGTGATACAATAGAAAGAGGATCACGGCCTAAACCGATTAATCCGGCGGTTTTCCCGAATAATCCTTTGTTATCTTGCCCACAACCGAACATAAATCCATCAAACACATCTGTTGCTGATAAAGTTAGCCTATCCTTCGCGAAAAACCCAATAGAGAACGATGAATCACCATACTGGATACCGTAAACGCAGGTAGATGAAGAACAAACAGGACTATTACCGGTAGCTGATTTAAGCCCAGAACAATCTGTGGAACTGCAGGAAATGTTGGAGTAAGTTGAAGAAGACGATGGGTTGAAAATTGGTTGTTGTTGAGGAAAACATGTTTTGAAACAGGGTTCGCATTGAGTCCATGTAAGGTCACTGCCGGTATCGAAGATGAGTGTGAGATCCTTCTTCGGAGTTCCGATTCCGATGGTCACGATGTAGTTTCCGGTGCTGAGAGCGATGCCTGGTTGCGCCGGGAGAGTGGTTTTCGAGTCTCTTGCTCTGTACTTTTTGGAGGTTTTTTCGGTCTTTCGGAAGAGGTTGAAGTTTTGGGCTGCGATTCGGGTTTGGATTGAATCCACTCGGGCCTGATCATGGGCCAACATTTCTGTTAAAGTTGGGCCTTTTTCACTCTTTTTGTTGAGTTGAGAACATGGCCCATGTTTGTTGATGACCTCCAATGATGCCCCTCCTCTTTTACCTAAAAAAAAATGATAAATATAAAACAATTCAATCGAAATTAAAATTAATGTAATTATAGTATGACACGTTATTATAATCATAAAATGTTATAGTGATGTTATGTCATGTAAATTGAAATGATCGGAGTATCTTTTATGTGTGTTTGTGTTAGCAGCGGTGGAGCTAATAGCCTGCATGCAGGTTCGGCTGAACTCAATAGATTTTGCTTAAACATTATTATTGTATTAATAAGTTTATTGAATATGTGCAAATATTAAGTTTAGTGCCTATTTAAAATTGTTATTATAAAATTAAAAAAAAAGACTAAAGTTGAAATCAGTTATACGTGTCCGTGCGGAGGAGAAGTTGAAAATATTTTCCAATATAATAAGTTGGAATTATTGTACATATGAAAACAAGTTTACACCGCAAATATAAGCAAGTGACTAGTAGAATATCATTCTTTAAAATTAAAATCTAAGAGAGATAGTTATAGTTGTTAAATTGCAATTATATATATATATTATATATATATATATATATATATATATATATATATATATATATATATATATATATTATATATAATATATATATATATACTATATTATATATATATACAAGACCAACATGAAGTCTTTCTTTTAAAAATAAATAATTAAAAATTGGTCAAATAAAAGTCAGGTAATATATGGAATAATTTTCTCTCAATTTTTTTATTTATAAAAATGACGATAACAATGACATGCCTAGTAAAATTTATAGATAGAATTTTAAAAAATAAAGTGTATTTCTCATACTCGTACCTCGCAGAGATAAAGAAATTATTTTCCAAATTAATAAAATAAAGACAAAGACTATGATTTTCAACTCTCATCATTTGGTTCCTAATTTTCTTAATTGAAAAGTTAGGCAGAAATTTTATACTTTGATTGATTGCAACTAAAATCATTAATATATACTGATTGCATTTTGACTTCTTGTTAGGTTGTATTTTGAATGAATCTTCACCAAATTTTGGATAAATCTTTTGTTTATTTTAATCTTCACCATTTGTGAGTTATCTCTATCCTCATTTTTTTTTTTTTGAAAAGAAAACAAACTTGTCCCCCTATAATTGTTTAACTTTTCAGAAACTTTCATGACAAGGTGGAGCTCCAAATAATTGAGAAAGTGAGACAAGAAATAAAATAAAATAACAATATAGTGAATATGAAAAACATCAATAATTGCAAAGTAACATGATTAATCAAGATCCTTTTAGTAACTATTTGATTCATGTGAATTTATATATAGGTAAGTTTGTAGAGTAATTAATTCTTTTGAATTTTTAGAATGTCTCCATCAATAATCTATATTGGAAAAACTTTGGTCCCCAGCATAAATGTAATTGTTTATGGTAAATTAATTTCAATTCGAATATATTAGTAGATGGATTATTGCTTTATTTTTAACCCCACAACATTTGAAAAGAAAATATCATCCATTCGTTGACCACAACCCCACACCCATGCAACCCCATTTTTCAACCCCCCCCCCCAAAACAAAGACAATTAAAAATGAAAATTACAAAAATAAAGTAGTTGATGAGAGGTAATGTTACATTCATTTTATTTTAGACATAATGTTTGACTAACCGTAAAATTTAAGAATTAAAAAAGCTTTTTTAAACACATAATTACGAATACTTTTTAAATTTAATTTTGTGAGCTTTATCGTATTATGATTGTAGTTTCATAATTATGAGAACATGCCATAACATTTTTGCTAAAATACTAAATAAAAAAGAATGTCACAGAAAATGAAACGAAAGGATGAAAAAATTTCCCCTCCCCTTCTTCCCTTATCTAAGCTTAGGCCACCACACCACTCTACACAAAAGAAAAAATCAAAGTAGATGAATATTTAAAATGAATCTAAGCTTAGGCCACCACACCACACTACACCAAAGAAAAAATCCAAATAGATGAATATTTAAAATGAAAATGGTGATATAGCAATGCATATAACATTAATATACACATTAGTTAGTATGCCAAAACTAAATATATATTGTTTTGAGGATATAAAAGGGAGACTTAATTAATTTACCTTTGCTAGAAGGCTTGCAAGAAGAAGAAGGAAGAATAGAGGTAAGTTGGATAGTGTGGAAATTGGATTCAATTGTTTTTCTTCCTTCCAAAGCATTGCTTTTCTCCAAAGAGAATGAAAGCAAAATGAGAAGAAAAGAAGAAGAGAACAAAACACTTCTAGTGGCCATTGATGAAACAAATAATAGTATTTGGATATTTGACAAAAAGCCCTTTCATCCTATGCTTATTATATAGAGAAGTTTTTTTTTTTTTTGGACCTTCCACTTAGACAACTCTATTTTCTTTTCTTTACTTTTTCTATTATAAAAACTAATATTTTGGGGGTGGGGTTTAGGGGGGGGGGGGTTGTAGGTGGTGAGGTGGTAGCCGCTGCAAGGGGCAAAGGGAGAGTATTAGTTTCGATTTAAATCACAATCTTTCAACATAGTATCATAACAGGTTGAGTTTCTAGGGTGCGTGTAGAGGCGGGAAGTTAGGTGTAATACTATTTGAAGATTGTGATTGTGATTGTCTCATATAAAAACTTAAGTTATTTAAAAAATATATTTTTATTATTATTTTAATTTTATTCTATAGAAATTCATTAAATATAAATAAATATTTATTTGTAAATCAAACAACTATGACAACTACTTATTCAATGGCAAATTCAGAACACATAAGCTTTAAATTGTGATTGAGCCTTTTATGGTGGGTTTGTTTCTATTATTAAGGAAATAATTATATTGTGAAATTGGTAAATTTAGGTAATTTTGCATCTAATAAGACGTCAAGGATCTTAAATGGAGTGAAAATGAAAGGCAACGCTACCATTCCCTTCAACTATTAAAGTTATCACTTTATCCTTCTCAATTGATACCATTTTTTCTAATTCCCCTAAGAAAAAGGGTCATTTATTATGGTTAGAAATAATTTCACTTTAATTTTTTTTTTCATTCTTAATAGAATAATTTACAATCATAAAAATATATAATAATTATTTTAAACCACAAGTTTAATTTTTTTTTATTTTTTCTTAAATATCACCGAGGTTAAACGATGTTATAGAAATTGAGAAGGAGAGAGCAACTAATTTGAGATAATTATCTCATGGATTGATTTATTTAAATATATGTATATATTATTTTAGCTAGTTCCCTTGTGTGGATATATATATATGTATATATTATTTTGCAATCAGTTTCGCTACAGCATCCGCTGCTCTAGCTAATTGTCCACCCTTTCCAAGTGTGATTTCTATGTTATGTATGGCCGTGCCTAAGGGCATATCGGTTGAAGTAGATTCTTCTTTTGATCAATCAAAACCCCTTCCCAAATTGTACAAGCTTCTTCCAAAGCATACGGCTTTCTGGATGTAGATGATGATATCTATACATATGGATCTTATATATATCGTAGAATGAAGTACCACATGGGTGGATATATATATGAATCCAAATCTGCCGAATCACTCATGTTATGATCTTCTACATCCTGGGTCTTCCCGTTCCGTCATCTGGCTTATGTTCTTCATGTAGCATTCAGACCGAATGACTCTATGAAATTACGTCGATACTTCCACATATTATGGGTAACGTAGGAGACATCTCTATTTTTCCCCCGGGGAATCTTTAGAATTCCCACTGCTTAACTTTCAATTCTCCTCTGACCATCAAATGAAATGTGAATAACCCGTCCTCCTCTCTTTGAAAGAAGAGGCGCTTCCGGTTCTGTCGGTGCTTGAAACAATTTTGTCTTCTCCATATTACTATATCTCTAGAGTCAATAATTTTATATGAGGAACTACTGCACTCAATCACTTGCTGCCGTTACTCTTCAGTTTTCTGTTGAGGTCTATCCTGCAGAGGTACTCAAATTGGATCAGTGATCGATTTCTAGTTTCGTCGTAAACCTAATTGGTTATTTCCATTACGTAAATCAATAGTTTCAAACCGCACTATATATATATATATATATATATTATATATATATATATAATATATATATATATTATATTATATATATATATATATTATATGAAGTAAATAAAAGGCATGATACATATATTGGACCCTAACTTGGACTTTAAATTTTAACTTTGACCTCTAACTCTAATTATGCACAAACAGACACTTTAACTATCTAACTTTTAAATAAATAAACACATGAGTCCTACATGACAAAATACACGTAAGACACCTCGTTGGACAAAAAATGACATATATGATGACATGTAGGACATGTGTGTCTATTTGTTCAACTTTATACAAGTTCACGTGTCTATTTGTGCACACCCAAAATTGAAGAGCACAAATATAATTCAAAGCCAAGTTAAAGGGCATATTTATGTATTATGCCTAAATAAAATAATCCCAAGAGTGGCGAAAAAAATAGTACTGAAGTTTCCTTGATAGACACAATCTAAACTCTTTTCTTAGCGTGTTTGATTTTAAAAAAAATGTAAAAAAGTTTTAAATACATAACTTATTATTTTATCATATTTTTTAAACTTTTCTATCATTTGAAAAAATAACAATAAAAAAACTCTATTTTTGATACATCATTTTTACGCGATATATCAGTTCTAATATATCATTTTACGCGATTCATCGATTGAATGCATCACTTCACGCGATATTTCGAGACATACACGATGTATCAGAATTTCGGGTGATGTATCTGAAATCGAGATGAGATGTATCAGGACATTGAGAGATGTATCAGAAATCGGGACGCGATGTACCAGGACGCTTTGAGATATTGTATCCAGATTCCACCAAATTTAATGAATTTTTGTAATTTGAAAAGAAAAAAGAATGGGATGTAATTGGTTCATAAACTAGGAGAAGCTGTGTAAAATTCCCCGAAAAAAGTTTTAACATTTTCCAGTTTTTGCTTAACGTCCTTCCGGAGGGCCGTGCCAATTTTAATACATAAATACAACTTGAATTTCAGTTGACATCTATGTACTTCAATTTTGGTTGTCCACAAATAAATATTTAAATTTGTAAAAAGTCAAATAAGTATAGACACATTTGTCCTACATGAAATTGTTTGTGAAATACACTCGAATTGATTCGTATTATATCGTGTAGAATATTTATGTCTACGTATTTAACTTAAAATAATTTAGATGTCTACTTATGCACACTCAAAAATACCAATTGAGATCATGACATAAATTATTAAATTTCCTCAAAAACTACTTGCTAATGACACCATAAATATCTTTAAGAATTCCTTTAATTGATATGAGAATTTAATGAAGAAGAGTTTTAAAGAATCCATCAATTATATAATTACTATAATTAACAGTTGGCAAATTGAATATGAGTCTTGGACAAAATGTGAAAGCTTTTCCAAAGAGTCACCATTCACCAAGTCATATATCCACCAACCAATAATACATCACTTTGCTTCATGTTTTGCTCTTTCTTACACATTTTTTCTTCATCTTTTCTTTCTTTCTTTATTCAGTATCCAAACGTTTTTATTAAAGTAAATTTACGTTATATAAAATCTATTTGGAAAAGACATTTTCTATCAAGGTTTTTAAATATTACTAGGAAGGTGTTATTAGAAGGTTAGTACTTAAGAGCACAAATTGATATTATACTTATATGTTTTATATTATATTTTCTAGTTTTTTTTTTTTCAAATTACAAAGACTTTTAAGGAAAAATAAAATATAACACTTAAAAGCTAAGAAGAAGTTGAAGTGTTTTCAATGAAATTAAAATGTTGAAGTTCGTACTAAGGTTTGTAAATAAATAAATCATGTTGATGACGCTTGCTCTTTGGAAGTAAACTCCATGAGTGAATTATCAAATATTGTTTCTGATATCCAAAAATCTCAAATCCATTAAGCTATTTCCACTAAAGTTTTAATATCACACTGACTTCTTTAAAATATTAAGTTTTTAAATATTTTAATTATTCTCGTACAGTGGTGCTTCTACATAATTATAAAATATAGCAAAATCATGTAATTTTATACTCTCTCCGTTTAGTTAAAAAAGAATTATCTAATTTGATTTGAAACGAAATTTGAGACAATAAAAATAGACTGAACCATCTTGTGGTCCTAAATTAAACTTATGTCAAATGTATCAAATGCACTTTAATCTTTTGGTCTTATACATGTCATATGGAAAGTTGAAATTAAAATTTCATGAAAAAAGGAAAGAAGTCATTTTTTTAAAACTAAATTAAATTTATATTAAATGTACCAAAACACACTTTAATCATATGATCTTGCAAATGTCATGTGAAAAGTTAAAATTAAAATATTATGAAAAAATGAGATTATTTTTTTTAAAACGAAGGGAGTAATATATATCGCCGGTCACTCCTTAACCCCATCCATTTGTTGTTGCCGAAGTTCGTTGACGTTTTAGTTGGCCACTAGAAAATTGATGTTGCTTTATCGGAGTTTATTATACATACAATATTTTACACTTTATGTATAGCTCAGTTAGTTATCTATATGAATTTTCACCTTATTAGTGAAGGTTCGATTATCCGTAATTTCCTCCCCGTTCCCTTCAACTACATACACACATCTAAATCCAACTTTTGCTTTAAAAACACGAGTCCGAAACTCAAAGGGTAGAAATTTTTTACAAAAATTCCAAAACGGTATATAAAATTTTATATGTTACCAAAACGGTAAAATCGCTGCTCCGGCAGCGATTTAGCAAAATTTTTTTTTTTTAATAAAAAAATGAAATCGCTGCCCGAGCAGCGATTTATTAAAAAAAATAAATACATAAATCGCTGCTGCGGGCAGCGATTTATTTTTTTTATTTTTTTTTTTTATTAAAACGCTGCTAGGGCCCACGATTTATTAAAGAAAAAAAAATTCCTTATTAAATCGCTGCACGAAGCTTTTTTAAAAAAAAAAAATATTAAAATTTTTTAATACAAAATACAAAACAGCGATTTTAATTTAAATATATAACTTATCCGAAAAATTTTCTATTTAACCTCCCTTTCCTATTTTTTTAAAATTTAAATATCTACCTTAGACAGAAAATTTTATTAAATCGCCAAAAATGTTAGTACTCGTTTTGCTTCTATCCCCTTCCCCCCCCTTCTTTCCCTCGCAAAAATGTTCCTACCCCCGATTTTATCTCTAAAACCCCTTATAATCTTTTTTCCCCTTTAAAAAACTTATAAGAAATAACTCCCTTATAAGCCCCTTATTATAATTTTCCCCCTATTCTCCTTTTTTTATCTATCATCAAAATCGCTGTATTAACATTTTTGCGATTTAATAATTTTTTTTAATTTTATATTAATCAAAACGGTATTAACATTTTTGCGATTTAATAAAATTTTCTTATAAGTTTTAATATTTAAATTTTAAAAATATCTCTAATTTTTTTTAATATAAAATCGCTGTCTTAAAAAAGTTTAATATTTTTTTAAAAAAAAGCTTCGTCCAGCGATTTAATAAGGAATTTTTTTTCTTTAAATAAATCGTGGCCCAGCAGCGTTTTAATAAAAAAAATGTTTTTTAAAAAATAAATCGCTGCCCGTAGCAGCGATTTATATATTTTTTTTTTTTTTGTTGAATCGCTGCTCGGGCAGCGATTTCATTTTTTTATTAAAAAAAAAAAATTTTTTGCTAAATTCGCTGCCGGGCAGCGATTTTACTTTTAAAAAATCGCTGCTCCTGCAGCGATTTTACCTTTTGGTAACATATAAAATTTTATTACCGTTTTGGAATTTTTGTAAAAAATTTCTACCCTTTGAGTTTCGGACTCTTAAAAACATTACTAATATAACAAGGCACTAGACATACGATCAATTAACTTTTGCTTTCAGTGTTTTTTCGTTACACTTCAAAAAAATCCATATATATTTACAAAAATAAATGCTAATAGCATTACCTTTTTGTCTCATATTAGTTTAATTTTTTTTACATGCAAATTAAAAGATCATAAATAAAAGATAATGTTACTAATTCACCCTTTAAAAAACTTCTTTGAAATTTTTACAAACAAATCGGAACACTTTAAAAAAAAATTAAAGGATAATATAGAATATTTTTTTGATTTAATAAAATGATTAAGTCACATGAAAACTTTTACTTCTAAATATTTCCTATGTTTGATGAGAATATATTGAAAGAGGCCGCACTATTCTTTTTAGTTTTTTGATGTATACATTGGTTGACTTTTTACACCTACGTTGACTTAATTGTTCAACTAAATTTACTTGCAATATTTCTCATGATTGAAAAAAAAGAAGATGAAATTTAAATGAAAAAAGAGATGTAAGAAAATAAGAAAGATGAATGTGTAACACAGTGATTTTATCTGTTTCAAGATGAAATTTAAATGAAAAAAGAGATAGTAAGAAAATAAGAAAGATGAATGTGTAACATAGTGATTTTATCTGTTTCAATTAATTGTGTAAATTATAGGACCCCCACATTGTTTAGAAATATAAATAATATAAAAATATTAAGTCCAAAAAAATTACCCTCGTACACTTCAAATATATAATTGACAATTTCATTATAGTTTGAGAAGAAATTTTTAATTAGTGAAAGACTTGAATTAAAAAGTTGCCCTATAAACTACAAAATAACCATAGTTTTTATTAGCTTTTACCAATTTTTGCCGATATAACTAGATAATCATGGTAATCAGTGTATACATACATATATACATATTATATATATTTATCATATACTTATTATATACACCGACAATACACTACAAGTGGCTGTAGTTAGATAGCGCGAAACAAACTCACATTTAAAAGTCCTTCAATTGAATGGTTTTGTGTTATACTCCCTCTGTCCAATAATATACATATGGAAAAATTAATGAAATGCATTTCTTATGTTTTCCATATTTTAAATATTCCCTTCTATTTCTAAAAATCTCTAAAAAATTTATTTCTCTCCTAATGTATTTAATGTATTCGAGCAACATATAATGTATTTATAGTGTATCCGAGTTAGTATTTAATATATCTGAGCTACATATTATGTATCTGAACTAGTTATGTATCCGAACTACATATTATGTATCTCCGGTTTATGTTATAATATGTCCGAGATAGTCTTTGATGTATTCAGAAGATACAAATTTTGAGGATTATTATAAATATGAAAAAGATAGGGACAAAATGATGTGAATTATATAAATAATAATATATTTAGCATAATTGACGAGTAAATATGAAAAAAGGTAATGTATACAAATTTTCACGCGTTGGTTTAGTAGGGACCAAGACATAAACAAATGGAAGCTGTCGACTTACAACGTCAATTCAAACTATTTAGTAATTTATCATGCGAAAAAATATTTTTGTTGTTATGTACCCAACTATACATAATGTAATTGAAAATCATAAATTTGTATCTTATTATTTTTCAAAAAATATGATTCGAGATTTAAAAATTCTACCATGTAAAATTTAATTAATAAAGAAAAAGACCCGAAATTTTACATTTTGTAAAAGAAAAAGAGGCATGCTTGATGTAAATATGTTACTTGTAACATGTGAACTACTTATATTAATTAAGAATAAATTGTTACTACTATTGTGGATTAGTGAATTTATTAAAGAGAAAATTGCATATAATAAAATTTTAATTTAATTGTACCTTATACAAACTATAACTATTTTTGTCACTCTCCTTGGTGGAATCTCGCTCGCCATTATCGTTTGGTGGCAGTCTCGCCTCTCTCGCTTTTTATACAAACACAAATGTATAAAATGTTTTTGTGTTTGTATAAAGCGAAAGGAAATTGTATAAATACATATATTTTTGTTCCACTCTCCTCTCTTCCAGATCCCGCTCGCCACTCTCCCTAATCTCGTTCGCCACCCTCGCCTCTTTCGTTTATACAAACAGAATCGAAATGTATAAATTGCGTTTCTGTTTATATAAAGCGAGAGAAAATTGTATTTACACATGCAAATAGATATATTTTCGTCCTATAGACTTATAGTCATACAATAAAATAATCCTCTGTCCAGTTTCTTTTGTCTTTCTCTCTTTCTCGTTATATACAATTCGATTCAATTGTGTATTCACTGCCAATTCTCTTTTGCATTTCTCTCTTTCTCATTTTATATAAATTCAAACTGTATATAATCGTCCTATACACTTATGATTATACAATACAAATATTTTCATACCCAAGTCTCTTTTGCCTTTCTCTCCTTCTTGTTTTATACAATTTACTTTATATAATATCTCTCTTTATCGATATATACAATTAATTTTATACAATTCATTTCAGTTATATATGTAAAACGAATTATACATATATATGTTTGCTATTGAGTGCAATTATGCTAATTTTCCTATAGATACAAATATAAATTTTGTATTTGTTATATGTGAAAGTTGTCATTTATTAAATTACGTATTTCAAAAATTTAAAATATTTATTCATAATGAACGTTAAGAATTGAGATATGTAATTTTTTAATATGACGTATTAGCATATTGTGATATCTTAGTTATGACTTACGATTTGCATAAAATTTTGATAAATCTTATAACCTATAGCAATTTCATATTTATGAGAAATAATACAACCTATAATTATTTCCAAACAAAATCTTAATCTGAAATCAATATAATCTAAATTATTTAAAATCATGATTTTATATAGCAGGTTGAAATGGACTCTAATATGAAATGTTGAAAACTTGAACATTAACTCTTTTCCTTTTGTTCATTTCCCTTTATCTTTTTAGAAAATATTATTTTTATTAGTTGGAAAAATGACAATATAAATAGGCCCTACTTAAAATATGCAATTTATCCTAATTGTTAAATATAATATTATATTGGTTGGTCTATAGTGGAAACTGGATGTTATTTAGATAAAAAGTTGTTTGTTGCCAACTAATGTTTGGACGTAATTCTGCACTAACGATTTGTTAATATTCTAAAATCCATCATTTTCCTTTTCTTAATTATCATGCTTAATGGACTATTTTTTATTTTTAATTTGCCAATAGTGAGTAGTGACCAATTATTGGGTTGATGAAATTTCTGTCTGGTTAGTGGTTAAGAAGCAAATTTAGTGTTGTCAAAAAGTAAAAAATTAATGAAATTGACTTAACCCAAAAAAAGAAAGATTAAAAAGTGTAGGCTTGTAGCACTATGGGTTGGTGAAACTTTTAACTAGATTAATTTATGGTCTACTACAAAATTTCTTCTACTTATATGATCAATTTATACGGAATTTTTGTATATTATAACGTATGAAATCGGTAAAATAAGCAAGTGATTTGTGTAAAGTTATTGTTTTTATATTCAAATTATCAATCACGCGAATTTTTTATGTTAAAATATAGGAAATCATAATATACAGTATATATAAGATATTTTATCGTATCGATCTTTTATCCAGGGCCGGCTCGAAGCTTTCAAAGTCACAGGCTCCAAAATTTTGGGGGGATCAATTCTTTTATCCGAAATTTGATAGTAGTATTGAATTTGTTTTATTAATTCAACGGAAAAGGGTCAAAAATACTACTAAACTACAAGAAAAAGCTTAAAAATATTCCTCATCCATCTTTTGGTAAAAACACTCTTCTACTCATCTTTTTGGTCTACAGTATTGGATTAGATCAAAAAGATATGTAGAAGGGTATTTTTAGACCAAAAAATAGATAAAGGGTATTTTAAGACCTTTTTTTTTTTATAGTTCTAAGATATTTTTATCCTTTTTCCGTTAATTCAATATATGTTAAATTGTTGAGACATACAAGGCTGATATAAAAGGAAAATGCTCCTAATATGAAAAAATATAAATAAAATTTAAACTCAAAAACTCTAATTTTAAAAGAAAACCGATTCAACCAAGTTTATGTGACCAGAATGAGAAATGAATGTACAACAAAATATTGGAAAAAGGATAGTACAATTAAAAAAATTGAACATATACAAATTATTAATTCAGATTCAAGTTGAATGAGGTAAGGATAGGTGGAAGTGAAATTAAAATGTCGAAAATATTTTAATCAATTAAATATAAGAAGATTTTTATATTTTTTGATAATATTTTTTTCTATTTAGAGCACTTCCAAAAATCGGGATAGAACTATTATATTATAGATTATGAATTTGACATAATTCAATAATTTTGAAGAAATTCTTTTTAGTTACTTTAAGAAATCTATATAAGATGTCTCCTTCCCATATTGACTGATTATCTTTCTAAAAATATTTAGGGAAAATGCGCAAGTATCTCCTCAACCTATGCCTGAAATCTGCTATTATCCTCTTGAGCTTATTTTATAAATAATTTTTCTACCCTTTTCGGCTTATGTGGCACTAATTTGAAAAAAATTTCAACCACCGTTGGGCCCACAAGATAGAAAGGGGTAGAAAATTATTAATAAAATAAATTCAAGAGGGTTTAAGGACCTTAGTATAGTATAAGTGTGTCTCTGAAATTTTGGGCATAGGTTGAGAGGATAGTTGTGCATTATCCCAAATATTTATAATAAATTACTTGATTACTTACTAAATCAAAACAAAATTAGTTAAAAATTTTCAAATCATCATTATGCTTAGTGTTCCTCTAATTTCTCTTTTGAAGCTTAAATAAAATTAATGTCTCTCAAATTTATCTTTTCAAATAATTATTATTGGTATTTTATTAATTTTTCGAGATAAAAATAATATTATATGTAAAAGAAGCTTTCCGAATAATTCATTATATACTTAAGTGCTCATTCGTACTCTTATTTTTATTCACTTTGAAGTACTTATACCTTTGACAATCGTATGTAATATGTTATCATAAATTATATTAATATCCATCATATATGAATAAAGAGTAAATTAGTCAAAATTAATCATTTATAATTTTTCATGTACATAAAAAGTGATATTTTTTATGAGACATAAAAAATATAAATAACTTATTTTATTTTTTAAAAATAATTTAAAAACTCAAAGTTTCTACCTAACAGATACAAGTACTTAAAGAAGGAAATAGAAAGACTTCATTAGCCGCAACTTAAGCAGCATATCTAGGTTTATTGGGACTAGAGAAACGTACACATTTAAAATTATAGTTATATGTCATATAAAAATTAAAATGCTGATTTTCTATATTTCATATTAATTGTTTTTTAAGGCAACACATATTTATTTATTAAGAAAGGTATTAAAAGATATAACTTAAATTAGAAAAAATCCTTCTAAGTTAGAAATTTGGCCAGAATGTTATTTAACCTATGTCATTTTATTTTATTTTTAATATTTACCTTTTTAACATTAACATATTATAATTAAAAATGAAAAAAAGTTTAGTTTATTTTAAAATAAGGAAGATATTATAGACTTCTTAATTTTCTATCTAAATTTTGATCAATTTTCTGGTCATGCAATATTATTATGCTTTATTTATTTTGAATGAATTGAATTGTTTAGGTGATTCACACTCTTTAGGAAAAAAATCAAACTATAAATAAGACATAATTTTTCATTTTTGGTATTGATTATTGTCAAATTTATGATTAAAATAATTATTAATTATAATACTAATTTCAATACTAGCCAATAAAGGATAAAAGTGAAAGAATACTCTGAAAATAATCTTAAAGATTGAACAATTAAGTTAATTTGAAAAATTAAAAAGTCTCAATAATTCAATTAATTTGAAATTGAGGCAATACTATTTTTTGTGAAATCATAGATGCAACTCTGTAAGTAGTGCAATTTATCTCCTAGAAAATATTAAATTATCATTATAGAAAAAGATAAATCTATAAAAGTTACAAATATTCATCTTGAACTTTGAACAATTCAATTATTTTAAACAAGGAAAAAGACGTCAAAGTTCACTTAATAAAATATAGAAAAAATGTCCTTAATTATTTGTCCAATTTTCCTTTTTCACTAATCCCTTTTTATTTGTCCATTTTGACAAATTAAAAATGAAAATTTTTAAATCTATTATATCCTCAAAAAATATTTTGAAAAAGTTAGAATTCCTTAAAAAATCTTAAATTTTGAACTCATCCAATTCATAATCAATTGGAATAAAATAGTAAACTTACTATGTCAATCATTATTTCTTAATAAGTATATCTATTAAAAAAATAAACAAATAATTAGGGGCAAAATAATACTACCTTCACCCATTTCATATGTCACTCTTCAGATTTCAAAAGTCAAACAAGTCTATCTTTGATCGAAATTTTTCATAGATCTTATAAATATTTGAATTATTAATTATTTGATTCATAGTACTTTTTACGTAGTTTACAAACAATATAAATTTAATTTAAAAATAAAATAAAAATTCTATATATAAATTTTTAATTAAATTTAAAATTATTTTGATTATTAATATATATAATATATAATATAATTGAGACAGATTGTAACGACTTTTTAGTCGTTTTGAGCAGCAGATTTTATTTCTGGAAAAACTGGCTGAGACGACGGATCCCACGACGAACCGTCATGGGCACGACGGACCGTCGAGGGGGTCTCGTTCCAAAACACTTAGAAATCTGAAATTTGGGTACTGAAATCGACTCTCTGAACTTCGCGACGAAATGGCAGGACAGACCGTCACAGGCGTGACGGGCCGTCACAGACCCTTAGTAAAAATTTAGTCTCTGAACTCTGTGACGGAAGCAGCAGGACGGACCGTCGCAGGCACGACGGGTCACAGGCTGCGTAATCCCAGGTTGGGTCGGATTTCTGTTAAATGTTTTAAGGGGCGTTTTGGACTATTCCTGCTATAATTATAAATTTGGTGGGTTAATGTTAATAATTTAACTACTTGAGGGTTAAAGGAGATAACCTTGAATTAATTAGTGGGTTATTCTATCATCTTTTATACTTAATTACATGCTAATTAGGGTAAAAGAAAGAGGGTTTGAATAAGAAAAATATAAAGAACAGAGAGAGGGGGAAGAACGATCGAGAGAGAGAGGAGAAACGAAGAGGAAAGCAAAGCTTTGGAAAAGTAGATTTCTTGATCACGAATTCTTCGGTGGAGGTAGGTTATGGTTTATGCTATTTGTAGTAAACTCTTAATAGCGAATGATATGTATTGGGTAGTGTTGTAAACCCTTCTATATGCTTAATTGTATGCTTGCATGAATGTGAATGTATAATTATGATAAAATAAGCATGATGAGGCTATTGAATCCTAAATCTTGAAAAACCCTAATCTACTTTGTTAATGATGATGCCTTGGTATAAAAGAAGGCTTGATGAACGAAGGTAGTGAGATTAGGGGATCGGGTGTCACGTTCCGACACCAGGATAGTAATAGAGGATCGGGTGTCACGTTCCAGCACCAGGATAGAATATGGATCGGAGTGTCACGTTCCGACACCAGGATAGTATATGGATCGGGTGTCACGTTCCAGCACCAAGATAGAATATGGATCGGAGTGTCACGTTCCGACACCAGGATAGTATATGGATCGGGTGTCACGTTCCGGCACCAGGATAGAATATGGATCGGAGTGTCACGTTCCGACACCAGGATAGTATATGGATTGGGTGTCATGTTCCGGCACCAAGATAGAATATGGATCGGAGTGTCACGTTCCGACACCAAGATAGTATGATGAGGATCGGAGTGTCACGTTCCGACACCAGGATAGTATGATGAGGATCGGAGTGTCACGTTCCGACACCAGGATAGTAAGGAGAATGAATCTTGAAATATGTTAATATACTCAATTTAATGAACCTATTTCCCAAAGTTGTGGTATTGAGGCTTGAGTCCTCATGGGTTACTTGGCGTACTTATTAATGATTATAGTACTTGTTGTTGCTACATGTTGAGTATTGTAGTTGATTTATGATATTATCTGATATATACTGTTTTCTATTTTGAGTTGGCCGATGATACCTACTCAGTACTTGTGTTTTGTTGACTGACCCTACTTGTATGTTTCTTTCTTTGTTATTTGTGGAGTGCAGCAAACGTACCGTCGTCTTCAACTCAACCGCCAACTCTAGCCAGTCTTCATTACACCGGATTTCAGGGTGAGCTAATGCTTCTAGCTTGGACTGGATCTTCTTCCTGATGTCTTGATGCCTTGAAGTTCCGGCATGGACTAGCTTTTTATTTATTTTAGCTTCTTAGAATACTCTTAGTTTAGTAATTTGATCATAGATGTTCTTGTGGTGATGACTTTCAGATTTTGGGAATAATAGATGTTGAGTTTTTAGAAGTTATTGAATTGATTTTCATTAATGAGTTTATGTCTTCCGCATTGTATTTTGTTCATTATGTTTGAAATGTTGGGGTTTAGATTGGTTGGTTCGCTCACATAGTAGGATAAGTGTAGGTGCCACTCGCGGCTCGTTTTGGGTCGTGACACAGATGTATCCTAAATAAGAAGTTTCTCAATGGCTAGACTTTCAAAGTCAATGGTGGATTGGGAAAAAAAAATCATCTAGTTGGATTGCAAACAAACAAGCGCACCTCCTTACCTTTAAATTAAACTAGTATTGGCACACCTACCCACTAGCTTGTCTCTGTCTCTGGAAAGAAAAAATGATGGAGGTTTTAGTGTTTATTTTTGGTTTTCTATCGTTAGATTATGTTTTATTTTTGAAATTTTAAAATAATGAGTTTTATTTTTAAATGGAAAAAAGGATAAATATACTTAATATTGTAAATAGTATATAGATAACTTCGTTATATTTTTGTTGGTGCTCTTACGATTCAAAAATTAGAGTATGTATACCTTTTTATATCAACGGACATACACGTGTAATGATTTTATTCATTGACTCGATATTTATTAAATATCTGATCGACGGATAAAATTGTGCCACATATCCCTATTTAGTCTTCCGTTCGAGTGAATATTATATATACTCTAGTTTTTAGATGTAGAAACGTTAATGTCCTAAAGGTATAATAAATGATATCTGCATTATGATAGTTCAAAGAAAAATTTGACCTTTTAAATTGAATAATGATGTTAAAAGAGTTGTGTCTGACCATAAATACAAATTGAAGTCATTTTAAACATTTTATAAATAATTTAGAGTAAAAAATATATTTTTATAATTTCTTATGGTCAAATGCCCTCCTTAAATTGCCAAAATTGTAGGGAAATGGGGAATTCAACGACATTCCTTTCCTATTGTAGTTTCTTTTTTTTTTTTTTTAAATAAAAATAAAAATTATAAAGGGTATAGAAAGAGGGACTACGAGATGGGAATATAGGTAACCTAGACATAATATAATATTTGAAATTTTGATTAGAAAAATTTAAGATTTACTTTTTAAAAGTATTATAACAGTATCATACCAAATTTTTGATATTTTAAAAGTTTGATTTTACTATTTTATGTTATGATATAATTTGTTCAACTTCGATTTATACATACTTACACAATTTAAAATTATAAATTTAACGTTTTAAAAAGTATCTCAATTTTATTATATTGACACTTTGCACATGTAGATTATTTATTCAAATGAAAGTACAAATAATTTTTTGAATTAATCAATTACATTAGAAATATATTTTAATCAGGATAGAATAGTCAAAGTTTCAATGTATAAATATTTATTTTTATACTATTTTTGATGATATATTTGTTAGTATTGCAATAATATATAAAAATTATATGTGCAACTATATAATTAAGCACGATATTCAATATCCTCTTATAAATATTCAATACTACATCAAATATAAAAAAAAAATCAGAATATTTGTGAAGAATCGTACCAAAAAATCATAGTATTGAATATTTGAATTCATAATATCAAAATTTCAATTTAATATCTACTGTATCATACCTATGTAATATATCTAAATATAAATAATTAAATTAATCAATTAAACTATTAAAATTTTTAATTTTAAATACTTAATTTTTGAATCATTAAAATTTTCAATTTTAGATTACTCAATTTCTGGATCATGGAAAAAGTTAAGGAACAAAGCGGCGCCTCTGAGTTGGTCCTGCGTGTGTAGTACTCACTCTAATTATCATCAAAGGATGTCACATGTGAAACTATCCATCAGTGACGAAGCGACCTGCAGTTGAGGAGTGTCGATTTATATTGATTTTTTTATTGAAAATTAAATTTATATATTATTAGTATATTTTATTAATTTTTATGTGATTTTATTTCTTTAATACTTTATAATTATAATTTAAAAGAAAATTATTAAAAATACTTTTATATTCGACGTAAATTATAAGTTTCATCTTTAAACAATTAACAACCTTAAAAAAATACTCTTTAATTGACACTACAAGAAAACTGTAAACTATATGGGGATTTTCTTGGGAATTTGTATGAAAATTTGTACGAAAATAAGTTTTTTGTGAATTTTTATACCAATTACTATGTAATTTACAATTTTTTTGTAGTGTGATTAACTGAATTTAAATACACTCTCAAATATATTCATGAATAGAATATATTCGTATTTCAACACTTCTTTCGATTTTTTATTAAAAATATCATGTTCTTCAAAGAGTTTGAGATCATTTGCTATTAATATCACAAATCAGAGGTATACCAAAATTTAATAAGTCAGGTAGATAAAAATTTTGTTACTGTCAATAATTAAAGAATTAAATTAATAATTTATGTCAAATCAAGAGATATTTTCAATACTTCTAGTCTGTCATTGCTATTAATAGATGACAATTGACAAATTGATTCAGTTGCTGATTTGAATGATTTAGGAATCTTCCTTCATTAGCTTCTTGTTATTAATTGTCCCTTCTATTAATTGATCTATGTCCTGCGTAAATTGCGTAACAAATTTTTATACATACTCAATAGTTTGTTTCGAATATTAGTTATGTGCACTTAAAATTTATTTTATGTAGTGATTGATTAGTGTTAGAAAAAACCATTTTATTTAGAAATTCACATGAATAATGTTATGAGGAAATATATGTTATCATTTTATACGGAACAGAAGATAAGATTGTTAGTACATGTATAACTACTATATGAATAATTAATATATGTATAACTAATTCCTACATTACTAATATTTGCATCACTTTAATCAGATACAACATTCCCTAAATACATGACATTGGTAGTTCATTTTTACTTGAATATTTCTAACATATTGCTTGTTTGACATTGCAGCTAAAAATTGTTTATTTCTAAAAATACTTTCTTTTTAAAAAAAATAGTTTTTCAAGAAAAATGCTTGTAATAAAATTAATTTGTGATTGACTAATATTTTTCAAAAGGTGCTTTTGAAAGTCGAGCTATAAAAAATGAAAATTATTATGTACTTTTAGAATTAAAATTAAAATTATTTTATAGAGAGAACCTATTTTAAATATCCATTATAAAAAATTAATTTAATTTGACTTTTATTAAATTAAAATGTTCGTACATATTCAAATTTTTAATCAATATTATACCCCTTTTTGGAGGATTTAAATCCTTAATTGTTATTTTTTTTTTCAATTTTGCAGAATATTGTTATTGCCTTCTTTTTTTTTTTGCTTTCTAATTCTGCAAAATTATACGTAAAAATAATACATAAAATATAAAATAAGCAATAATAATTCGTAAGAGATTTATTAATAATATGTATATATGAAAAAAATATTTTAATCTTGAAAAATATAAGTAGTATAATTCTTAACTTCTCCAAAATAACATAATACTACTTCTGCTTTCATTTGAAAGCAATTTTACTGATTTTTCCAACGCTTAATTTTTTTCTAAAATATTTTTGACTTCTCAATAACGACAAACATGATTTTAATCTAGATCAATTATCATGTATTTCATAACTTTAAGTCTTTATAAACTGGTCAACGTTGGGAATTACCTACTGCAGAGTTACTGATTGACTACTATTTCCTTCATTACAAAATAATAATAATAATAATAATAATAATAATAATAATAATAATAATAATAATATAATAATAATAATAATAATAATAATAATAATAATAATAATAATAATTAAAAAAAAATTGCGTACGGAAACTAACATCCAATTATCTATGGAATGTTAGTTTATTGCTTTACTTTCTTTTTGTTTGTCCTTTCTTTTACCAATCAACGTCCATTTCAATGGGTTAACGCGTTTTCTTGAGTGCACATTGCATCTTTCTTGCTTGCTACGGGTCGTTTTTAATTTCAATTTACATCGTGTAAGATTCACTTAAAGAGGAAATATACTATTGATATTAACGGAATCATATAGAAAAAAGAAAGAAAGTCTAATTGAATCTCCTTTACGTCAAAAATTTATTATATCTGTACACTATTGATATTTGTTAATGAAATCCTCTTCACACGAAGAAAGATTATGATATAATGATGAAAGTTGTTGAAAATTTTCAACATGATATTAGTTTGATGTCTTAAAAATATCTAGTTAAGAACGAAAAGAATATGATAGATCTCACCGGCCAAACTCATTATTGATAGGGGCAATCAAGTTAGAAGCATTATGTTCATAATTAAATGGAAAAAGTTGTACATTATTATTGATTGGCTGATTGGCCACTCTTAGCATAAACTTAAAGTGGCTTTTGATAAAGTGCTGTTACTCATTAATAAAAATACTAGAAAATTTTGTGATTACAACAACATTCTGGCAAAAATATAAATATGAAATATCGAACTATATCATAATCAGAAAAAATACAATAACTCCCAAATTTGAACTTTTAAAAATGTGTTTGCCTATTTCTAATTAAGAATAATATAGTCTTAAAAATATTTTTAAAACACCCATTTTTAGTTAACGAATGTTTAAAAGTTAAAACTCAGCCACATATGACAAGAAATGAGATCAAAATCTATCAAAAACTTTAGGATAAAATGCGACAATAATAACATATCTAGATTAAATGTGTAACCTAAAGAGTATATGTACATAACCTTTCCCTTAAGAATATTTCCAAGTATATATGCCACAAGTTTTAGACTTAAATTTGAATTGCTATGGATATATATTTCATAATTTTAGACAATCAACTTACAATAGGAACTATACTTAGTACAAATTTGAATTTAATTAGACTCCAATATAAATATCAAATACCGAACAAACAATAAAAAAAAATTATAGTTGCTATAAATTTTTTTTCTATACAATATTTCATGCATGATGCAGTGCACTATAAAATTCATGCTGCTAGGACAGCTAGGCAGACAAAATAAAATGGTTATAGAGATTATTCTAAACCTCATTTCCAATTATAATGTTAGGAACTTCATTTTTCAACTAATATTATAGTTTACTTTTTCAAGATTTTGTCATTTGCTTCCAAAAAAAAGTATAGTCATTGTCCACTTGGTTAGTAGAATACAAAAGCAAAGAGCCTTAATTTTTCCTAACAAGTTAGATACATACAATTCATATATAAATAATGTGCCATTCAATTATGCCAGCATGACAACTCTTACTTGTCATATTCCATTTCCATCCAAACAAAATAGTCTTCATTTTTTTTGTTTGTGTAAAAATGTTTTGCCCTTCTAAAATTTTGTGAAAAAAACTAGTAGTAAATAAGAGTGACTTTAGTAAAGTAGGTTGTTCATCTTATATTTCTAACAAAGATTTTAAAGATGTTCAGAACAAAACTTTGAAGAACTTGGTAAAAAATAACAAAGTTTTAAGAGTATTTTCAAGCTAGAAAATTAAAACTAATAGAGAAAACAGAAACAGATTGGAAATAATATAATAATATTTTTTTCAAAGAAAGAAAATCGAGCCCACTAAATGTTTCAGTGTCCCCTTAAGAAAATTATTCTCCTTAAATACCCGAGGTTAATGGAATATATCCTCCCAGGATAGAACGATCTTACTCATCGGTGTATCGGTACCTAAAACCACAGTATCAGCAAACCACTCAATGATAGTATGGTACACTTAAAATACTAGATTTAGTAGTAGTAGAAGAAGTTCAGAAAAATTGGTTCAACTAAAATGAGAGAAAATTCCTCAATTTATAAAAAACAAAGGGTAGCAGGGGCGGAGGCAGTGTATAATGAGGGGTTCATCCGAACCCCCTCAGCGAAATAATATTACTATTTATATATGGTTAAAATTATTTTTTCGGTATGTATTATAGATGTCGAACCCCCTCCCAATAGTTTGTATGTTTACTTCTCAGATTTTGAACCCTCTCATTAAAATTTCTGGCGCTGCCACTGAAGGGTAGTGTGAAAAAATTCTTATTGTGCCTTACCGGAAAGGTCAGAAACCTTTGGAAAAGTCACAATCTTTCGGAAATGTCACAATCTTTCGTAAAAGTCACAACTTCTCATAAAAGTCGTAACTCTTCATTTTCCATTGATACCTTTTAAAACTCAATAAAATGTAGTTTATGTTTATTTTTTTTAATAGGCGTGAAGAGTTAAAACAACGGTTAGAATGGAACCGAGGGAATATGAACTAATTTACTGATTATTTGTAGAGATTTTAGAAGTGACAATTTCAGCCTAAAAAGTGTTGCTGCCCTAATTTAGCGGGTTCAGTTACTAAGCAAAAACAAACAGGTCAAAATGAATTGAGCCCATACAGTTCTAATTGGGCTAATAAATGGATCGAGATGATGTAGCTTGAATTGAAAAGGAAAACTTTCAAAAATAGCAAACATTAGGTATTTTATAGTTGTACTTTGCTTAATTATTAAATAATAACAAAGTGCGAGGAGGGAGGCGAGCGAGATCTGGAAGAGAGAAGAGAGTGTATTTTCTTGCGAATTTTGGAGGAAAAAAAATACAAATACAAAGTGATTTGTAATCTAAATAAAACATATTAAGAGGAGTGAGGCGAGCGGAATCGAGAGAGGGAGGAGACAGATGAGCCATATTGAGAGAGGGAGGAGAGAGGATTGTATTTTGCATTTACTTTGCATTGTATTATGTATTTATTTTGCATTGTATTCTATATTTATTTCGTTTCAATTGTATTTTAAATTTATTTTACATTGTATTTTTTATTTATTTTGTATCAATTGTATTTGCAATACAACGAATACAATGATATTCATCCTCATTTGATAGGGAGGATGATTGAATATTGTATTCGTATGAATACAAAACAATTGATAAAAAACAAAATAAAATTTTTCGAATACAATTAAAATAAAAAATACAAAAGTCTCACATATATTTGATTACAATTGATACATAATATATAACATTTGAATGGATTCTTTCTTATTGGCTCGATAGAGAGAAATAAAGGTGAGAGAGAGGAGAGGGAAAGAGAGAGAGGGAGGAGAGAGACGAGAGAGAAAGGGGGATGGGTACTGAGAGAGAAAGAGAGAGAGAGAGGAAAGGGCAAGAGAGAGGGAGGAGAGGCAAAGGAGAGAGGGGAAGAGTTTTCTATAAAAACAACATATTGCTCTTTTTTGGGAAAATACCCAAGTACCCCCTCAATCTATGCCCGAAATCCCAGAGACACACTTATACTATACTAAGGTCCTATTATCCCCTGAACTTATTTTATAAGTAATTTTTTATCCCTTTTTGGCCTACGTGGCACTAATTTGAAAAAAAAAGTCAACCATCGTTGGACCCACAAGATAGTGCCACGTAGGCCGATAAGGGGTAAAAAATTATTAATAAAATAAGTTCAGGGGGGTAACAGGACCTTAGTATAGTATAAGTGTGTCTCTGAGATTTCGGGCATAGGTTGAGGGGGTACTTGGGCATTATCCCCTTTTTTTTTTTTAAATATATTTCTAAACTATACCTACTTTTTCATAATTAGTTGCTAATTTTGACTAGTTTCATAATTTTTCCAGTTGGAAACTAACTAAACTCTGACTGGTTGAAAATTAATATTTTTTTTAAATCTTACATCTTTCCATTCCTCAATAACTCTTATCTTGTTTTTTTTTTTCCTTTACAGTTTTGCCCAAAAAAAAATTCTCCACTTTCTTATATTTTTCTTATATACTAATATATGTAGTAGTGAGATGCACATATAATATTAGAGATCGTTTGTTAAGGTGTGTAAAAATAAAATAAAATTATGAAATAAGGCAAAAAATGACTATTGTCTTTCTTTCGAAAAACTACCTTTTTTGGCACATATAACTATTTACTTTCTTTCGAAGACAAAATCTTTATGGTTACATTGACAAGTCTAACCAGTTTATTACCATCAACTATCAGTGATATTACTAGTGCTAAGCCAAACTCAAATTACACACATTGAATACAACAAGATCAGTTGATTCTTAGTCTTCTTATTTCATTACTATCCGAAGAAATACTTCAAATAATTATCGGACTCGAAGGCAGTCTAGGACGCACTATTAATTACTCTATCTTCTCCATCTAATACACGAGTTCTCAATTTTTATATGTAATTACAGAACTTAAAACAAGACGATCTCTCTATCACACAATACCTACACAAGGCCCAACTCATCTTGGATGAATTGTTTGCTATTGGACGACCACTTACTCTTGCAGACCAAAAAAATGTATCTTTAAAGGGTTGAGGTCAGTGGCTTACGTTGTAAACTTTGTAACCCCACATAGTTGAGGCGTGTGAGAAATGTTTGGATGTAACGTAAGATAAAAAAATAAATAAAATTACAATAACATGGGTTCGAAGTGGTAATAGGACTGTAGTTTAGTTAAGGTCTGTCTTTGAAATTTCGATTATAGTCTCAAGAATTACTTGTGACCTATACCAATTATTTTTCTTGTAAGTTTAAAGATGCACTTATTTTTCTTATTAATGGATAATTTTTTCTTATAATTGAATAAATCACTTGCTAGTTTTGTCTTTAATTTTGAAGTTATATATGGTCACAGGTAACAATTGATATTTGATATGTTATTGAGAACATATTGATTATTTATTAAGTATTATTATCATTGTTGATATTGTGATAAACAATCATTTGGTAGTATTTCATGTTACCTTTATGATTTGTTAACATTCACAAATATCAGTAGTTAATGTTAATTATTTTTCTTATAATTGGATAGGTCACACTTGTCTTTAATTTTGAAGGAGTAATTATATCAAATTTCCTTTGAGCTTGAAGTAAAATTTACTTTAGCACTTTAATTATACATGCGCTTATTAACACCCGGAAAATTCTATGACCTAGACTAGAACCTCACATCATGATTAATGATGATTATAGACCTAAATAAATGTAAGCAACTTGATTGAGAAGTATTAGAACCTAAATGTTAAAAAACGACAATGATGTCCAGTGAACTAGTAACCTAAACTAATGTGGTGCTAGTGGTGGTAGGATGGTCCAAAAAGGAGTTTCTAAGTGTTTAACCATGGAAAGATGATGGAGATGGATATAGGTGCCTAAGAGGGGGCTTAAAGGATCAAGGCCAAGGGAGAAGTGCCAACCTCGAGGGGCAAGCCAAAGCTAAAGGCCAAGGCTGCCCCAAAAAAGGATGCTACTGCCTCAACCTTCACGAGCATGACCACGACTTGTGGTCATGACCACGAGCAAGTGGGGGGCTCGTGAAGATGCCTTGGCCATGGAGATAAGATGACATCTTGGACTAGCTACTGTTCAAGGCACCACGAGCCACTTCACGACTCGTGGTGCACTTGACGGAAGAGAGGCTTGCTCGTGGTCTTGCCTTATGCATTTAGGGAAATGGAGAGTTTGGAGGGGTTACTGCCCAAAGCACCATGAGCCACTTGATGGTCCGTGGTGCATGTTCACGGGAATGGAGAGGTGATCATAAAGACTACTTAAATCTCCTAGGAGTGCACGTTTGGAAAGGCTACTACACTTTACGAGCACCAAAGCAAGCCGTTGAGCACTTCACGGCTCATAAAGTGGGGCGTGAAGGCTGGACGGGATTTTAAGTTGTGGTCAAGTTGGACTTTGATTTTAAAAGTCCAACTTAGTGAGGGGTATTTTGGGGGTGGACTATATATTGATTTTAAGTAATTTATCATTCAATTCCCACATCAAAACCTAAACACAAATTGAAACCCAATTACTCCCACCTCTCTCTACATTCTTTCTCCACCCAACCTCTATTGAAGAGACATTGAAGCTTGAAGAAGAAGACCAAATACCCCATGTTCTACTCAAATTCGTGGCTAATAATCTTTAAAGTATGATTCCTTTCACTCTTGGGATTCCTTTCCACAAGAGGTCTCTCCAAAAAGATGATTTTCAAAATCCCCCAAAACTAGGGGTTTTCTCTACATATTGGTCCCTTTTAAAAAAGGAAATTATGAATCAATTGTGATGAATTATGATCAATTAATGTTGTTTAAGTATATATTGATGGTTAATTGTTGATTTTCTATGAGTTCTCCTTGGACCCATGTCTTTCCCCAACTTCCTAAAATCTTGTATTGAGTAAGGTGAATTGTTGAAGGGGATAAACATGTCAATGGGTTACTTTGATGTTAGTTATGATATTACTCAATGAATTTACCTTGTTTTATGTATTGGTTATATATTCATTCGTGATTGAAGTATGAAGTCCCATGAAGGGCAAGAAGGTGTGAATGTTGGTTCTTTCTTGGACTTAGAGTATGAAAGATGAATTACTCAGATAGTAATGATATTCTAGCTAATGTGTTGTTATGGTGTTGATGAAAATTTCCTCATCCTTAAACCTATACACTTGAATTAGCTATGAAGTATGTAGGTATGTTATGGTATGATTATTATATGATGGATAGGTAGTCTCACGATTATAAAGAAGTGTTAAAGTGAAAGGTTTACTCACTTGCTAGTGTGTCTGAAGTGAAAGGATAATTCTCACTAATGATTACCCAAGAGATATTATGATAAGAGGTTTACATAAGGGTCTAGTAAAGGCTAATGTGAACTTATGTGATGACTAAAGATGGTTACTAAAGGGAATAGATGCTTAGCACCGAAAGGGCATGAAAATGAAATGGGGGGTCTCACGTTTAGTAAGTCCAGCTCCCCACATGGGTTCCTTATGTTTAGTAAGTCTGGATTCCCAATATATGTGTTGTCTCACGAGATGGAAACCCCCACATTTAGCAAGTTAGGATTTCTAGTAACAATCTCCTTGAACCTTAACTATGTGCCTACATAGGACTTTAGCTTAGTGGATCCATCTAGATAGCTATGTATGAAAGGTTACACAATAGGCAAGTGTTAACCCTCTCTTTTCGGCGTGAGAGTTATACACTGAATTCTATGTAGCTCTCATGGTATCATGTCGATTATTGCAACTTCTTTCCTTAATTCCTAAAAAATAGTCTGTAAATAAGAAAATAGGTGTTAAAAATAGTGTCAGTATATGTGGTAGTTCTCCAACTTTTTGTGGAGGTCCTCATAATTGTTTTTTAGATTTTTTTTGTGTACTCGAGGCTCCCGATACAAAGTCTAATTACACAAGAAAAATCATGGAATTGGGTGATTCGTAATAATGGATTATAATGCAAAAATAGGCGATATAAAAATGTTGTGAGTATAGGTGGAAAAATAGAAAAATTTGGATAATTCCTAAAAAAGTAAATGTGGAAATGGACATTAAAGAAATGGGATGAATGCACACAGCGGTTCCTTATCTCATTATGGAAGTCCTCAAAAAAAAAATTCAAAATTTTTTATTGGGTGTTCCGAGGCGCCAAGTCAATGGGCTAATACACACAAAAAATTGAGAAATTTAGGTAATTCCCCAAAAGGGCTTGTAAATACGGAGATGAGTGTTAAAAAAATGGTGTGAATATACGCGGTGGTTTCCAACTCATTAAGGAGGTTTTCATAAAATTTGTTAAAAAAAACTCTTGTAAATACGAAAATAAGCATTACAAAATGGCGTGAGAATACCGATGGTTCCCTACCTCATTATAGAGGTTTTCATAGTTTTTTTTTTCAAAAAATGAATTGGTTCTTCGAGGCGCCGAATCATGGGCTAATATAAATAAAAAATCGGGAAATGTGAGTAATTCCTAAAAAAAGGTTTGTAAATGAGGAAAGAGAGGTTAAAAAAATGGTGTGAATATACGCGGTGGTTTTCGAACTCATTAAGGAAGTTCTTGTAAAGCTTTTCAAAAAAAATTATTTGATTGCTTTGAGGCGCCAAATTCATGGGTTAATATACATGAAAAATTGGAGAATTTGGTTAATTTCTCGAAAAAGGCCTTGTAAATGTGGAAGTACTCGTTAAAAAATGGTGTGAGTTTAGGAGGTGGTTCCCCAACTCATTACAGTGGTCCTCATAAAGTTTTCTTTTCAGAATAAAATTTGGATGCTGAAGTGTCACGACCCAACACACAGGGCCAGGCGAGCACCCACTCTAACACCTAAGTAGGAGAACCCTGATACCCCAAAAGTTTAAACATGCGGAAAATTAACGAAATACATGTATATAGAGATCGAAATCTTTTTAAACAAATATTTTTCAACGAACTAGTTAAGACTTGTAAAGTAATTAACAACTCCAAAGATCTAGTCTAACAGGTACACGAGCTACTAAGAGTAAAACTTGGACAAAATAACAAAAGACGCAGTTCCCACCAGGAAGAAAGAAGAATAGAAGCTGCTGAAGAATTTCTTCGTCTTCACCTAATGAAACATCATCAATCCTGCGTCCAAACTATGTCAAAGACATAGCAAGAGTAGTATAAAAACAACCTCACGTATTGGTAGACATCATTGGTCAACCCAACACCCATCTCATAGTATAAGAAATAAATAGTAAGATCATGCATTAAACCACTCGTTTCTCCACCCTTGCCCTCTGTTAAACACCTTCAATTTACACCAATGCTCTGAATTTTAACCAGTTTACCAAGTACCAACACTTTCGATTTTATTAGATCATAGCCTAAACATGCTAACCCAGTCAAACATTCCCAAGTATTGCCAGATTTATTCCTACCGTTGATCATGTCATACCCCTAAATTCTCATCAAATTGCCTAATCAAGCCATATAGTTTCGTTACCTCAAGATCTAACCTTAGCCCACTTTCTTTTGATACTTACCCAAACGAATACCCCTCACTATTCACCAGTTGCCTTGACCTTCCACTATTGCCTTACAAGTATACATTAGAGAACATATCCACATCACCACATATTTGCATGCATACACATAAATCCACCAACACCCGAACATCAAGAATTTCACACACACACAATATTGAATATAACATGCTTCACAATACACATTTACCACAAGTAGTTGGTCGTTTCACAGAACCCAAACTCAAATAGTTAGCTTGTCAGAACGTGGCAATCCGATCCAATAGTTGTGTCGGAACATGGCAACCGGATCCAATTTAGATTGTCGGAACGTGGATATCTGATCCCTATTCACAGAGCACAACTCAGAATCACACAACAAGAGGTTATTCATGGTATACAATTATTCAATTATCCTTAGTTACGTTTAGGACGGTCAATAACACAACATTCACATACATACATGCATTATAATGAAGCGATCACAAACATATATCACACGAACTTGAAATCACAACCATTCGTTGCGAATTACTCCTTAATTCCTAACTTACAGTAGCCCAAGATCAGCCCTAGTTCTTTACTAGGATTCATCATTAGGTTTAACCTAATAATTAAAATTCATCAATTTTATGAATTCAATAGATTGAACATAGCGTACACCCATAATCTTGTTCCACCCTACCGATACCCTTGTTTTTGAAGCAATTATATTCTAGTAAGAAATTCTGAAAACATTTACAAGTCATTAAAATATGTACTTAAGCACTAACCCAATTATATTGAATTATAACAACTTCCCACGAAATTCACTCGGTGCACAAAGGTCTACACATAATTCATACTATTGATTTCATACATTACATGGTAAGCACTACTTAATGCATAAAACCTAGACCACCTGGATGCCAAGTGGTTGTACGGGGTTTTTGACTTCGTTTTCAGCTTTTTCGAATTCAAGTGAGTTTGGCCAAGAATTTACAAGATTCCACTATCCCTACGCTAAAAATATCCTTCTCCGTCCTTCCCCAGCTTAGAGCAGTTTTCCTGAGGTTTTTAGGGTAATTTATAATTTTTTGGTATTTTAGGAAGATGGAGGAAATGAGATTTCTCGTAATTATATTCTGTCTAGCCTATTCCGCTGTAGCGGCAACTTAACCTGCTGCAGTGTTGCCGCGCCAACGACGACTATCCTGCTATGGCTGGACAGGGTCTAGATTTTCTGTGGATTTCGTCCTTTCTAAATAACGACCGTTTGGGTCGTTATATGAAGAGGCGCTAGATCTATGGGTTAATTCACACGAAGAATTAAGGAATTTGGGTCATTCCTAAAAAAGAGCTAGTAAATGTGGAAATAGGTGTTTAAAATGGTGTGAGTATATGTGGTGGTTCCTAACTCACTACAGAGGTCCTCATAAAGTTTTTATTATTTTTTGGGTGCTCTGTGACGCTAGATCCATGGTTTAATACACATGAAAAATAGAGGAATTTGGGTAATCCTAAAAAAAAGTCTTGTATATGCAAAAATAGGTGTTAAAAATGATGTGAATATACGCGGTGGTTCCCCAATTCATTAAATTGGTCCTCATAAAGTTTTTTACAAAAATAAATTGGGTGCTCTAAGGCGCCAGATTCACGGGTAATACACACGAAAAATTAGGGAATTTAGGTTATTTCTAAAAAGGGCTTGCAAATGTGAAAATACGTGTTAAGAAATGGTGTGACTATATGTTGTGGTTCCCCGACTCATTATGGAGGTCCTCAGAAAAAAATTTCAAATTTTTTTTGGGTGTTTTGAGGTTCCACATCCACTCATTATGGAGGTCCTCATAAAGTTTTTTTCAAATTTTATTTTGGGAGCTCTGAGACGCTCTATCCATAGGATAATATGCACGAAAAATTTGATAATTTATAAAGAAGATGTTGTAAAAGCGGAAATAGGCGTTACAAAAATGGTGTGAAAATCGTCATGGTATTTGTTAAGAATTTTCAATTTGAAAATCCTTTCTCTATCCTAATTCCCATGTGTTTTACCCCCATTTCAATCCTATTTTCCCTTATATAAAACCTCAACAATACCAAAAATAAAATTTTCTTAGCCCATTTTTCAAAAACTCTCAAGGACTTGATGATTGCAACATTAAATCCCTCTTCACGCAATTTAGTTCTTATTTATTTTGATTAAATAAAAATTTTAAGATTAACTTGTTGATAATATTGTATTTAGTTGATGCTTGTTGTATGAAATCTTTAGGTCAGGTGTGCCTCTGGGCGATGCATTGCCACTGGAGAGGGGGGGTCAGGGTGGGCATTTGGGTAAGGCTTGATGCGGGTGGGTGGGAGGGGGGAGGGGTGGGACTTTGGGCGAGGTAAAAATATTTGATTATAATGCGTTCATACGTGCTGCAAAATACATTTAATTAGAATGCTTTATTTGATTTTTTTATTTTATTTCCGACATGGTGTTGCAAGCATCTCAAGGTCCATGATGTTTGTATTTTGTCATTGAGATCTTGGTTTTCCATTTTGTGTTGGTTCTATTTCTCTTTGCCTGGGTTATTCTTTTTTGTGATTTTGGTTGATCAAGTTCTATCTAATCCATGATTAAGAATCGTGTTCTTGTTATAGATCAATTCAAACATATTCAGTTTCTTCGTCAAATGGTTGCTTTTTCTAATTAATAGATGTTGAGATGTTGTTCAGAAGTGTATCATGATTAGTCCTGAGTTATTTTGTTTGTCTTAGTTTATTTTTAGTGGTTATGAACCGGTGTAAATGATCAATACTCAATGTGGTGATATTCATTCGTTGTCATAAGTTAGTGTATGAACTCGAATCTGCAGTAACTTAAGCTTGATTTTTATGTTCATTTTGATTCACATGTTTGTCTTGCTTTGATTTTCATGCCTCATATGTCAAATGTTGTAGTTTCCCTATCTAAATGTCGACATCCTTTTGGTGCCCTTATGTTAGTTACTATCTAATTTGTTCAAGTTAAATGACTGGGTAGTGAATTTGTGAAGTAACTCACCATAAAGTTGGAATTTGACTAAATGATTTTACAAACATCTCACATGATGCCTTCCCAAATTAGTGTAAGTTTGTAATTATCAAATTAGTATATGTTTGCTTATGTTCTACTATTTTGATTTAATCAAACATTGTTATACAGATTCTATTTATCATCTTGCTTCTGGATATTAACTCTTTGTTTTTCATTTTCATTCTTTGATGCATGTGACTCCGAGTCCACCGAACGTTTTCATTTTTTTTTGCCTCTTCTTCCTTTCACTTTAAGCCAAGGAGGCTCAAGTCTTGCCCCTTTTCGAGTCGGAAACAGATGTATGAGAGGGTGAAAATTACTTGCAAGTGATCAAAAGTCCAAAAATTGGGTCGCATACACTATATATAGGAGACGAAAAATGGGCTCAAAAGCCCCCAAAATATCCAGCCACGATTGTGATATAATTGGGCCAAAGCCCATCTCTTTTTTGGCAGCCTAAAAGTTAGTTTTTCAGGATATGTGAAAAAGGTCGAAAGAAAATCAGCACATTAGGTCCAAATTAACCATATTCAAAATTCCCATAAGATAGGTACTTTTGAAAAATAAATAAACTAATCTTTGATAAAATAACATGATTAAAAAAATGTGTTTTTCCTTAAAAAAAATGTCTAAGTGTAAATGTTGTTTATTTCTTTAAGTATTAAGGAGGCCTCGGGGAACGACAATTTAAGGTTGTGGTGTGTGCAAAAAAAAGAACATTTCTCTCCCCAACCATTTAGGTTAAAAAGATGTGAAAGCGTGTTTATCTATAAACGCCCCCCAGCCCCTCCTAACCCCCGTCGAAACTCCTACCCCTACCCCCCCCCCCCCCAGCTCCCTCTCTCAACCCCTCCTACCTCCCACACCTCTCCAACCCCTCCCCCTATAACCACAACCCATCCCCCCTACAAAAAAAAAAACATCCATCCCCGCTCCCCTTCCTAACCTCCAACCCCGAACCCCCTCCTCCCTACCCCCACTCCCCCCTTCTTCCCTCCTACTCCTTACCCCCTACCTTTTTCTCTCCATACCCCCTCACCTCCCCTCTCCAACCCCCCTCCTTGCTCCAATTCCCCTACCCCCTACCCCCTCCAACCCATCCTTGCTCCAACCCCCATCCCTGCCCTTACCCCTCCAATCCCCCTCCCCCTTCCCCCTCCAATCTCCATCCCCGCTCTAACCCTTCTACCCCCTCCACCCTCCAATCCCCATCCCCGCTCCAAACCAATCCCCATTCCCCCTTCCTTCCAACCCCCATCCCCGCCTCAACCCCCTACCGCCTAACCCACCTCCAACCCCCTCCCTCCTTCCCCTACTCTTTCCCCTCCAACCTCAAAACCCCCCAACCCCATCAACCTCTTCGCTCCCCCTACCCCTACCTCCCTCCGCCTCACCCCAACCCCCTTCTCTTGCCTCCGCCCTCCCGCTACCCACCTCTACCCGCATCCACCCTCCCCCACCCCCTTTCCCTCTTCTCCCACTAACCCCTTCCCCCCTTCTCCCTTCTCCGCTAACCCCCACTCTTCTTCCTCCCTTCATCCTCTACCCCCCCTTCCTCCTTCCTCCCCCACCCCCTTCCTCTCCTTCCCTCTACCCCCGCCTACCCCGCTTCTCCCCCTTATCCCCCGCCTCGAACCCCCCCCTACCCCCTCCAACCCCACCATCTCCTCGCTCCCCCAACCCTCCAATTCCCCTACCCCTCCCGCTGTTGCCCTACCCTTACCCCCCTCCGCCTCCTACCTACCCCCTCCCTCCCGCCTCCCGCCTCCCGCTACAACCCCTCCCCCACTTCCTTCCGCCTTCACCCTTCCGAAACCCCCTTCCTCCCTATACCCCCCTTCCTCCCTTCCAATACTCCCCCGCCTACCCCGCTAGCCCCTACTCCCTACCCCCCCCCCTACTCTCCTACCCTCCCTTCCCGCTAGCCTTGGCCCCCGCCTCCACCCCTCCCCCACCTCCCTTCGCCTCTACCCTCCCCAATCTCCTTTCCCCCCTCTACCCCCATTCCTCCCCTATATTATATAGATATATAGATATATATATAAGATATATATATTATATATATATATATATATATATATTATAATATATATATATATAATATTATATATATCTCATATATATATATATATTATATATATATATATATTAAAATTAATTACCAACAAGGGATGTGGTGTAGTGGTAAGTAATCATTCATCCTTAACCAAGAGGTCTCGGATTCGGTTCCCCTTGAGCACAGAGTCGCCTTTGTTAGAGAGCGTAGAAATTTGCAATTTTTTTCATAAAAATATTTAAACAATGTGTGAGGTTGCAAAAAAAGTTGATATGAAAGAGGATATTATTATTTATTTATTTTTCAATTTAATTTTTATTATATTCTTTTATTCTGTATTATATTTATATTATCATACAATTAAACACTAATATGTATTTTAACTTATTCAAGTAATAATTAATTGAATTGCCTATATTAATTCAATAATATACATATTATATGAGATTAATATACTAATAAATAAATCAAATTTTATTTTCTATATAATATTATTCACATTCTAATTTCTGTTGTAAAAAAAAAAGATATTGTAAGTATATATGAATTGAAAGCACTCAATTAATTATTTATAGTTAATTGACCTTTAATATTATTGAACCATTATTATATATATGATTGGTGTAAGTTGACATTCATAAGTGATTTATATATCAATACTTTTTATGAATATATGTGTTTATAATTATTCAAAATGAAAACATTATGGTAAGTTTTAAAAAACTATTCTTCATCGCATAAAAAAAAAATTATGATAAAAAATTTTTAAGTATGATAATTTATTCTTAATAAGCTAATATATATATATATATATATATATATATATATATATATATATATTATATATATATATATATATTAGTTATAGTTATTTATTTATTTATTTTTAAAAAAAAATATGATCATTGTTTTAGTTAAATAGGTTTAATGAATTAAATAGTTTATTATTAAAAAAAGACTTTAATGACATGTCATGCAAACTAAGAGAGAGTGAGGCTTTTGGAGTGCCAAGTATGTTTGGAAGAAATAGTGATAGATGAGTGATATTTTAGTTCTAAATGAAACATAAATGATATTTCAAGGCAATTTCCTAAACTTGGGTGACCATGTAGGGAATTGACTCATGGTATGAAATGAAAGCCCTCACGTTAGCATTGTCGGGTTTCTAGGAACAATCTCATGGGATGGAAGCTCTCACGTTAGTCGAGGTCGGGTTTTCTAGTAACAGTCCCCTTATCCCATAAACAATGTGCCCTCATAGGTCTTTACCTAGTGGATCCACCTAAGCTAAGAGTATGGTTCTACCTTAGGCAAGTAGGACAATCCCCTTTTGGTGTGGGGTAGACACCGAATTCCATGTTAGTTCACTTGGTCTATGTCGATTAAGGCCTATTCCCAATATGATAAGAATACGAAATATGAACTATAGTAACTCAAGAAACTTTACTTAGTATGAGTGAGATTATGGGATCTTACTCATGCATTGCACAAGTATGATTTGAGGGTATTTATGACATGTTCTTATTATGATACGATGATTATGAGTTGTTTATGCTTATGACTTATGCCTTTCCATTTTGTTCAAAATGATGCTTTAGACTAGTAAATGACATGCATTCTACTAGAATGTCTTTTTTAGCATGTTTTCAAGGATTTTATGCAGGACTATCATATTTAGTGCAATTTTGTGCAAGCTCATATTTTCTACATTTTTCTCAAAGTGTAGAGTCTGGTTCTTAAGGCCGACTATCATTTGGTTCAAGTTTGAATTTGACTATTCACCTTGCTTGTGGCGAGTCCTCATGCTTCGAGGATGGGATATTTCACTTGAGTTTCTTCTTTGTACTTTTTATCTCGGATTATGTTGTTGGGGATGTGACCCTATTTTGACTCATGAATTGCAATAGATGGTTAATTGAGACAAGTCTAGACTTTCGGTTTCCTTTATAAAGATTTTATTGACTTAAATGTGTTTTTACTCTTATTTTTCTATTCCGTTATGTTTGATATGCTTAGTGGCTTACGTGGTGCCTTTAGGGTACTATGCGCCTTGTTATGCCTAGGGGTATCCTTGGGTTGTGACATGTACATGTCGCGATGACACACCTCTCGTCGCCTACGGGAGATCTAATGATCAGGTATACTGGTTTGATGAACTTTGAGCTTCATTTTTTGAGTTTTCGATATCCGTATTAAAATCCAATTAATTTGAATTTACATTGCATTAGATATATCAAGGATTTTTCCATTTTCATGACTTAAAACTGAGACCTCATTAAGGGCAACACAAGTGAATTTTAGCTCGACTCATCAATATTCATGACTACTTTAATATAGCACTACAACTAATAAAGGATTTTGCGACAATTAATTATAAGTGGCAATAAGATAATTGCCGTAATATGATAATTAGCGGCAATAATAAATATAGGTATTTTTATACATCGTCATAGTCCGTGTAATACAACTTGGAGCAGATAGTCCATCATCAAACTAAAGTTTGAAGTTTCTCAGGATCATTGTTTCCAAACAAATCCTAATTCAGAGGAGTCCTAATTTTGATCAAGTACTTATTATCATTCATTTGCAGGAATACAAAATGTTGTGATTTAAGAAGTTCAAGTTGAATATCGATATGCTATGAATCAAGTTCTTATAAGTTCAGACAAATTGGTGGCAAATCCTAAATTATTGATATATCACATTTAAAGTAAAGGGATAGGTACCGCGAGCCAACTCGCATCATCTGAGCAATGACAAGAAGAAATTCAGAACAATCGCGATCTGAATGTTTCTATATTACAACAGATGCATTCATGATACTACCAAGTACAATAAATAAATGTAAAGTTGTGTAACAAAATTATAAGTTGCTTATTTTCATATACTTTCAACATATAAACAAATTCAACAGAAAACAAGAAAAAAGAAGTAATGACTGCTAATACAGTAATTCCTCTACCAATATGCAATGTAGGGCCTCGCAACCTTCCCATATCCAATGGCCTTCTTATAAACTGGTTTGCACATCATACCACATTCTGCTTGAGACTGTTGCTTTACTCCATACTTGTTCGCCTGCTGTTCTCTCTCAATAGGACCACAATCTTTGATTCCTGTATCTCTCCTTGTCGATTTCCCGCTTCTACTGGACTTCTTCTTTTCAGTTTGAATCACCTTCGACTTCTTCTGTTTTCTCAATTTCCTAGCAAAAGCATTGGCATCACTTTCACCCAATTCATTACCTAAATAGTCTGCTTCCCTCGATTTTCTTTTCTTTACAGAAACTTCCCTCCCTTTACGTGCTTTTACATCAATTGAAGTACCACGATTTTGAAAGTTATTTTGGATGAGAGAATGGTAGAGGGCATGTAGGGCAGTTGTGGTATGTTCCTCACTAATGTCACAACAGTTCATGCCAGGAAGCCAGTCTAACATAGTGCAGACCCAACTCTGAGACAGTTGATTGGGTTTTATACCATAGGGGAGAAGCCTCCGCTTCCGACATGTAGAACATCGAATCCAATCTTCTTGTATAATGAATGGAGCAAGTGGTGAATCATCCAGTTCCGGGCAGTGTGTCTTATCAGAAGCAGTGTGTGAATCATTACTCTTCGGGGCAACAGTTTTATCAGAAGAACGAAACTTAATCCTTATCCTAATGGTTTGTGAGAAGAATCAGGGGTAGGGGAAGGGAGTTTTTGAGATATGTGTGGTTGAATTACAAGTTGATCACTTGCCAAAAACGAACCATAAACACCAAACGTTGGCCCCAAATTCTCAGCTCCTTTAAAATCTTTCATATAATCGCCCAAAACAGTTTGAATCTTGGCATCAATATCTATGTGATAATCATCATGTATTTCTCCTTCTTCAACTTCGTCTTTCTTCCATTGGAATTTTCAGATCACTATAACCGTAAACTAAATCATCATAAACTTCTCCTTCTTCAGTTTCATGTTCTTCCGCCATCGTATTTTTCTAGTTCTAAGCTCACAGTTTCTAAATTTCTTTGCCAAGTTCACAAAAAATTCTAAATTTGGTAACCTATTTAATATAGTAGACACGCTAATTTTACAAGTAAAAAACAATTTGGTAACTTATGACCCATTAACTAAATAACCAGATACGTTAATTTTTTAATTAAAAATTAATTGGTAACTTAGTACCCACTTATATAACTAATTCATTGGGCATCATATTTAGTTCTTCTCATATTATTATTATTATTATTATTATCTTTTGTTGGACTGTATTATTGTTACTATTATCGAGCTAATTGATTTTGCGGCCATTACATTTTCTTTTCCTTCTAATTTTTATGTTAAATTTCCAAACAACAAAAATATTTCCACATGCCTGTTGACTGTTAGCATCCCTTTCAAGATCTCTTTTCGTTTAGTAGGCACTTGGTTATCTTTTTATTTTAATTTTTTTTAAATTTTTAAAGTTGAATTGAAATATTAAATGCAATTATATTTGTTTATACTTCTGGTTAGAATGACCACCCTATCCAAGCTTTGCAGGGTAACATAATTAGATGGTCTAGGGCAGATCAGCCCTTATTTGGAAGGACTGAAAATGTCCAATCCAACCCAACCCTAAAAGGGTCGAGGGTTAGGCGGACTTAGCTCTTTTTTTAAAAATATTTTTTCTTTTCAAATTAAAATTCTATAACATCAAAATATGAGAATCTTCAAATAAAATATGATAAATAGTGATGATGTTTCAATAACACTAGCAAAAAGTTTAGTTTGATTAGCATGTATCAAGGATACTAGATACGCGAGATACATGTATTTGGTGTGTTGTATCTCAGATATACTAGAGAGACAAGAGAGTGACGAGTGGGATGGGAGGGAAGCAAGGGCGCCGAATTTGTATAGTCTAGATGATACATGTGAATCCGCTTAAATAGTTATTTATCCGAGGATACATGTATCCGGATATACCAAAAACTAATAAGATTCATAATATTACAACATAATGTGCATTTAAGTAAATATTGAGATTATTATAAGTTAACATTAAATAGATAGATTTGACTCATGGCCAGCCCCGGCCCGACTCCGATCAAATCTCAAGGGCCAATGACTCATATGGATCATATTTATAAGCATTAACTTTAAATGGGCTTGAAAAATCCATCCAAACTTTACCCCAATAACGAGTTGGGTTGGTCGGCCCCATGGGCTGCCCATTTTGATGGCTTACTTCTGATAAAGATTATTTGAAATTGTATTTATGTTTCGAATGTATGTATACCAATATGCATATTTAAAAACCAAAAATAAGTTAGAAAATTTTATTATAACTGATATATCTTTGTAAATTCAAAAGAAAAATAATGATAAATTGCTCATTTATACAAGGGAAAAAGGTTAAATATCCTCAAACTTTCAAAAACGGTATGTATATGCCCTCCGTTATATTGTTGGGATATATATATTCTTATGTCATAATTTCATTATGCAAATAGAAAAAAACGTGATGCCATCTCAAAAATTACCCAATTTTTATTTTAGGGATAATGCATACGTATCCCCTAGTCTATTTTCAAAATCCCACGGACACACCTAAATTAATAAAGATCTTATTACCCCCTGAGCTCATTTTTTTTTCGTATTTTTGTGCACCTTTTGTGCTGATATGGCACCTTCAACCACCCAAATTGGTTGTGTTTGTATACACTCGCTCGCCATGTGTGTAAATATATATATTTATTTATTATTTTTGAAATAAAAAAATATTTCTTAATTTTTCAAAAAATATTTCATAATTTTTTAAAAATTATTTTTTAAAAAAATTAATTTTTTTTAAAAAATATTCTTATTTTTTTAATCTTGTATTTAAATTAAGGTAATACACATTTTTCCCCTTGTATTGAAACTATTTTCTTTTCCTTACATTCATTTTTTTTCTCTTTTATTTTTCTATTGAGTTTATTTTCTTTGTCTTTCGTTTTGATTTGATTTCAAATGTCTTGTATTTAAAATAAGTTAATTTTTAACGCATATCAAAAGAAGTGAAGAAATTCAAATAAAATATAAACATATTAAAATATTAAAAGTAAAGGACACTTTTAAATTATTATTTTTAAATACACAAAATTTGTTAATAACAATTAAAATTGAAAAGATAATAAACTAATTAAAAAAAATTTAAAGTGAAAAGAAACTAAAATAAATATTTTACAAAGAAAGAAACAAAAATAATTAAATATATATATGTTTATTATACATAAATATGTGCCATGTGTTTTTTTCGTTTGCATAAAGAATATATATGAGCTGAAAGTATGACGATAAGGGTATATATAGTTCAAAAGTATAATTGAGAGTATATAGATACCATTTTCGATAGTTCGGGAATATATATGACTTTTTTCTCATCATACAATTCATTGAAAGTTTGATTTATCCATGACATTTTTATCTGATAAGGATGCTTATTTATGTCATTTTATTAATTAGATTTACATAGACAAGTCAAACATTTAATTATTAATATAAAAATCAGCTTTTCTCAAAGTTTTATAACATATTTTAGCCTTTTTCTTTTTAAGAAAATTATTTAATAATGTAATTGAATCATAATTTACCACATGTAAAAAATGAATTTGCAAAATTGAAATTGTTTTTAGTTAACAAATAATGATACGGGTGAATATTTTTCAAACAGAAATGTCATATAAATGAACCAAACTTTTAACGAATGACATGGATGAACCTTTTATCAAAATTTGATGATAAGTTTGGGCATTTTCCCAAAATTTAGGGTCTGTTTGATCATACAATATGAAATTATGAGACGAAATCACGAGATAAAGTTGAAGTTTTATTTGGACATGCAATTTGGACTTTTTATATTGTATGTTTTTTCATAAACATAAAAAATACATAAATTATAAAACTATTAAAATTGTCCTAATTCTTGTACAATCTTACCAAATAAGCAAAAACTTATAAATTTGTATAATACACACTATCACTAAACTATTCTAAAAAAAAGAATACAACATTTATTAATGAAACTTCAATTCAATTAAAAAAATAAAAAATTGAACAGATTTATCTTCTCATGTTTTTAATAGAATCTCCCTAAATAGTACGATTTATCTTCTCATGTTGAATTTGCATTTCCCTATCATATGATTGAGAATGCAAATCAACATTGTTACTTTGAGTCATTTGTTGATCAATTCGGTTGAAAAATAAATTTGACCAAAAACTATGAATTAGGTGAATATAAATGGTAAAAAGAATTAATTTAAATTAATAATAAACTCTAAATGGATTAAAAAGTAATGACCTGAATTATAAATTTATTTATATATAAATAAATGGTTAGTATATATAAATATATAAATATTTTTTTTTCGAAATATAAACTTATATATCAACTCTTGTATTTGAAAAATCTCAAATCATGATTTAAAATTTTCTAATTATAATTTTTGGAGAAATTTTTATTTGAAATAGTGAAATTACACATTTAAACGTTAATTTCATTTTATAATTTTATATTAAAAGTATATAAAATTTCATGTACAAACGCCTCTTTAAATTATGAATTTGAGATTTTTATGATCATTTTCAAATAAGTGATTTTTTTTTTTGAAAATAAATAAATTTGTTGAGTGTGTCCTTCCTTGCTCTTCTCACGTGTTATCAACAACACAATATTGTCTTCTCTTCAACCCTCTTCTCTCTCTCGCCCAAACTGAAGAAATCTCAAGATCGAGAAAGGAGAAAATTGTTAGCAAATCAGATTTCACAATGTCAGCAGCTTCAACAATGGCGGTTATGGGAGCATCAAGCTCGTGGTCGAGAGCTTTGATACAGATCTCACCTTACACTTTCTCTGCTGTCGGAATTGCCATTGCTATTGGTGTCTCTGTTCTTGGCGCCGCTTGGTAGTGTCATATTTGTGTGGAAAGATCAAATTTTTATGCTCTTGTTGTTAAAGGGTACTCAAATCTGACTACAGGTTTTTGACTTTGTGATTGTAGGGGGATTTACATTACTGGAAGTAGTCTGATTGGTGCTGCAATCAAAGCTCCTCGCATCACCTCCAAGAATCTCATTAGGTAATTTCATAATATTACACTTTTCCCCATTTTTTTCCCTGTGATGATTATCCTTGTGAATCCTGAAATGTTGCATTTGATTTACTCTCTCCTTTTAAATTTGTTTGTTTGATTTTTGACTCTGACATAGAGTTTAAGAAATTAAAGAAAACTTTTGAATGTTGTGGTCTTATATTAAAGATACATAGAATGTATCAAAATGTTGTTTAAAATTGTGGTCTTAAAGGTACCTGTACAAACTAAGAATTTAAGAGTTGTAAAAAAAAAGAGATTCTTCTTGGAACAACTAAATAAAGGAGGTAAGACGAACAAATTGAAACATAGGGGAGTATATATAAAGATTATCCTTGTGAATCTTGAAATGTTGCATTCGACTTAGTAAAGCTTTTTACAGTTTTAGGCTTGTTCTTTAAGAAAATACTAGCTTGATATTAACATGGATGGGCACAGGAATTCACTAAAGTAGTTCAATAAAAGATAGTGAAATTGTGCTAGACTTTGTAGTGAAGGAATTAATAAGATGTGCATACAACCACATAAATAGTTTTATTTTTTGGAATGTAATTAGTAATACCCATATATAAACAGTAAAGTTCTTTTGGAAGATGGATTAAGTTGAACCCCGCCTACATAGGTCTGCCCTGTTGATATATAATTCAGCCCTCTTCGAGTTATCTCTTGTATTCCATATTTATCTTCAGATGAAGAATGCCTTAATTGTTGGCTTATTAGAAGCTCAAATGATTCTGATAAGGTACCATATGCAGCAGATTGAAATCAGACGCTCTCGATAGGGTTAAATGCATTAACCAGTTTATATAAATAACACTGAAGGAACCAACCGTATACGCTGATTTTAAGCTATATGAATAGCTATACAAACTAATTATCTAGGAAACAGATAACAGATTTAAATTTTAATCATACCTTATTCTCACTTAACATATCAGGTATTCTTAAAATGCACAAGCCTCTCCTCTCTCTCTCTATCTCTACATATATGTTCAGTATATGTACTTGTATGTTCGATGATTTGTCATTGTGATCAAGTTTTAATAATATTAACATTACTAAGAAGCACCATTATGCACCCGTTTTTTCTTATGAAGGGAAAATAGTCTTGGGTAATAAACTAAAAAACAACCAAGTCTTGGGTAGGAATCATGACATAGGAATTATGCACCTTGTGAGACAAGTCTTGGGAAACAAGCAAACCACCCAAAGATGTTACCAGTAGTATACGACCTGACTAAACAACAAGATCCTCCAACGTTTGTATCCTATTTCCCTAGCAAAGTTCTGAGTTACCAAATATCATTACTACTAAGCTCTTAAGACTCAATAAACATATAGTTACCTAGTCAAGTTCCAAATTTCACTACTTGTACTATGAAATCTGAATAAAACTTCTAGTGTATTACTTATATAGAAGTTGTATTTAATTTCATAACAATCAAAATATTATTCATATTTGTTTTTTTTGAGAAAGTTAACATAAAATACTATTCATATTTGTTGGAGTGTTATATAGTGTCTTTGTACCTAATAACAGATGATATTGTTGTCTAATGTTCTTTACGTACCAGATTCGTAATCTTTGTTATCCTGTCAGATTTTACACATTTACACTGGTTGAAGAGCACCCTAAGGACTGCTGATCTCCAGCTAACTACTGTAGTTGTAGATTTAGCACCAACCTATCTTTCCATAACCCAAATTTCCTATGTGCTTGCCTAGTTATTGGCCATTTTTTAGTCTTTTTTTTTCTGGTTTACTAAAGTTACATGTCCCATCTTTCACTTCACTCTGTCCCGAAGTTGTTCCTTCTAATCTCTATCTGGAAAAAGAGAAAAGGAAAAGAATTACATGTTTTTATTTGATAAGGTAATTAGTTCTAATAATTTGGGAAAATTCCCATACACAAGTAGTATACCCATAAAATCTTGTGTTTTCTAGTGCGAATATGAGTTCATTGTTCTCTTTTTATAGAAATTTCAACCACTCTACTGTTCTGTTAAATTTTATGATACACTTGTGATAAAACATCAAAAAAACACAAGAGGACTATGCTTAAGTGTAATTTATGCAAGTATCGTCACATACCTTCACGAGATTAGCATACCTTCCAATGGCATTGATGTCTCTCTTTCACATGTATTTGATAAAGAGAGAAATGCAAACTCAAGCTTCTCCTTGACTTCCTCAGAAAGACGGAATCAGCTACCTTGATGTAGAGGCTCTACAGATCTCTTAGTTTGTCGTGTTATTAGAGCTGGGAATTTTTCAGGGGTTGGAACAGTATATGGTGGAATTGTAGTAGTGCTGAATTACAGTGGAAGCATTTTTTTAGTGATATTGTCATAGATTTTAACATTTGCTGTGCTGATATGTTCTGTATAGGACGGATAAGAGATATGATAAAGTCTTGTTTCAAATATGTCACTAGAATTAAGCAAGAAAAAAATTGCAATAAGCTATTAAACAAAATTGTGATATGACAAAGAAAATTAGGAAAAATAAACAACAGTTTTATTAGAGTAGTATAAAGATGTAAAGATGGACTTTTTTAAAAATAGGGATAGAACACAACTATCCCCCAGACTATAACTGAAATTCCAGAGACACACCTTAACTAAACTAAGGTCTTATTACCTCTGAACTTATTCTTTTTGTAATTTTGTACACCTTTTGTCTTATGTTGCACACTCCGTTACTCCACGCAATTGAGGCGCATAGGAGATATTTGGATGCCGCGTACCAAAAAGATGCGCAAAATTACAAAAAAAAAAAAAAAAGGATTCAGGGGTAATAGGACCCAAGTTTAGTTAAGGTGTGTCTCTGAGATTTCGGTCACAGTGTAGGGGGTACTTGTACATTTTCCCTAAAAATATAAAGAGTAATGTGTGTTAGTGTTTGGAGAGAGAGATGAGCAAAGGGTCAAACCACCCATTGATGTTTTGGATAAATGACAGTCCGATGCCCCCCACTCCACCCCGTGGTATTGAATTATCATGAAGAAGGAATTTGAATTCCCTCGTCACTCCCCAAGTTCAAAATGTTAATTGAATCAGTCAATCAACTAACCAATCTCAATCTCAAGTTAGTAGAGGTTGACCATGGGATGTTTTTTCTAGGTCCACTCTATTCAGGATTATTTCCTTTCAATACTAAATTATTTATCAGCAACACAAATTTGGACCAAAGTTCTTGGTTATAATAGTTATTTTCCAATATTCTACCTGAACTACAAATCCGACTACCCTGAGGCCTTATGGACTAAACTATACAATAAGGTGGCAGCATAGTGTTCAACTCTGTCATGTCAATACTTACTGTATTGGGATATCTCTGTCACATTTGTGTCATGGGCAGCTGTATTGTGTTCGCATTCTCAAAATACTCTATTGCCCGACTCACTGTTTAATACTTGTTCCAAAGGATTGAATCAAACTTATGGTCATTAGATACATGTGACTTGTCCTTTTCATACTGAAACAAAAGGCTAACTTATCTTTACTTCTTGTAGTGTGATTTTCTGTGAAGCCGTTGCTATCTATGGTGTTATTGTGGCAATTATTCTGCAAACTAAATTAGAGAGTGTCCCAGCATCAAAGATATATGCAGCGGAGTCCCTTCGAGCAGGATATGCAATATTTGCCTCTGGAATAATTGTGGGCTTTGCCAACCTTGTTTGCGGGTTTGTAACTTTCTCTTATTAAAGGAACTTGTTTGCATACAGCGTTTTCTTCTGTTTCACATGACCATCTTCCTAAATATATTCCTATAAACAGGCTCTGCGTAGGGATTATTGGTAGCAGTTGCGCATTGTCAGATGCACAAAATTCCACCCTTTTCGTCAAGATTCTTGTGATTGAGATTTTTGGCAGTGCACTGGGATTGTTTGGAGTGATTGTGGGAATAATCATGTCAGCTCAAGCAACATGGCCTTCTAAAACAGCATGATCGCGTACTTCCGCTTTCTTTGTGCTGCCATTTGGAAGCTGTATTTGCTCTCTTGCCAATAGTTTATTGTTTTTGTAGGAGTATTAATTGAAGAGGTTCTTGGTTCTCCCATTGTATTTGCATAAATGAAATCGACATAAGCTAGGCCATGTCTGACCTGCAACCGATATGTCATTTACACTGTTGTATTATTACTTCACTAGAACTGAAGAAGCATGAAGGACTTGTAGTTATTTTTTTTCCTGGAGAGTGCTGCGTGTATTTATTCTCAGCAAAGGAATATTGTTTGTACGCGGATAGCCGCTGAAAGTTAATAAGCTCCTGCCTGAGCCCTGAATGAATGCAAATTTGCTTTTCAAATGGAGTACTGCATTTGCCCTTTACATATTTGTTAATTTTCACAATAGGCTTGAAGACTGGAATTTCCTCTTATTCTTATAGCCCCAAATGCCTAAGTTGGTTGTTAAACACACAAAAATAGTATCCCTATTCCCTCTTGACTAGAGATCATACTTGATGCAGCCAAGGATGTGACCTAGTAATTAACGAAATGAATTGAGATTTGTGAGGTCTCAAATTCAAATTTTAGCAAAGACAGAAAATCAGGTGAATGTTTTTCATATGTTTCTAACCTTGGTGGATAGAGTTATCTATTACATGTTGGTGGTGGAAGGTGATAGATATTTAGAGAAGTTAGTTTGAACATCATGATCGTGAAAAAAATAAGATTGTAATGATAAGTAGTACCTACGCTCTCCGTCCGGAAATGTTTGTCGTGTTGCGCTTATTGAAAGTTAATTTGACTAATTTTTAAAGGTAAATTAGATCACATTAATTCGATATTTTAAATAAAATATACTCTAAAACTATATGAAAAGTATTATAAATTATAATTTTTTGCATATTAATATAATGAAAAAATGCACCTTAAAATGTTAGTCAAATTTTTATAATTTAACTCTAAAAATACAAACAAACAATACCGGATGAGGGAGTATCGTTGAAACCACGGTCTAATTAATATACTGTCCAAAGAGATAGTCCATTTATTTATAATCTCATTTTTGAAGTGATAAACCTTGAATATAGAATTTGCTTTGAATTACTCTCTTTTCCTAATTACTTATTCATTTTTTCTTTTTCTTTTTTAAAATTAAAAAGGATTAATTTTTATTTTACCTATTATACCCTCAATTAAATTTTAAAAAAGGTAGTACTTTTTGTAAATTATAAATTTTTAATTCATCCACTTCATAATTAATAAGAATAAAATAGTAAACTCACTATGTCAATATAACAATTCAAAAGTAAACAAGTAATTAGGGACAAAGAGATATGTCAATATAGCAATTTAAAAGTAAACAAGCAATTAGGGACAAAGAGAGTAAAGGCAACCGAAGGGATGGATAATCTTTTAGAGGGAAGCATTTGAAGTTACCAAGAGGGAAGCAAAGCTTAAAAGGTTCCCTTTCTGCCACTGAACCAACAAAACACTGTGTTAATGGGTTCCCATGTCATTTTTCTTATAATTTAATGGATTTTTTCAATACAAAATGCAAGATCTGCCCAAAAGTTAAACTGTAACATCCAATAGACATGTTTGTACTTCTCAAATCATGAGTGAATATAGGATGAGCTGCATTTTCAGCCAACACCACTTTGTCAGAAAACCTGCTCTTTGTCAAGGAAATTTATGTACTGGCAAGTATGAACTTTATTCTCACTATACTACATTCATGAATTTTATACAGATACAACAACAATTACACTGGCCTGCTATATGTTTGTGCACCAGAATAGTCATCTGCGAGATGGACATATACACAAAATGCTCGTCTCGATTATGCATCCAACAATGCTTTAATAACCAGGCCAAGATAAAAACCAGTGATATTACTTCAATATCAAAGGAATATCGTAGAAATGAGGCATGTTTTTCTGCTGAAGCTCTTTACAATCTTCTGGACTTGCAGCTTTTGGATCAAAGGACGAATGATCTGAAAGTGATAAACCTTGTTTAATACGACCTAGTCTCCTTGAATGTAGAACCTGCTTCGTAGTTACTGGCAGCCTAATAGACTGGTATTCTTCAAGGGCAGAGTTCAGATTTTCCACTTCCCACTTGTCTAAGCATTTGCCTAAAACAGCTGCATCCAGTATCGACATGTTTGTACTTCTCAAACCATGAGGAGTAGTCGGATGAGCTGCATCTCCAATCAACACCACTTTGTCCCAAAAAATCTGCTCCAGAGGATCACAATCATATATCACATTCAGGAAAGGCTCCTTAATTTCTTTAATTACTCCGACCAATTCAGGAACCCAAGTCTTCTCAGCTTCTTCATGCATGTTTTGAACCAAGTTTTCACTAACCTTTATTGTCACAGAATTCCCCTGGATTTCATAACAAACTATTGGTTTTCAGAATCAATACTCTCAATATAAACAGACTATAATCAAGATAATGATCTGGAAAAACAAGCGTAAAGTAATGATACCAAAGTTCCCCAGTCTACTCCTCTAGGTAGCACTCGAAATGTGTTGAACTTGCATCATTCATTGTATATCAGATATGTGGTTCAGCAAATGATCCGTCCATCCACTCTCCAAATCTCTAATTATTATCTGATCTAATGGAACTATATGTTGATTCATTCATGATAAATAACAGTTCTACATCCACTTTAAATCAATCAACTATTGATCAATTTTGAATCTGTTGATATTAGCTATATCACATTGTTTTATTCAGGTCCATATTGTTCCGACGCTCACTAAATAAGAGGTACACACTCCCTTCATTCCAGTGGCAGGATGTTCTCTTTAATCCATTCCAAAAGAATAGAAACTTTCTAAATTTGGAAACAATAACTGAACTTCTCATTTAATATTATGGCATGTTTACGAACAAGTTTCAAAAGTTAAGCTTTTCTTTACTAAACACTCTGTCCAGTCAAACTATGCCATATAAAATGATACAAAAAAGGTATCTAACTGTTTTACATTGGTCTTCAGCTTATTAGAACCCATAATTCTCCTCTGTTATCAGGGCTAATGTTAACGATCATTTAGGATAGAAATTACTTTAACAACCATATCACTGGATTTGACAAGCTTATTACCTTGAGGTTTGGTTCAGGCTGATTAATGTACCATATCCAATTGAACCTATGGTTCAATAATTCATAAAATACGCTATGAGTTCCAGAGCTCAGGTCAAAGTACAGGCATTTTCCAAGATCTGGATACACTTTCTTAAGGTTGATAATGGCTTCTGAGTGCTTCTTATTAGAAAAATCAAGAACCCCTCTCCACGCACAGTAACCTGAATATCTAACAGAACATAGAAGTCACTATAAACACCAAACTGATGCATTTCATCGACTAGAAGACGGGAAAAGAAGAACATTAATTTACTTTGTATACTAACCTCAGCTTAAGGTCAGGAAGGAAATGTTGTCTGATTGAAGACAGACAACCATCAGCAGCAATAAGCAAATCAGCAACAAAGTTGATTGTAATACCCGTTTCGAGAACTTTAGTTTCGACTTTCACTTTTGATTTGTCATCATACATGGAAAAGGAGAGGAACAAATAACCCCATAAAACAATATCTAGCGGTAGTGCACCGTACAAAAGGCTATGGAGATCAGCCCAATAAGCTGCTCTGAAATTAAAATGTTCATCCCTTGCCAATGTCTGGCTCACTTTTGTTTCTCCATCAGTTGCCTGGTTCTGTAGTGAAATATTAAGTTAATAGTTCAAGAAAACATCAAATAACAGTAACAAGTGTAACTACTGTATTTTATAAAAAAAAATATGAGGAAACCAAAAAAAGGATTACAATAATAGAGCACAAAATCAATCAGAAAAAAATGAAGAAATCCTATTGGTTGAGTGTCATGAACTTTCAACTTGTTGGTGTGGTTTCGATTCCTCACCTTGTAATCTATCTCCCCATTTTCCCCTTACCCCAAATCTCAATTTGAAGTAAAAAAATCAATATAGCTGGGGAAAGTAACTACTCTATAACTTACTTGATCGATGACGAGAGGCAAGGTAGTTTGTTGGAGGAGTTGGGGTTGTTGAATCCAAGATTGAATGATTTTGTGAGAGAAAGGGTCAATTCCAAGGCCAGCACCAGTGGGGCTACCAGTTGGAGGTTGTGGAGTTTTCTCAATAACCAAAACATCCCAACCAGCTGTGATGAGAGCATGTGCACAGCATATACCTGCTATGCTGCCTCCAACAATAACTGCCTTCGGTTTCCCCATTTGTTTTCTCTCTCTTTTTCTGCAAAAAAGCCTTTGGTCTGGGTGTGCTTGTACAAGTTTATAATCCTATCATACAGTAACGTTATTACTTTCTCGGTCCAATTTTATCCGCTTTTATTTGTTATATTGATATTTTTAAAAATTAATTTGATAAATTTTTAAAGTTAAATTAAATTATATTAATTTAATATTTTAAATAAAAAATTAAAATTTTTAGTTCTGATGTATAATAATGGAAGTGATTATAAGCCTCAACATAATTAACATTCAAAGTCCTAAACAATGAAACTTCTTATCAATAGTCATACTAAATATAAAGTTTGTAATACATAAACTACAATTATAACATATATGATTTTTATATTTGTTAAATCTAAAATTTACTCGATTTTTAAACTTGGTGATTTCTCTCTATTTATTTTAGTTTAGATGGGCAAAATTATATGTTATTTGGGAATTAATTAATACACACACCAACTCACTCGAACTAAAAAAAAAAAAAGGAAAGACGTTTTTTTCTTTCTTCATAATGAATAGAATATTCTATACTGTAAGCAAGTCATATTTAATATAGCAATAAGCTCTATATTACTATTATACCAAAATATAACTTTAAATGATTGGTAATAATACTAACAATTACTAAAATTTTAAGCTAATAATAAAGAAACTGTTTAGGAAATAAGCCAAAGAGTTGGAATCCTAAATAGTTTAGGATTTGTGTCCTAATTCATATAGGAATAGACTTTCTAATCCTAGTCTAATTTGATCCGTTAGTCTTATTAAATAAGAGTTTTGTGTTCATTCTTCTATTGCTTAATACGGAAATTGGGAACATGAGTGACAAAAGAAGAGTTGGTATTCATTTGAGTTTCGATGCACCTGATGAAAGAGACGGTGTTGAAAGTGGCAATGATGATGGAGAGGATAATATGGGAGAAGAGTCGGCGTATCTCACAGGGAGGAAGAAAAAGTTATTTGAATTGAGGTTAAAAATGAACGAGGCAAGAAAAGCGAATCAATCTGCAATGGTAGCAGAGAAGAAGAAAACAGAAGCTCCACCTGCAGAGTCGCAAAAATGGATTGAAGAGAGGAAGAAGAAAATTGGGAATTCGTCGGATGCCGATGGGTTAGATATGAGCAAAACATATATGCTAGCTACACAAGAGTCAGCAGAGGCAAAGTATAACAAGTGGGAGAAGGAGCCTGCTCCAGCTGGTTCGGATGTTTTTAATAAGAAGACGCTATATTATGCACACAAGAAGCGGATTAAGAATGTTGCTGTTGATGTAGCTGAGTATAATAGAATGAAGGAAGCTGATCGACAAGCTTCTAGTCTCCAGTATGGAAAGGGACCAAAATTATCAGCCGACAAGATAGAGAGGATGGTGAAGGAGCTCAAGGACAGGGACGAGAAGCACCAATCATTTAGTCGGAGGAGAAAGTTCCATGAAGAGAAAGACATTGACTCTATTAATGATCGTAACGAGAACTTCAACAAAAAGATTGAGCGTGCCTATGGAAAATACACCTTGGAGATCAAGAATAACCTTGAGAGGGGAACTGCTTTACCTGATTGAGATGCTCCTTGATAATTTGCTTTCCTGTATCATGATTTTAGATAATGTGAATTTCTATTTATAAACCAGATACAAATGAACTATAATATATCACAATAATATAGACACTTATATTGTCATTTTTCACTCATTAATTACTTGTACGATTAAAACTTGAAGGCAATTCTACCAAACAAAGTAAAATGTGAAATCTATCATAGTACTGCGACCTGCATAACATTTAAATGGTAAAGATTGCCAAATTAGTTGATAAAAATTTAAAACCAAACAAATCAAAAGGTAGATTGCTTAAACATGCAAGGTATAGGCCAATGATGAACAACTTGAAGCTTAGCATTCACCAAAGCATGCTCCTTAATGATCAATTCAAAGTTCATAATACATTATTCATCACTATAATTGCACGAGTATCATACTACAACTCCCAGTATTTTCCATTCCATTAAGTACAGACAAGTAAATAGAAGGGTATACATGATTCTTTCACGTCTCGAGATGTTAATTTACTTGTTAAAATATAGCCCCCCCCCCCTTTACTAGATAGATTGCAAAAGGGAGGGCTAAGTGGTTGAGGCATAGGAATAACAACATGAAAATCCTAAGTTCATATCGCAGTACAATACTGTGTGTCAAACACACACATTTGCCCTAACTTTGGTAGGATGGATTCAGCTCGTCTGATGGATTTGTCGAGGTGAAAGCTGGAAATGACACTACCATTACACAAATATAGTTAATAAGGGCAGTCATACCAGACTATCTCAATTCAATTCAATAGCTGTAACAAAAAATTATCAATTACAATTTTTTAATCCTTTGTAGAGTTCCCATGATTCGCATAAACTATTTTAAACTAAAACAAATATCACTAGAAAATTGCATAGTGAAAAATGTAGCATAAGGTGTTATCCCACACTGCCACTTACATATTTTAAAAAACAAAAAAAAAATGTTCCTATCCTTTAATCACTTCTCTTCTTGTTGTATTCATCCTGAGCTTAGGTTAATTGCTTTATACTAAGGGATTTGCCGTAATTCCAACAGATGGAGGAGCAGCAGCAGTGTTAGAGCATAATGATGGAGGTACATAAAAGCAACTCTGAAAGAAACTGTGGTGAAGAACCTCCACCGCTGTTGGCCTCTTGCAAGGATCCCACGAACAAAGCCAAGTTATTAGATTAATTGCATCCTCGCTAACATATGGGAGTACGTTAGACAGAGTTACACCACGTATCTGTGGAAACTGGTAGTTGATAGCAGCAGCAAGTTCATGTCCATGAGCCCATTCATTCTTTGATGGAGTACCTATAACACTGCATATTCTGTAAATCTCATCTGCTTCACCCAAACCAGGGAATAGAGGACGAAGAGTTAATAACTCCGCCATTATTGCACCCATTGCCCACATATCAACAGCAGGACCATATATTGGTGATCCTAAAAGAACTTCAGGGGCACGATACCAGCGTGTTGAGACATATTCAGTATATGGAGGCTGAGATTTTATCTCCCTAGCAGAACCAAAATCAGCAATTTTTATCATATAATCTTTTGAAACCAACAAGTTCTCTGGCTTAAGATCGCGATGAAAGTATCCTTGTTGATGGATAGATGCAAGACCTTAAAATATTTGGCAGCACCAAATTCTCACTTGTGACTCTACGAAAAAATGAGGCCTATTCTCCATAAGATTATATAAGTTGCACTCCATGTATTCAAACACAAAGTATAATATGTCATTCTCGTTAATCACTTCCTTGAGCTTAACTACATTTGGATGGTTCATTCTCCTCAATGACTTGACTTCTCTCAAGTTGATGCATTCTTCCCATGAATAATACTTCTTCTTCATTTTCTTAATCGCAACCACTTCACCACTCTGTTTATTCAAAGCTCTCAATACATTCCCAAATGAACCATTACCAACTTCCTTAATTATCAAGTACCTTTCCATTAGAACAAACGGAACGTTGTTACGTTGTTTGTTCCTCTTCAATTTGAAAAAAACAATATTTATCTATTCACTAGGAACTAGTAGTCTAACACTAGGAAAAAACTTGCCAATGAAGGACTTTCTGGAATAATTTGAGTAGAGGTACAATTGGTCCATGGCTTAAGTAAAACTAATACACTGGAACTGAACTCTAACAAAGCCACAGAAGAAAGAATGCTTAACTCTACCAAACCCTTAAAAACTGAAGTTTATTTGTTCTTTGTACTTGAATCTCACGTCCTATTTATAATGCTAAGAAATTAACATAACCAATTCCCATATAAATACTAAGTTCTAAACAAATTAGGATTAAGTGACAAAGATACCATATTTAGAATATTAACCAACCAAATTGAATTAGAATAAGGAAACCTTTTCCGAATATGAATAAGGACAAATTAATTTCTACTCTTAGTTTATTTCCTAAATAACAGAAGAAATATTGTTAAGTTGAAATTTAAAAAATTGGTTTGAAAAATAAAACATAAAAAATAATAATCATTTATTTCCACGCTTTAATGATCATAGCAATAGTCCTAAAAAAAGGAGAGAAGTCAGAAACATGAGCTAAAGTCTCTCTTCAACTTAAATGAATCTCCATGGTTCTTGCTATATTGTTATTATAGAATTAATTTTTTTTATCAAATGATACCAAAATTGTGTCTTGCAAATTAAAATCTCTCACTTCTTAAACTCGCTTGGCACTTATGTAAATCTAAGCTATTAGAAGAACAAGGAAAAATTACGTCGTTAAGTAATTTTATACTATTTAATTATTTGATTATAGCTATAGTTTGTTATAATTACTATTCATGACTAATATTATACATAATTACGTGGGCTGACTTCTAGTTTGTATAATTAGTCACATTTGTATATATATAATTCGTCAGAATATACAAATACATATATGTATAATATACAATTATCTAATCGATATACATATACAAATTCACCTCTCTCCACTCTCTTCCCTCTCTCCCTTGCATCTCTCCTTCCTCTCCCAATCTCGCTCGCCTCTCTCCTCTCTCCTCTCTCAGTATCTCCCTTGTCATATATACAAATGTATATGTATAATATACAATTATCTAACCGATATACATATACAATTCACCTCTCTCCCACTCTTTGCCCTCTCTCATTCGCCTCTCTCCTAATCTCGCTCGCCTTTATCCTCCCTCTCCCAATCTTGCTCGCCTCTCTCCTCCCTCTCCCAATCTCACTTGCCATAAATACAAATACATATGTATAATATACAATTATCTAACCGATATACATATATAATTCACCTCTCTCCCACTTTTTGCCCTCTCTCCTCTCTCTCTCCCAGTCTCACTCGCCTATCTCCTCCCCATAACATGTAGCTACGAATTGTAATTATCAAATTATAGCTATGAAGAATAATTAGACTATTTTGAGTGATTATAGATGAATGTTCCCCGTAGAATAACTCGGGAATTCATAATATTCCCTTCATACTTATTGAAAGGGTTCTTAAAAATCCATAATTGAGAATTATTAGACTAATCATTTAGTTCTAAGATTTTAAGAAGAATAGAAACAGATAGAGAGTTTTTTCTTGAAGTTATAGTTTGATTCACTTGAAATCAAATAAGTAAATAAATAAATTTTGCAATAAATTTCTTTCATCCTTCAAATCATCTAAAAAAGAACTGTTTTTTCAAGCAACTCTGAAAGAGCTTTTCTTTTCAAGTAAATGTCCAAAAAATACTTATTATTTTTCACTTATAAAATTTAAGAAGTCTCTCAATTAATTAAGTTAGTTAAATAGGTTTTAGCTAACTCTTAGAATAATCGCATGTTAGTAGATGTTTCAAGTGCTTAAAACCTTATTGATCAAATATTAATAAGAACCCTTATTCGTTGTTTAATTTTTTAAAAATTATTTTTGTTAGAATCATTAAAAGTAATTTTTTTTCGATTTCTCTAGTATTAATTAGTGGCAATTTTGTCTCAAATATTTTTAAGTATTTAGATATTTTAAAGTGATTTTTCATTTGGGGAAAGTAAAATCACGACGACATAACAACTATTCATTCCCAAAATTATTTTTCCTTATGAGGGGGAAAAAATTTCCTAAAATTTCAATAACATCACATTTTTCATTAATGACCAATTCTGATAATATTACGTTACTATAACCTGGTTCCAAAATATGTTTCCTTACAAGTCATAATTAACTCTCAAATTATTGTCCACTATTATAAAAAAGTTGTAAAAAAAAAGAAAAATAAGACAAGAAATATAAAAGATGATAATAGAAATAGAAAGACAAGAGATGAGAGCTTTTTTTATTCTTTCAAATATTTAAGTGTTCACCATATCTTCAAGTGTCTACAATATGAATTCTTATACATCTATTTATAGTATAATATAGATAATAAATATAAAATATTAATCATAAACATGAACATAATGGAGGAGATTATGAAGGTGAAAGATTACCAGAATAATGTTCATAAAAGTAGAGGTTATCTTCGTAAATGAGGAAAGTAATGAAGCTAATTAGTGATAGTACTTCCACATCATAATTTTTTTACTTTTACTAGTCATTTAATATATCAAGAAAAAATAATTTATTTTTTAAAGAAAACACCGATCAATAGAAATTGTGTAATAAAATAATATTAAATTTAAATATGACAAATAAAAGTGAACGAAGGAGTAATTTTCTATCATCTGTTGAATCTCCGTGATACCCAATACACCTCATTGAAGAGACAAATCTAAAGAATATTAACCATGTGTTGTAGAGCATTCCAGTCTACCTCCACTCAGCTATCAGGCCTCCTAAATGTGTAATTGACGATATTCATAAGATTTTTACAAAATTCATAAGGTTAGGTTTTAGATATTTATTTGATGTTTCCAAAAGCATTATTATTTGCTAAGTTGTGGTGAAATTTCAGAACCAAAAGTAGCATGTGGACAAATTATACGTAAAAGACAAAGACCACAAGTGATAGAATGGAACCTAGAGAAGGTCATATTAGTGTGACCATTGCATTATTTGATGTCAATATCACATAATCAATGTCAACTGGAACTATATGATGAAGGGTGGAAGATTAATGCTTTTGAAAGTAATTTCAATGAGGATACATGCAACCACATATGCAATACCCAAGGAAGGAAGAGATTACATGTGATTGGTGGAAATCCCAAATTGAAGCCAATGTTTAAAGCACTTTCTGCTTTTATAAATTGGCAAATTTGGAAAAGGAGGAATGTGATAGAAACATGGTGGAAATATGTCAATAACCTCAATGATTTTGGAGATACATAGAAATATCTATTTATTTACAAAGAGTAGATATACATGATTAAACAATGTCCCTCAAAGTTGGCCGTAGTTGTCAAATATCTTTTTAAAAGAGAAAATAAAATAAAGTTTTAGTATTTTTTTTTTTGTATTCACTCTCTCTCACTGCCAGATAAACATTCAGAGAGATATTAATATCAGTTTTAAACACTACAGGTGATAAAATTTTCATAAAATTAAAACGTGTAATTAAAAAACCAAATATAGTTAGCGAGACTTTTGACAATTTTCTCTAATATTTATACATTCCAATCATTCATCTTTCATAGCAAATTGATTTTTTTAATCCTAACCAATTTGAATCTCCTCTAAATAGTCTTAAATTCTAGGTATAAGCTACTTTCGACATTTAAAGCCTTTTGATATATTTTTACTTTGAACAATTTGCATTTATGGTAGGTCAAATTTTGAGGATTTCAATGGACAAAAGGTCAAATCTTTCTCTAAAATAACTCAAAATTTATAACCTCCTCTTGACATTTTAATTTTGATATATTATTCATTCGAATTGATTCACCTTTATAATATGTCAAATTTTAAAATTTATGCTTTGAATTTACATTTTTTTTAGTGTCAAAGCGTTTGACTGTTCTAAAGAGGTACAAAAAGCAAAAACTTTATAAGTATGATTTTGGAGCGCTCCACTGCATTCGGCCCGAATAATAAATGATAATAGTCCTTCAAAAATTTAAAATCGAACGGCGCTACCTCAAATTAAGTTCCCTCTTAAATTATTTTAGTCTCACGTCATAATCGACACAACTCCTGAAGTTAACTTTCAATTAGTATATCCTTCTTAAATAAGTCAGGCTCCAACCAAATCTTTTCTTCTCCCTCCTCCACCGCAACCCTTTTGAGCCATTTACAGTGTCTAATAATCTCTCAACAGACAATGGGTGCGGGGCGTGAAATGTTAATCTCCTTGGACAATGTAAGGGACAAGAACATGATGCAACTGAAGAAGATCAACACTGCACTATTCCCAATTCGTTACAATGATAAATACTACTCTGATGCGCTCGCCTCTGGTGATTTCACAAAGCTAGGTTCGTTTTCACTTCTGGGATTTCCTTTTTTTTTTATTTTCTTATCTGGGTTTTCTGGAACAGTCGAAATCAAGTCAAGTTGCTTTTTTTTTATCGATTAGTTTTCATAATTTCTGGAGTGTAATACAGTTTAGTTGACAAATCGAAGTGGTGTCAAAATTTTTTGGGATAAAGGACTAACATTTTTGGTTCTTCAGCATCATAGTAGGAATACATTTCCTTTTCTCAAAATCTATAATCTTTTCCCTTTTGTCTCTCTAGTCTCTATATGTGGTGCTGTTTATAGTGTTACTTGTGGTAGGGTGAGTCAAGTTTTTCTTTTTGTGTATTTCCTATGCATTGTGAAATAGCATATTGTCTTCTTTTTTTTTTTTTTTCCATTTTGATGTTTGTGTTGAGGATTCATGTTATTTGAGGACGTGTAGTTGTTGTTGGATATTTTGAGGGTTGATACAATTTCAAATATGCTTGTGATAGGAAGATATTCAGGTCGTGGATGAAGGTAGAAGGTTGGTAGGTAGTTCAAACTTCAGAGTTGTCTTATTACTAGCCTATTCTTGTATTTGGCTTGGTGGTAGTATTGAGCACCGTCTCAGTTATGGTATTAGCCTATTCATATAGTCTTTGTCTTGTGGTACCTGATATCACATGGTATTATTGTAGTTCTTACTTTTAATATCTCATAATGTCAGTTGTTTAGTGTGTATCAATTATCACACTATTTTATTGGTCCAACGCGGTAGTTGTTATGTTTTCTACACTGTTTTCTTCTTCTTCTTCTTCTTCTTCTTCTTCTTCTTTTCTTCTTCTTTGTATTTGAATTTGCTGCACTTGAGCCAAGGGTATTTCGAAAATCTATGTTGCTCAAACTCTTCAAAAATGTCGATAGGTGCGTGTGGGATCCTCCAAAAATAGTACTTTTAAAGGATCCGGCAGGGTGCGGTAATATGCCGAGCGACTTAGTCGGAACAGCCTCACTATCTCGAGGTAGTGGTAAGGTCTGTACACACACTGCCTTCCCGTGACCCACTTATGGTATTTCAGTGGGTATGTTATTGTTGTTGTTCTATGGGCATCGGGTTGTTTTATCGTTTATTTGGTTCTTACCCGTGTTTATGACTTAAGATATTGATATGACATAAAATTGATAGAGTATGGAACTTTATATCAATTTAGAGCTTTTTCATATGGGGTCCATTCAGGAAGCTAATTTTCTTATAATTCTCTTACATAGCAAGAAACTAGCTGATGCACAACATGTACTACACTTCAATTGACTCTGCTACATCAAAAAGAGGTATCGTATATATTCTATCAACCAAATTTAGTTATCTTTTGTTATCAAGTGAGAAGCTTCAAATGGGTAACTTAAGGTGAACCTTCAAATGTGTAACCTGAAGTCTTGAACTATACACTTCAATTTGTCATGCTGTTATTTTGACACCAGTTTCCAACAGTATGCCATTATTTTAGTAACTTAAACCTGAATCAAAGAAGCAACAATAGGTGTCTCTGTAAACGACAGTTAGGTAACAGACATGTTTGTTTCATGCCGATGAAAACATGTAGGCCAATGTAAATAATGCAATACAGTATATAGTATATAGAAGGTAAATCCTATTTGTCTGCACTGTTTCACAAGCATGTTGAATGTCAAGAAGTTCAGGGGACAAAGGGATAGCAAAGGAAGATGCCAAATGAAGAGTGTGTGCAGTGGTACAACTCAAGACTAGTTCCATGAAAAAGAATGAAACTGCAGCTTGTAGTAAGGAGTTTTACCCTGCATAAGTTTAGGTAGTGGTTAGAGGACTCTCAGAGGGACAAAGGAGGTGACAAGAATTGGAGTCTTAGCTGCATTACATGATTTAACCCTCTGGCATATTTGAATGAAGTTAACTCCAAAGGATTTAGAAAAATGGGAACCATTTATGATGTCACATCCTTTAGGGCTGCTTGATTTTGCATAACTGGTACGCTAGTCTTCTCTTCTTCTTTGCTAGTTTATCTTGGGTTGAGATCTGACATAGGTCTGCATCATCAAATTGTTGCAATCTCATAAATTTAGACTTATCTGAAACCCAACAAACTCTCACCTCCTTCACTTGCTTACACACATACAACAAATAACTCAAGCCTCCTTTCCCAGTCATCTCATTCACACAATAATTACCATAAAAGACCCGTTATTCATTTCCATCTTCCTCAAAACCCACCCAGAAATGAACATGGGAAGTATTCCCTCCATACCCACTTAGGTTTTCCCTTATATATTTTGGAATAGTTTTTACAATAAGATTTCAATTTTCATAGGCACAATTTTATTACAGTATGGATGTTCATATTTAAAAAGGCTCTCAACAGGAATTATAGCCGGTTTTTACAGTATCCAAAAGTTCGTTGAAACTCAACCTCAAATTATCTGAATAGTTGCTTAAAATTTACTGATCACCTAGGAATTTGAATTAGAACCTCTATCTGGAACAGAAAAGTATTGCCTCAGTCGCATTATGGCTAATGGCATATTCTTCCTGTACTAAACCTAGCTTCACACCAACAACATACTTGGAGCCATGACTCTCATATGACTGAGTAATTTGAGGTTTGAGTATCCAATGCTTATTTTCTCTTTTCTTGTATATAGCTAGGCTATTTGTTGTTTGAGTTATTTATTTATTGCAGTGTGAGACATGCGTTTCTTAGGGAAGAAAGAATTCCAGGGAGTGTAGTGAAGAAAAACTTGTTCGGTGTGAGAGAGCAATGCATTGTGAAGATGGCGAGAAGGTAGTCTGAACAAGGAGTGGACCTGAATGGTGAAGCTCTTTCCAATAGTATTATTGGAACAAGGGAAAGAAAGATGAGAAAAAGAGAAAAAGCGAGAATAAAAGCATAAAAGAGGTCTTTTATTTAAAACTGTTTATTGTTTAATTTTAGATTCCACGCTTCTGAAAGTCACGTGTATCACGCGCTTTGTCCAGATCAATTATATAATTGCCACATAAGTAGATTTACATATTTCTAGGTGTTTGGGTGAGAATTCGTAGAGTTGGCGACCAGTAACAGAGCTCTGGCCTCTGTGCATATATGGGTGTCTACTTGGAGATCAGTGGCAATTGCCAATCCTTTTTTTCCATTAAAAAATGTGTTCTGTGAACTTTCAGTACCAAAGCTTGTATAAAACCTAGTTAAAGGGAACTTTTACAGACCGAGACAATAACTCAACAACTCAAGAGCATTAGATCTTACTGCTAAGGCAAAAGCCCTCACAATTTTTAAGCAACTGTCTAAGCAACTTAAAAGGTCCACTGAAAATGGTTCCTCTCAACTCCCATGGAAATTTATTTCTCCCCATGGAAATTTAAAGGAAAAAAGAATGTATACTCTCCATTAGCAGTTATCCACCTTATATCGTTGGACTGAATATAATAACATAAATAAGTAAGTATTGTTGCTTGAAGCACTATCTGCTGTTCATTTGGAACAATAACAACAGCTAGTTAAAGATATGTGTTTCCTCGTTGTGGTTTTTACAGAATGCAGTCAACATCTGGCCGTGACTATTTCAATATTCAATTTAATTTTTTTTCCGGTTTTTCAGCCCCTATTAAGTATTGGGCATCATTGATATTAAGCCCCTATGCGGGTTTCCCTTGTCATTATTAAAAAAAAAGGATAGTAGGGATATTTAGTGAACGTACTATATCTTTTGGAAAAGTTCAACTTGATTATATTGCTGCAAGTAGGTATTGATGTGTCAATTGTTTATAAAAGCGTATGTGCGTGAAAGAGGTGAGGTGGGGTGGGGCCTGGGGGTTCCCCATAGCATTCAGGAAGATAAGAATGATTGACGGAAGTATGACAGATTTCATAGAGGCTCCACAGGAATAGGTCAGGGAGACAGTGGGAGTTCATTTACTTTCTGGGCTACTGATGTAAAAACTTTTGCTGCACTTACTGCTCTTGCCTCTTTATCCCCCTTGATAGTATTTTAACAAATGTATGTCTAGCTGGTGATTTCTCCAATGTTGACTGCTGGAAATTTCAAAAGTTTTATCTGGTTTAGTTCTTTTGCCTGCAGCATATTATAGTGACATTTGTGTCGGTTCAATTGCGTGTCGACTTGAGAAGAAGGAAGATGGAGCTGTTTGTGTTTATATAATGACTTTGGGTGTTTTAGCTCCATATCGTGGTCTAGGTATTGGTAAGTGATCAACTTATCTTCAGGGTGAATATTAACATTAAACTTTCCTCTGTTTGTTTCATTTTTACCCCACAACATTTATGTATTGATGGAGCCCCCAACTTTCAGTACATCTTTTCTCTTGATCCTTTCTTAGTCAGTATCTTTTCTGGTAATCTTTGAGATCTGTCTAAAGGCATATTTTGCTCCAAAGTCCGAACTCTTTAAGATTTGTGACAAAATATTGGATTCTTCTGTTGAAGATGAGTAGCTACAGGGAATCCAATTGACGTCCACTTTCTCCAGAAAGCTCATTATAATAAAACTGCTTCTTGTGTATTCACCATGTTTCTTTTTACTGTGCAGGTACAAAGCTGTTAAATCATGTTCTTGATCTTAGTAGAAAGCAGAATAGCAGAGAGATTTACTTGCATGTGCAGACAAGTAATGAAGATGCCATCAACTTCTATAAGAAATTTGGCTTTGAGGTCACTGATACCATCAAAAACTATTACACAAACATTACCCCACCAGACTGTTATGTCCTAATCAAGTTTATCTCTCAAACAAAGAAATGAGCCTTGACATAGTTTTGAGGTTCTGAAACTTCTGGTTCTAGTTTTTGTTATTTATGGGGTAGTATTCCACAATTTTTGAACTGATTTTGGCTTGATCTTAATGTTCAGCAAGTGGTTTTAACGGTTAAAGATGTAGGAGAGTTCATGGTGAGACAGAATTCTGTTATTGTTTAAGTCGTGATTGATCCGACAATAAGCTTCATAGGTAATAATTGGCTTAAGAGATATCCTTTGACTGCTATAAGGTATTGTAGATTAGTTGTACCGAAAGCTGATCTGGGATGGAAATGTCATCATGGTAAGAAGGAAGAAATGAATGTTGATATGTGATACGTCTATTCCTGTCATCAATGACTAATAAAAGCACAAAAACTGGCGAAATACTGATGTTTGATGCATTATCAGAATAAATATTTGCTTGTTACATTCTATAAAATGTACAAGTTTCTATATACATGATTGACCAGTCTTTTCTTGATACAACGAAGATGGTAAGCAACTGAACTATAATTATACTGTATATTACTTGTACTCACAGCAGTGAAGTTATAATGAAACCACATTGATTTCCAAGCTACTTTGGATACTAGTTCAGTAAGCCACACCACCGGAGAAAGTATCGCCATCGTGAAGCACAGATTCTGTCAGCCAGTAGCCATCCCAAGACCCGCCAACACGCTGTAAATTACAAACCATATGTCTGTTATCTTCTTCTTGCTAAGTGAAAACAGGGAAAAGAAAAATGAAAATCCCAGAAACAGATAATGAAAATGTCAAGTGTAGATGACATGTGTCTGATTTAATGTTCCAGTAATTTAGTATGACTGCTTCCAAATTCCCTGTATGTGACATTCAACTAAGAATAGTTGCACACAACCAACCTAAAGCATCATGCCAACTAAGAATAAATATATGTGGGAATAAAGAACACAGACAGTTGCATTGTTCTGTTGCAATACAGGTTTATATTTTAAAGTATGTTGGGACTGAATTGGTCATGAAAAGACCTACCTCAAATTTCCTAAGGTGCTGGAGCAGAAGAAGGCTATGAAAAGCAATGAAGACCACATGGAATACAATACCAGCATGCATCTGGTGGGTGTCTGTGGAAGGAAAAGAAATAGAAAGTTTTCTGATGGACTACTTTGAAAACTGAAGATTTTAATCTGATCTGTATCTTTTTGCCCTCATGTTAATGTAGAACGGATTTTGTGATGATCTAGAAACCTGTTAACTCTATAGAGACTTCTGTCATGACCCGCCACTTCACTGCTCAAATTTGGCATCCGGATAAGGAAAAAAAAATCTAGAGTTGTGGACTAGAACTCTCTAGATATTTTCAAGAAGACTAGAATTTTCTAGAACTTGTAGAGAATTCTAGATTAAGACTAAAGTGTAAATATTGTAGGGACTTGTAAAGTAATTATTATTTACACCTAGGCCCCTCAGACGTAGTATAAATAGAGGGCTTTTCGTTTGCAAAATCATCCAACAAAGTTATAAGCAATCTTCCACAAGCAATACAAAGTCTTTTTTTTTCCAAAGCTCGTATCAGAGCCACGTTGACTGTCATGACCTGCCACTTCACTGCTTCAATTCGGCATCCAGACAAGGGAGAAGAATCAAGAATAGTTGAGGGGAGATTAGTAGAACACTCTATAACTCCCTAGATATTTTCAAGAAGAGCCACATTGAGTGTCATGACCTACACTTTACTGCTTAAATTCGGCATCCAGATAAGGGAGAAGAATCTAAAGTAATTGTGGGGAGATCAGTAGAACACTCTAGAACTCCCTAAATATTTTCAACAAGGTTATAGAATTCTCTAGAATTTTGTAGAGAATTCTATATTAGGACTAGTGTAAATAATAATTACAAGTCCCTACAATATTTACACTTTAGTCCTAACATAAGATTCTCTACAAAATTCTAGGGAATTCTATAGCCCTCTTGAAAATATCTAGAGAATTCTAGAGTGTTCTACTAATCTCACCACAACTCTAAATTTTCTCCCTTATTCGGATGCCGAATTTGAGCAGTGAAATGGCGGGTCATGACACTTCGCATAGATAGTCAGGAATCTCGAGGACGGTTACCTGACAACTTAGTTAATGTACAAATCTAGCTTAACCTTGATATGGTGGAATATTAACTAGGTTCCAAATTTGTCCAACACAAGTGGGGCTCCGAGAAGATGTAGAAATTCAACAGTTACGGGAGATGCAATGGAAGGTTGATCCTGAGTTTCTGTCTTACAGAAGGAATTGCAAGATAATTCCTTCTTTATTAAGTTGTTGACACAAGATGAATCATTGAGGCCAATGCATTTTGGAGGCTACAAATTGCAAGCTAAGCTACAGGAAGATGTAGAATTTTGGAGGGAAGGATTCGAGCAAAAGGTGTCTTGCCTAAATAACAAAGATCAATCTCCATTTTCACTTTTCTCAAAATATAAGCAGGAAAAGAAATCTTCTTTCGTTACAATAGGAGTGAATGAATTACTAAAATTTATAAATATAAAAAATCTAGTCAAAGAGCAGATCAGTAAACTATATCTAACAGCTTAACGAAATTCAGAAGCGCCAAAAAAGCTAGTACAAAAGGAGTTGCAATACTTGCTATTTCCTGTGTGAATAAACTAGATTCAAATAACAACACTCACCACAAGCAAAAGAGTTGTTCTATTGTTTAAGAACTTCTATTGCAGCGTCTCATTCTTTCTTAAATTTGTTTGGTCCAATATAAATACAAACAAACTATAGAAGTGTTTACTATCTTGAACAAGTTGAAAGTAATTATAAACACAGATTGAGAATTCTAAACTACATAATAGACTCAATCTTACTCTCTCAATAGTCTAATTTCCACAGTAAGCATATTTTAATAGTAACATTTGAAATGAAAAATCAAAGGGAAACACAGTTAAAGAAATATCGATTCAAATATGCTTCAACAGGGAGGTGAGCAATAAAGAACAAACCTGAACCATGGTAAATTGGAAAATTTCTTCTTCCTCAGGTCGAGTGCCACGGACCCAAACACGCTGCTTATACAGAGTCTACATAAGCATAGTGGAAGTTAGACAATTCTTTCGCTTATCCTTGCATATCCCTTTAACATTTGTTAGCACTTAGCAACATGTAAAACCTGACAAACCTCATTTACATGCAAACTGCTCAAAATCTCCCTCTCCTGATGGCCAAGTAATACCCTATAAGTTGAATGATGAAATATTCGCCTGAATCGTTCAAACTGCACAATAGACAGTAGACATACCAAGTAAAGATAGGTATTAGTAAATATTATCTTTTCGTTAATTCATAGAATGACTACAAGCTTCTTTTAGTTGCCGCCTCTGGTGCAGGAATTATGTTCAAGTGCCTTGACCTAAAGAGCATAGATTTAAAAGGCAGCTAACTCTTTGAGCAGTCATGGCGATTAAGCCAATATAAAGCAAAAATTAGCGATTAAGGAGAAAATTAAAACAAAAAAGGCCAAAAAATAGAACAACCAAATTAATATTTTGGTAATGATTACTAACCTGACCCAAGTCAAAAAAGCGTCCGAAGTAGGTAGACCTTTGAAAAGGATCAAATCCAGCAAACTATCACGAGAGGTTAGTTAAAGATTACCAAACAGCCAGCTTCAGCTTGTTATGAACCATCATACTCAAAGAGAAAAAGAGTTCCCGAAATTACTCTGTACATGACTTCAACTCCATAATCGTGATGAGGTTGGTCATTGTACTTCAATGCATCAAGCTGGTTTTGAACTGCTTCTTCTGCACTAAACTATTGCAAAGCCATAAAGTAAATTGATACATAAGCAAGTGCAGAAACCTCCTAAAATCCATGAGTGTTAGAAACTTACACATAATCTTGGACCAAATGGCTTTTTCCTACGAGATTCAAGCCTGCAGCAGATAATGCATAGTTGCAAATAGTTTAATAGAATTTCCCAATAATGGATTATTAAAGATGTAAGTAATTAAAAGTGAAATATCGCCAATTATTTAAGCTTTTAGATGAGGTGGTCATATAATTCAACATGGTATGCAACAAAGATTTTTACCTCAAGTTTCACGGTTTATCACAAATAATTTTCACGCACTTGGCCCAATCTCTGGGAATATACGTGAACTTACTTAACTAAACAAAGCATGATAGAAGCAACGGATACATATAGGCGATATCAACTTTGGAATCAAGGCCTAGCTTGTTGGTACACTTATATAAGATACAGTGTCTACCAGAGTCTTTGTTCAGTGAAAGATCTGTACATCAGTACAGAAATGTAAGAGCTAAAGAGCCTCCAGTTCTAAAAAACTCTCTGTTTATTTCGAAGGATAAATTATTGGGGATTGGAGTTGAATTGTCCCAAACAAGCAAAATGGACATAATGTATTCGGATAACCAACCCAACTAGTTTGAGATTGAGACTTTGTTCTTGTTGCATCAGTAAGCGTAACGGTGGAAGAATTGTGCTTTAACTTAACTGTTTAACGAATTGAAGTTTTTGAAAGCAGCATCATTATTTCATTTACAGTGGTGGTGGCTGACCTCAACTAATGGCAACTCAACACTACCCAAGATCAACCAAGGTAACTGGCAACTTCAGTTCACAATTTCTTGTGAACGTAGTATTGACCAAAATTACAGAAAATCAAACAAACTGTAAAAGTATCAACTCAATAAGTCAAAAACCCCGAGTTCAATCCCTGGGAAGTACCAAAATACTGAATAAATTTGTGATTTTCACTAATCCAATAGCAAAATAAATAACTTTACATCATTTTCACATAAGAACCCAAAAACAACATCTCTGCCTTCACACGATATCGTGTAAGACTAAGTATACACAGTAAACAAGAGAGGGAGATAGAGATGGATACCAATTAGCAGAGAGAAAGTCAGGTACATCGGCAGAAGCAGAGATACATGGGCTGTAAGGCTTAGAAGATCGGAAAGATTTGGGGAAGATAGACAGAGACTGTGGAGATGATGACACAGAGGAGCAAAAGGACATCGTGTGTATGCTTCTCCACACAAAGCTCCGTCAATGATCAATTGAAGAAAAAGCTCTGAATTGCAGCTAATACAACAAGACTATTAATTTCGAACCGTTGGATTGACATTGTAAGGAAATCATACGGTCGTGATCTCATCACCAGTTACCCAGGGAGTTAAACGGCGACGTTCCAAGGAAGCAGTTGCCCAAAATTGCAATTTACAGTTTTCACTAATGTAACACAATTGAAATGCTGGTCATATTATATTCATGAAGCACTCTGCTCCTTCCCGCCACCTCATTGCCGCCGCCGCTTTCACCGATACTGCGTCTGCCGCCGCCAGCGCCACCATGTCATCTGCTCAATCAGTAAGAATACTTTCCTGAAATACGGAATTCACATTAATTCCATTTCTAAACTATTGACGTAACTCTCCTTTACAGTTCCGAGGAGGCAGGGGACGCGGCAGGAGAAACTTTTCGTACCGTCCTTCCGGAGAACGAAGTGAAGAAGATATTGTAACTGGAGACTCTCACTTCAATTCTGTTCGGGAAACCAATCGAAATCTCCGCCCGTCTCCTAATTTTCGACCTTTCCGGCCTAGGGCACCATCGCCAAATATTCATTCTACTCATCATAATTATGGACAATTGCCGCCTCCTCAACCACGTCAGCAGTTTCATCCCAATCAGCAATCCTATAGAGCAATGCCACCACCAGCAGGGTTTTATCAGAATCAGCAGTTCTATAGAGCAGTGCCACAGCCGCCACTAAGACCACAATATTATCAGAATCAGCAGCTCAATAGACCGAATTTTTATGAGAATCAGAAGTTTAATAGACCAAATTTTTATGAGAATCAGCCGTTCAGGCCACGGCCATTGCCTCCCAAGGCTTTGAACTTTCGGAATTGGGAGTATGCTAGACCTGGACCTCCACCTCATTGCGGTAAATTGCATCTCTTTTCAATGTCGCGTTTACTCAGTTTGGGTACATTCAACTGTTGGTACAATTCCAAGCCAGGATAAAAGAAGGGTGTATGTGATATGTTGACAACCAACTTAAAGCTAGTCAATTGATAATGAATCTTCTTGCTTGAGATTGAGACATTGTTGTGGTTGTGTTTTTTTTTTGTTGTTGCTTAGAGGGAAGGATATACATGAAGTTAAGAATCCATGTATTCAAATCGCTATATGGATAGTGTATTATGTTTGTGATATGAGTTTGTAGTCATAAAATATGGTCAATTTAGAAATATTTCTCTGGCTTATTGGACGACAGGATGTGGTAGAGAAAAGTGAAGTACAATATGAGAGGATATATATAGGTATTCTAGGTTGATTATTCTTTATAATCAAACAAAGTAGGACCTACTTGTTTCATATGAAGTGTTCATATGCAAATGGTGCGGAGAAGAGTTGCAGTGCCAGTTATGCTAACTGATACGAAACTTCCACTTTGACAAAGGCGAATTGCGACAAAACTGTATTATGTTGTTCTAATCTAAATGTGATCATGTCAAATGGTCTAACATAGGTATAAATATTTACTTTGGATTCTCTAAAACACATTAAATGCTTACTGAACTTGAAGATACTCTTGTAGAAGAGAACGGAAAGAAGGGGAGGTAAACAAAAGAAAGAGAGGAAGCGGAAACATCATTCCCAGTTGGCTCCTCCCAAAAAAAGCAGTGCATTTTTTTGAATTACCCGAATCTGATATACCGTCCTAGATTAGGAATCCAAACTTCATGCTTTATGGTAGCTCATTTGATAATGTCTGATAAATAAGGAGAAAACTAAATGCTGCCTTTGATAGGGATTACAAAGGAGGTCTAACTTTGCAATAACCACCGTAGTTGAAGAAGGGTAAGACTACTGTGTTGTGAGTCAGGTAGGGTAATAGTAATACTAAAACTTTCAGTTTAGGTAATGATTTTGGAAGCTGAATGAAATCCAGAAGGCTGTCTCAGGGGAAGAGGATTTTTTATGATCGAGAAATCTGTTAGGATCAACTGGAGCCTTTTGAAGTTGGTGATAATGTGTCTTGCCCCTCTACCCTTCTCGACTTAAATACAAGGCTTAGTTCACATGGTACTTGTGACCTGAGTCACAAGTCCCTCAATCTTTTTCCACTTGAAAGCCCTAGTGGCATCAAGTTCACATATGGAGAGGATAAAATCTTACTAGAATAGATGAGAATGTCACAATAGTTGTTTCAGCCTTTTCAAGACAGAAAATTTTCATGACGTAGTTTTTTTTTTTTGGTAAATATACTGAGTTTATTACCAAGTTAGAATTACAAAGCAAAAGAAATAATAAAGAACTGGACATCTCCTAGAACTGTAATCAGCAAGTATTCTATCATAATATGCCCAACCAACTACCTAGTGTTAGAGCCTGCATACATCACAGTGGCTATTCACTTAGGGTACCGATCTAACATCTTCAATGTTTCACCCAATTCAGCTCAATTCTATCTTTGATATGGACCTTTTGAACAGTTTTGCTGACTAGAACTTAACAGCTTCTGCTTTTCTTCTGGAGTATCCTATGATTCCTCTCCTGCCAGATGTAATATACACTAGCTGGTAGTGCAATTTTGAATTCTTCGGCTTCTGGGAGTTTACCTGCAGTTAAATTTATCCCACTCTGCTCCTCTGCCCATCCTGTAGCTTGCCAGTTTAGGATTTTCTGCCAGACTTGGGTTGAGTAGGAGCAGCTGAAGAACAGGTGCTCAGTGTTGTCATTCCCATAATCACACAGGTCATAGCTGATTTTGTCCACACTACCCACGCACCTGGTCTCTCCTTTGTCAGGAGTCTACCATGTAAATTCACATCTCAATTATAGGACCTTGTTAGACCCGCAATCTACTTGATCTAACTACGTGCAGACATGCCAAGGACTTGGGCATTGGTCTTGGCATGGATGATGGCAAAACAATGCAACACAAGTTCAAGATGCTTGGGTTTGGCAAGGCAACTTGAACGTGCATGGCTTACGTGCGGTTAAGGGCATTGGCAAGGCACAGATGTTGACTTGATGGCAAGGCTGTGAAGACTTGGCAATGTCAGGAACAAAGGCAGTTTACCCGAAATTGCTGAAATAAACTAAGTGTTGGAAGACAGCTAAAATATTCTAAGTGTTGGAAGCTGGCTGAAATATTCTAAGTGTTGGAATGAAGCCTGAAATATTCTAAGTGTTAGAATATTAGTATTTCGTGTAGATAAGAATGTAATTTGAATTAAATTATCTGTTGGAAATATAGCTGTTGGAAAGTTAGTTTTGAACCCTGTGATGACAAGTGTCGGACAGGTGTCAATTGTAACCGCCGCAGTACTGCCATTGTGCAGAATTTTGATTTAAAGGTGGAAATTCGTCTAAGGCAAAAAAACAGAGTGTTTCTAGCCTTAGACTAATTCGTGAAGCCTTCCTTTGTATTACTTTAAAGGTTAATAAAGGTGGGACTCGGTCCTGTAATTCTGTTGGTTGTTTGACGCTGCTTTTTTAAGTATGTCCATACTTAGTCAATTTTCGTTGGGTGCAAGTAGGCTGAGTGTTACAGACGTTGTAAGACTGCCTAGAGTGGTGTGCGATAAAAATAATCGACCCTCTTTCAGACCTCTTCTTCATTATACTAGGAATCACGTGTCATGCCAAGAGATGTCTCAGTTTTTCTTTAAGAATGGACAATAGGAGGAAGGAGTGGCTTTGAATTGAAGCTATGTAATGCCATCCCTGCCACAATTTGGTGGATCATATGGTGAGAAAGAAGCTCTAGAATTTTCGAAGACAAAATCGAAAATGTAATTAGTCTTAGGTTGGATGTTAAGGATGTAGAGGCCTTACTCGAGTTTATTAGTTCTGTTCACAGTCAGTAAGGCTTCTTTTTTGTAACTGCTTCCAATCACAAACATTTTCTTGATGCTGGTTTTCATTTATAAAATAATCTTTTAAAAAAACATGAGCTACAGCTCTCCACATGTCTCCTTTGAAGATTTGCTTGAGTAAGACAAGCATGTAGCTCTTAGTTAAATAGCATAAAACAATATCACATGCTTAAATGAAAATCCAAATATGAATTATCTAGGAGCTCATTCTGTCTTAACCTTTATGGACAGAGTTACTTGATACCTGTTGCAGGTATTCCTGGAATTAGTCGAGGTGCACGAAAGTTGGCTTAGACACCATGGTAATAATAATAAAAAAAACTCGGAGTAAACAGGGCGAACTATTTAAGGTGTAAAGTGTTCACAAGGTGTTAGTCTAAGGATCAAAATGTATATAAGGTGAACGCCTCATTTATCAATGTGACTAGCCGTACAAGATTCTTGTCCATGTGGTCACTCGGATTTCTCGGGGCTGCTTGACTTGATGCTTTCTCTTGCATGTTCCATTGTAAAGACTCTGGGACAACTTACCACCTATTGCTGACACATTAGTAGGAGTGAACCGGGAGCATTCATTTTGGCATTAAAAAGTTCCTCTTGCTTGTTACTGTGGAATATATCCTTTCAAGCCATTCCTTTCTGGAATATGCCTTTTAATTGCATCTTAGAAAAGAAAAAAGTTGGTCAAATCATTTCTTTGCTCCCTTTATACCACTATGTTTTGGAACATACCATTAATATATTACTAAACTCATTCATCCAAGTCAGCTGAAATGTGGTCATGATTTTAAGATTGTAGAGGGCCAAATATTTTTGACTCGTGCTGTTCATCTTTGTGATACTTGTTTACTTTCGATGTCTGGCTGTATAGGTCATAGTTTTTGGTCTTAGTCTGCTAAGGTTGGTCTTCACCAAATTGATGAATGGTTTACTTGCCATTATATTTTGCAGAACGATTTACAGTCTTATCATACAACATACTAGCTGATTACCTTGCTAATGATCATCAGAGAAAACTTTATTTTCACATACCACAACATATTTTGGACTGGGAATGGCGTAAAAGAAGTATCCTTTCTGAGCTTGGATGGTGGTCAGCTGATATATTGTGTCTTCAGGTTATGATTCTTTTCTCAATTAATGTTGACCTTCTACACTCTTAATCACAGTGACGTTGTGGAATAGGCATAGATTTATGTTGTATGATTGAGGGTGTTGGAAAATATTCTAAATTTTAATATTTACTGGTTCTCCCTTCCAGTTTGGCATGAAAGGTGCAGTAGTATCAGTGAATTGATAAGTTTGTTTGTAAATGTATGTCTGTAGGCTCCTGCAGAAAATTTAAAAACCATGGTTAAGCGAAGAGATTTTATATTTATAAAAAAAAGAAGATATTTTCCTCCATTTGGTCTTCATCTATATATGTATGTGTATATATGTGTGTAAAAGAGAGAGTTATGTATATAGTGAGAAATAAGAAACATGGGATAAAGAATTGAGAGGATGCGTACAGATAATTATCAATTGAGAGAATCTTTGAAGATATTCTTTTTGTTCACACTCTTCAATATATATTGTTGCATTACTCTATGGGTTACACTAAACTTGTAAGTTTCATGTAATCCTAGTTTATTTGCACAATATATGTAACACTTCTCTTCAATCTGGTGCATACAACGGAGATATATATGTATGTGTGTATGTGTGTGTGACTAGTTTGTAAAGCAAGGAATTTGGTGAATATATATGCAAGCTAGTCATCGATCATATAAACTATGTGGCATTGTGTCCTAAGAGTTTCTCTTTGATAAGTGAAGAGTGACAAACTATGAAGTGCTGCTTGATCATCATGCATAATCTCTTTGTGAATATATCACCAATCTCTCCAGGTTTCAAATCTTTGAATAGTTGCTTCAAGATCATCTCTAACACAATGCAGAAAATCAAAGAAAGTTTATCAACACTTTGTATTCTCTGTATAAAGAAGAGGGTATAGAAAGAACTGAACAGTTAGTAGACTTCTTAGGATCTGTGTAATTATTGTTACTCTCCTTGTATTGACTTTTGGTCTTATAACTTCTTTTTGGAGGTTGCCAGCATGCCCTTAATGCTGAAGAATACAATCTTACCTTTCTAAAGAAAAATATATGTGTGTATGTGCGCATATATTTTATCTTCTCACCAAAGCTTAATATAATCAATCTTGTCCTGTCCCCTCTATAATCATCATTCCAGGAAAGAGAAGTTCTTTTGTAAAGTAATGCAAATCACCAACCCAATTTATCATTCCTAACCTATAAGTCTGTGTTTTGTTGTTTATTTATATAATTTCTAGAAGTAACAATTCATAGTAAGGCGTATGATGTTTCCTCATTTCAGGAGTTTGACAGATTCCAGGAGTTGGAGGCAGAGTTGAAGTTGCGTGGATACAGTGGCATCTGGAAGGTTTTTGATGCTTTCATGCTATTTATCACATATTGAATAATTTTACAGATTATTTGTTGGTGGACTTACTGTTGATTAATATGTTGTGAAACAGAACCAGAGCGAGGGCCCAACCAAACCCAATTGTATCTGTATTTTTCCCAATTCATACATTATAATATACATCATTAGTCAACATTTTGTTGTGAAGTGCAATGTGTAGAGGAATGAGGACCCAATAATAAATTTAGCAAACATCTTGGAGGGAGGCTTTCTTACTTGATTTTGGAATGCTGAATAATCCTCTGTGTGTTTCAAAACAAGGAGGGTTTATAATTTGAGTTTCTTATTCGCTAAATCAGGACCATTATATGATTTCTTTGATAAACTCCATGTCCTTTGTTTCATAGTACTACTTTTTTGTGCCATGTGGAATTGATTAACTGATTAACATGATTATATTTGTTGTTTGATGTAGAGGCGTACCGGAGATCCAGCTGATGGATGTGCAATATTTTGGCATGCATCAAGGCAAGAAAATTCTATTCCTTTGCACCCTCAAATCGGAAGAATAGACTAAATTGACAATGCTGGTACTTAATTGTTGCATGAGGAAGCCCTTAGTTAAAAATTTTTTTGTTTATTGATCCAGTGTTTTGTACATTTGTTCTAGTCATGCCTTTGCAGATATTTGATACTTTTAGCTGTTATGTGTGTTCTTCAGTGGCTTTTATCTAGCTTCTCTTTTCTGGATTTTATGCAGTTCTTACAGGCTCTATTTTTCTAATAGTTAGTCCTCAAAATTTGTCTTCCTTCCTTGGCAATCCTATAGCACTCTGTTGCCCATATATAAATGAATTAAGGATTGATAAAGTGTTCTTTATGGAGGAGTGCTAACAGCATAATACTTCTTTCTGCACCGGCAAACACAATCAGCCATTCAGTCTATCATGTTTTAGTGTGTATTGTTTCCTTGATAAACTCATCACATTTACTTTCCTCATTCTATGATCAACGTATTTCTTTCTGCATTAGCAAACATAATCAATCACATTTTAGTGCATATTGTTTCCTTGATTAACTTGTCAGATTTTACTTGCCTTATGCTATGATCATCATCGTTTGAACTTCCACGAATATCAAATTTTGTCCCTGTAGTTCTTATATTGTTAGTATTTTGCTTCCTGGTTTCCACAGATTTGTATCTTTTGGCAGTTCTACACCTAATATTATATGGACAAATGTTAAACTCTTGTCGTACTTCATTGCCAGTGATGGTTGTTTTCTAATGACAACTGCTGGTCCATATATGATATATCATTTCTGGTAAAACATAGTCACTGATTTTGGCTGTTTGAAAAGCTTGTATATAAGCTATTGGATATATTGTACCGATTTGCATAGCAATGAGTTACTTTGATGTGCTTACTAGCTTCAGTGATTCTTAACTATGTGTCTGTTCAATGTAAACATTGGTGTCACAGAATCCAGTCTTATGTTACATCATTGCCACTTTTGTAGTGTCTCTGGTAATGTGCATTTCTATTGGTGTGAATTCTGTACTATAGCTAAGCTGGAACTTGCTTGATATGCTCGCGGTCATTTAAACATGCTGGTAGTCATTTCTAGACCTTGGCAAATATAATTTGGCTGTATGTCTAGAGATCCGCGATTCTGGCATATTAATTACTTTTGCTTGATTAGTCTCAGATCCTCACTGCACTATTCAATGATTTGTGTTATCATCTTAATTTTAACCTTTTAGCGTATATCTTTTGCAAGATGCAGTACGTGTGATGACATCTAACTACTGGTCCATGATATTATCTTGTCTGAATTTAATTTAAATTTTTTATGTTAGATTCAAATTGGTGCATGAAGAATTTGTTGAATTTAAAAAGTTTGGGCTTCGGGATAATGTTGCCCAGATATGTGTATTTGAGGTGGGTAAATTCTTCGTAAATATTTCATCGATTTACTGTGGGTATCTTCAAGTTCAAAACTCTCTTTTCTGATGTTGCGTTCATATATTGCTAACAGTCTCTTGGTCAGCAAAATAAGAGTTCACCAGCTCCCTTAGCAAGGTAGGTCTTCTTTGTTTTGAGAGTTGCACTGTATAACAACTTACTCTTGAATGTTTGATTTGTACCTTATCATTCAAATATCTGTTGAGGGCTTTCTTATTTTTTTCCTTTTCCCCAACTAAATTTTTGCACTTGCAGCCCTGGTCACTCCAGTAAGGTTGTAATTTGTAATACTCATGTGCTTTTCAATCCTAAAAGGGGAGAGATTAAGCTCGGACAGGTACTTATTGTCAATTAATACTGTCTTTTCAATTTTCACCACATCAATGTGTGCATGAATTTATTTCGAAACAGCTATCCAGTACTTGTATATCCTTTACTTGGTAGTTATCCAATCATACATTACTCTACTTCACACATTAGCAACCTGCTAGATTGTAGTCATTGCTCATATATGTATCTTTACTGATTTCCCTGTGTGCTAAAATGCATTTAAAGTGAAACTAGTATTTATCATGTTTCTGTGATAAGTGAATACAACCTCTGTTTATTAGAGGAAAGTGCCCCCTCCTGTCTCGCCCCGTTTCCATCCTACTTCCCCCATTTAGTATAGCATACTTGGCAGATCTGTCTCGTTTGTTTACTCATAAATTTGGTTTGCTTTCAATTCATGATTGACACAACTTCTTTAGTTAAGCATTTTTAGATGCAAGGGAGATACCACTTGATTGGATTCAACTCTTCTTCTGTTTAGTGTAAATAAATTTTGTGACAACCAGGTTAGGGTGCTTCTGGATAAGGCTGGTGGTGTTTCAAAACTTTGGGACAATGCTCCTATTGTAATTTGTGGAGATTTTAACAGTACACCAAAGGTGGGTTCAATAATTCCCATCGAAGCGCTTATGACATGTTTTTCCATCAGTGCATATATTCTACTCTTACTTACATGTGAGAATGTTATGTTGTGCAATAGTTCTGTTCATCTTTTTACACTTCCCAGAATCCATGCAATAATTCCTTATTCTTCTTCTCCTTTACCAGAGTCCATTATACAACTATCTTGCCGAGGAAAGAGTAAGCTTCAGATAATATTTTCTTTCTTGTTGCTGCCCCCACCCCTTTTTCTTCTGTGCCTTCTCTAAAGATATGATGATTCTGTGCTTTGGAATGCATTTTGGATATTTTTTCCCACAGCTAGACTTATCAGAAGTGCCTCGGGATAAAGTGTCAGGACAGGAATCAGCTACAATTAATACAGTGAAGCACAGCTTCAATGCTAGTGCTAGGTAACGACTTCTTACCTTGTTAAAAGAAATTACGTTAAATTCATAGAGACTTCGTACTACATTGTTTCCTCCTTGACCTTTTCTTCTGAATTCCTTGAAACAGCTCATGTATAATCCTACAAGTTTTCTCCTTCAATATCATTGCTCAACTATGCCCCAATCCCTAGCTATTTGGGGTGGACTATATTAATCCATCCTGTATATCATTCTTCTCTATTTAGGTCCAGTACATTTCAATACTTGTATATAATGTATTTTTGATGTAAACCAGTGACTTTCTAAAACTAGAGGTTCTAAAATTCACTCTTATTGCTACACTGGCATACAGGTATATAATCAAATTAGAAAGACTTTTGACAAACTCTGGACTTGATGCAAGTGTAACAACTAATGATTAATCCCTATAGTTGGTATTGCTTATATGGATTCTTTGTTTTTTTCTTTGGCTAAACTAAGAGATTAACATTGTAGGGAGATGTGAATTTGGCTTGTAGGGATTGCAGTGAAAAGAATAATAAAATGCAAGATCATTATGGGCTGTCCACCGGTCCTTTCTTTGGATTTGTTGATCACATATTCATGTTGAGATTTAAGCATGGACCTATTAAAAATTGCATTTGAGTTTCTATATTTTATATTAAGGAAGGATCTTGTGTTCTTTCTGTAAATGAAGGAAGATTCACATTTACTTCTCTATTTGATCTAATCATTTCTTATGTTGTGTTTTGGATGCGTGGGAAGCCCTTAAATTAAGTATTTAATTATTATTTTAGTAGCTTTATTTATTATTTTAGAATAGGGTTTATGTTACATAGTTTTATAATGATTAGGTTATGCTAATTTGGAATCATAAGAATTAGACTTCCTATTGATGTGATAAGACTTCTATTTAAAGGGGATTTTGATGAATAAACTGGTATGTCATATTTCAGTAAAAAGCAAAAGATTGGAGTTCTCTCTTCCATTGAACGCTAAGGTTTCAGTCTCCCTTCAATGAGCTAAAGTTATATACAAAAATAGGTCGATCTTGGAATTCGATGCAAGGGAAAGTCGAAGTCAATTGATTTAGATTTTCTTACATAGTCCTGTGACTCAATCCTTCTCTAAGAATCCTAACATGTTGTCTTCTATTTGATAAATAACTCACCAAAAGTGGGGCCCATTGTTTCTGAGGATTTGAGTTTGGCTTATAGGGATTGCAGTGAAAATACAAGATCATTATGGGTTGTCTATCTATCATTTCTTTTGATTTGTTGATCACATATTTATGTTGAGCTTGAAGCATGGGCCTATTCAAAAATGCAATTGGGTTTCTATTTTTTATCAAGGATCTTGTATTCTTTCTATTTTTGATTGCTTTCTGGATCCACCCTTGATGTTTCTAAAACTGGATTTCTCTTTTGATACAACAGACACCAGGATGCAGTTAACTCTTCTCAAAGCTCTGAAGTGGCTAGTGAGAGAGAGGTAAAAGACAATAAGATGGCATCAGCTGAACAGAAATTTGATACTCGAGAAAAAGATTCAGGAACTGGATCTTCTGCATGTATCTTATCTCAGCCTCAGAGTTCTGTAGAATATGAGCCAGGAATTTCTTGTATGGTTATCTCATGCTCTGAAAGTACAGCTGATTTGCCTAGAGTAATCCATGGTAATGTAGCTGACAGTTTTGGTCAAACTATTTCAGTTCCTTTTGTTGTTTCTAGAGAAAATCCAAGTAGTTCTTGTGATGAAAGCTCATTTTTCTAGTTGAAGGTACGAGTCATGAAGCCAATTCATTAGAATCTCGTCAAGAAGATGAATATGATAAGGACTCTGAGAGTGGATATAACAATGCCGACCCTAATGCCACATCTACCTCTTCTCACAAAAATTTTGTAGCAGAAGTGCGTTCAGGAATTGATTCAGAGAGAGTTAAGGATGGGCAGTCCAATGTAGGTGATTTTGGTTCTGAAAATGTTTTGAGCATTCACAGGCCTATAGTACCCCATTGTTCAGATGTGTCATCGACGGGGCTATTTTCTGATTCTTCAGATGTACATGAAGTTTGTCTTCCAGAAAGCTCGGAAAGTGTGTCGTCAATTGGTAAAGAGAGTTCCCCTAAAATATCACGTGAACTTAAAAACTCATACACAGAGACTTGTTTTGATGTCTTGTTGGACGAAAAGATGGCCAACTTGTCACTTAGTGTGGTCTCTGAAGGCACAAAAGAAAATGAACTTTTGGTTGAAAATCGTGAAGCATTCTTGTCCCAGTTACATGATGAAGCTGGTTCCTTTCCATCAGACTCTGACCAACTTCAAACAACTTCTCTTGAGGAATTGGATGAGTCATTAAAGAAGTGTGACGGTTCCTTAGAGTTGCGTTCTTTAAGTGATGAGATTGCAGATGATGCTCCTAATTTGGATTCTGAGGTTGTTGACAGAGAGAACTCGATTTATGATCCATCAGCTTGGACGCCAATTGATATAGAAACCGCTACAGGCAATGCAGATTGCAAACTATTGGAACATAATCTGAAGTTGACAAGTGCATATAGGGAAGTAGAGGTTGCTCTTATTAAAAGAAGCTTTTAATCTGTAGCTTTTTCCAATCATACGGAAGATATGAACAATATATTCTTCTCTTGGCTGGTAATTTGGTTACTACTTGCTCATTTTTTAACTCTGCAATTCACATATTGGCAGTTGCAGGATATTTCTGGAACAAGAGATTCAACAGGAGAACCTGAGGTGACCAGCTATCACAGGCTTTTCATGGGTACAGTTGATTATATATGGTGAGCATCTTTTGAGTTCTTCCTTAGCTTCTCCTGCCTTTTTGTTCGCGGCATATTTTAAATGCTCTTGATATGAAGGTACCTAAAGAATCTAACCACAATCTGTGGTTAGTGGTTTTGGTATTCTATCAGTTAGAAATCAAGAATGACATGAGAAACTTATTGTTCAAATTACACTCAGGCGTTCTGAAGGCCTTCAGACTGCAAGGGTGCTTGCTCCGATTCCAAAAAATGCCATGCAATTTGTGAGAGGTTTCCCTACTAAGGTATATAAAAGAAACTCTGACTAGTTTCTTTACGGAACAACAGGGCTGATTCATCCTTTCTGCACAGAACTTTGTTTTTATTATGCATGGGGAAACATTTGTTTGATCTCCTCTCATATAATGGCCTTCAAAATTTAGTGCTGTAATTTAATTTGCGATAGAGGTGAAATGCAACTTAACTTCCTGCAATTCTTTATCACTTCTTTACCTGCTGCCTTATGGATAGCCTGTAAGTTAACTTTTATGTCACATTAGTACAGATTTAATCCTTGAAATATTAATTCATGATCATCGACTTACTGTCATATAATTGAGAGAAGCTCAGATACAGTTTCCAGGTTAAGATAGATGCACATTTGTTAACCTAAACCTGTCAGGTAGGGAAGTTTCATGAGACTGTTGAGTGCAAAGAGTGTGAGGATATGAGAATAGAAAGATGTATTCATGATTTGATAGTATGAGTATTTCAACACTTAAACTTTAGGTGTCAAACACGGCGCAAGACATTTGCCCAATGTGGACAATGTTTAAGGTTTTGCCTTTAAAATTAACAATCCAAATATGACCCCTGAAATTACGGGAGTAACTTACTTTGGTGAGAAATGTAAGTCTAGCTAAATATAAATTTTGCATCTAAAGTAGGGCTAGGCTTCTATGGCCATGAACATCACAGGGAAACTTTGAAGTTCCTCAGAAAGGTAAGTTCCATTTTGATCAAGAGGTAATATGCTTATTCAATTTGGAAATAATATTGAATTTGAAGATGTAGAAAAGAAAGTTATCCATAACTGGAGAAAAATCCTTAGAGGTTGTAAGAAATAAAAGAGAGGTTTGAAAGAATTAAAAGAATATGGAAAGAAATGTCTTACACCTGAATCCTTTTTTGGCCACGCTTAACAATGGACAAGATTGATTTTTCCCTTTTTGATGTGGTCACCAACACTATACTACATTAGGTCTAATTATTTACACTTACACGGTTACACATATCTAACACTCACTCTCAAGTTAATTCATGCGGTCATATATCCTGAGCATGTTTCATGTTATTGATCAAGCCAAACAATGTTTTTGTAACTGTTAATATTATGCACCCTCTCGGTTCCACCAGATAAAGCCAAAAATTGTAGAACTGGGAAAACAAAGAAAACTTTGGCAAGTTGGGTGGCGTAAGGCCGTTCTCTGTTATGCGGAAGATATTTGGATCTCTATCTAGATAATAGATGCTTCAATACCATGTGAATAGGAGGAAAGTTGTTTGGCAGTGTAGTCTAGCAATCAATGAAGTTGGAAAGATAAGGATGGGAGACTAAGGTTCAGATCTTAGCTTAGGCAAAAAAGCTAGTTTATTTCGTTTCATCTGTCTAACTCTGTAAGAGAGTTATGCAGTATCTGTTATGATGGGAAGATCAGATACCTGATTTGGTGGCAAGATGCACACTAGTTGGCCCAAACAGCATTATTATTTGAAAGAACTGTTGTATTTATAACTTGATAATTTGACGGAAGCAAGACTTACCTATTTGTAATTGTCAAACATATAAAACGTAATATGGGAAATACTTAACATAAGAGACGTGACACTATTCAATGAGTAACGGGTGTATTTTAAGTGTCAAACATAATTTAGATCATGCAGGATAACAACTAACATAAGATATTAACGCTTCTTATATTCTACACTCACACTTGGGGGTCATTTGGATGATGGCTAGTTATGCAAGGATTTTAATATATGTAACAATTTTATAGAATGTTATGATAACACTGGGCTGATATTAATTATGTGGGGATTGCAATGTATGAATAATACATATCATAGCTTTGAGGATATTTGTCAATTTAGGTGCTCTTATTTAGATTGCTGATATGAGTAGTCTTATTTCACATCTATTCTGCATTAAGTAATACATAAATTCCTGCATAGATTTTTGTAGTATTAGTAATGGAGAAGTCTATTTCAGAAACCAAATTCTGTACTATTTGTTATACATGATTCATTTTAATAAATCAGAATTTTATGTCAGAAACCAAATAATTTAGTTATATTGAATTTTATATCGGAATTATTTTTTCTTATATGACAAACCAAACGAGCTGTTTACAATAAGAAGACAGAGACTATAGAAACACCATTCGAGTTATGCACTTAAACCTTTAAGAAATTCACATTAATTAATTGGCTGGTCATTTATCCTTCTGAGAGGCAAGTGGGTATTTCTAAAGGGCTGAGACCGGGATCACTTAAAGCATGAGCAAATTTTAGCAGCCAGTAACATGTCCATCTCCATAGTCAGTAAAAGCTAGATTGACCTCCTTTGAAGTATTATAAGTAGCATTTTTTATTTCTCTTGTTTTTAATTTTTATAATGGTGCAGTCATCTAAGAACGGAAATTATTTTTGGTGGTTCTGGCAAAGCAGTCATTTTCAATCTTCTAATAATCATTGGTAGATGGGTTTTTTTTTTTTTTGAAACCGTACAATCTATCAAATGGAAACCAACAATGCAATTGCAAAAAATGCATAATCCATACACCAAACATTTCTGGGATGGTAAAAAACACATGATCCGTGAGCTGTTTCTTTAGTTCTTCTTGGCATGCCTGAGCACATGACATACGACTCAATTGTTTGTAGGGAAAAAAGTACATATTGGAATTAGTTAGTTCAGTTGTCTATGAACCATGCAGTTTCATGGTAGACATGAAACTTCTAAGGGTATGGGCTCCCAGTAGTTGCAGCTGTAACATGGATAAGATCTGCAAATGCCCCGTTCTCTTTTATAGAGCCCGATATTCATACGAACTTTACATTAATAGATAGCATGAAGTGGAAAAAATTTATTACTCTATTACAATGCAGTCGAATTGGCTTGTTCTGTTACAACTCTTACATTTGTTAGATGCACTTTTCATTAACGATTTTTCTTTTAGCCATATGACTATGTGTTGAACAGATATTCTTCTTTCTTTGTTTTGCTACTATTCAGAAATGGGGAAGTGATCATATTGCTCTGGTTTCGGAATTTGCTTTTACAAATGATATATCGGTCCACAATACTAGCGTCCAAAAACAGTAAAATTATGTCCACTCCAAAGGACTATACGAGTTTTCAGGTAAATAAAAGTTGAAGCTTTTTCATATAGTCTTAAGAGGATCATTCCCTCTGGTTTTCTACATGAATGTGTTGGTACTGTCTTTTCTCTTGAATTTGGAATTTCTAGAAGTTATATACCAACGGTCCATCTTATAGCTTCATCCTTTGCAGTAAGTATAACTTTTTGTTCTACTAGGGGGGGATGAAGGAATAGATTCATCTTGGAAGAGCTTCAATCTGGATATGAAGAAAGGATGAAGGTGTTTAAGGGCACTAATGATTCAAAGTACTAGTGCATCGATAAGTTAAAGATACACGAGTTCTGCTTTACAGGTAGTCTTTACTCTATCCCTTTTACCCTAGTGTTGGGAAGAAGTGGACTCTAGAGAGAAGCAGATCGTTGTAATATCAAGTTCTTACCGCAACACATTTTGCGATCGTCAGAGTGTTTATCCTTAATTTTGAAGGCTTTTTGTTTGCTAACTTCTTTAGTATTCTTTGATCTCTAATTAAGCTTCAGATAAGATGCTTTAATATAGTATGTATTGCATTAAAAAAATTATTTACAAAGATATCCTCCACTTCTTATAGTTGAAAAGATGCAAAAAAAAAAAAAAAAAAGTTTGAGGGACAATTGGGTCTTTTATCATTTTAATCCATGCATTAAAACTATTGCATTGCTAATACCTAAAAATCTATGGTATTAGCAATGCACACCTTAATACACAACAAAGTGTCATTAGTTATACGTAGGTTGAAAAAAAATACCAGACAGGTGCTTATAATACGTAAGGCTTTAAACATGCATTATTTTTTCTAAGACACTTTACCAAACAACAAAACACATATGATACAAGTTTTATTCATCAAATACTTGTCACACATTAATTACGTTTATAGTAAATTGTATTTATTTTTACCAAACAAGCATAATACGTTTTGAGATATTTCAATATATTTATATTACATGATATTAACTTTTAATACATAGCATATTTATCATTGTATTGCATCAATGATACTCTCTTCGTCCCTATTTACTGTCAAAATTTCATAATTTGATTTCTCTTTTTTGTCATTTTTGAAAAATCAAGGAAGTACAAAAAAATTTTTTATTATATTCTCAATTTGTTGTCTTTGGAAAATTTAGTAAATAAATATGTTTGGAATTGGATAAGGAAAATATGGTATACACACTATCTCAATTATTATTTTTTTAATAGGTGTATCAAATCAAAATTTAAACAATTAAATAAAGACAAAAAAGAATGGTAAATAAAAAAAATATAGCTAATATGAATAATAATATTTATTAAAACTTACTCATACAAGTAGTTCTTTTCTTTTTTAAACACAATATTAAGTCACACGTTGATGACACATTGTGTCTATTTGTTATCAACTAAGCCTAATTTTTTAAAAATATTTATAATATATCTATATTACATTGTTTTTTTGTGCCCTTTTCACTAAAAAACAAAGCTATATTTTCTAAATCTTGCAGTTCCTTAGTCGTAGAAGTTTTGCCCCCAACTTGATTGTGTTGGAAATAATATTAGTATTTTCTTCAAATAACCTCATTTTCTCTCTCCCTCCATTTCTCCACACACCTCACGATAGGTAGAGACTTTATTTTTCAAAGTGAAAAACGTTAGTAAATTAAATCAAGTTAAACTCAAAAATGAATATGCAATTGTATAAACTAATTAACGCCTAGCTGCCCCCTCCCCACCTACACATTAATTATTTTTACACGTTTGAAAGAAACTACCAACCAATTTATAATCGTTACGGAAGTGCTGGCGTCCATTTTCTTCTCATTTTGTCTTTTCCAAGACGCATCATTTATAGTCATAAAACTAGTCGACTAGTATATATCTATTTAACAATTCATGTCTATGGGTTGAAAAAATGACTTAAAAAAATATTAAATTATAATAAAAGAGTAAATTTATTTAGCTTTTTAATGTACTGAAAATTTAATAAAATTGTGACATATAAATAGAGAAGAAAATTTCGATATGGACGATAGAGGGAGCCAAAGCGTTACTAGTTATTTCAGTATGGATGATTGAGGCGCTGAATCATTACTAATTATTTTAGTATCGGATATATATTTCAAAAAAAAAAATGGTATGTATTAGTAATTAATAATAATGCAGACCAAGATTTTTACTAAGGAGTGCCCAAGATATAAAATAAAAGTCTATAAGAGTTGTTATAAAAGATATAACACACAACTTTAAGTTATTTTTGGAACCCCTTAACTATTAAACTAAACCTTGAACTTGTATCAAGGGGTGTCAACATTTATATATATTTATTAAATCAAATTTTAACATATATATAGAATGTAAATATCCAATGAAGGAATATCGCTTGACAACCCTTGCCCTATTAACCGTTATGATTTGACACAAAAAAAATATTGAAAAATACTTAGAAACAAGGTGATAAACCAATTAAACCATACACATCAGTTCACAAGTTACATCCGGGCTAAAAGGGGAAAATGACATAAATAGTCTCTTAACTATAGGATATAGGAGTAGGTCTAAAATGATCCCTTAACTATACACTTAACATATATAGTCCTTTAACTATTTAAAAACTTGTCAGCTTTGGTCCCTTAACTATAAATTTACCGATTTTAGTCCCTTATAAAGTTACCGATTGTAGTCCTTTAAGTATTCAAAAACTTATGATGTTTGGTCTTTACCCATTTCTTTAATACAAGTAGCTTAGGTTTATTTTAACAAAAATATTCGTGAAATTAAATCTTTACCCATTTTTAAAGTTGTTTCTCTATCCCCACCTTTTTTTTTTCAAAATACTGTTATTAAAAGAACAATAACGTCTACAATTCAAAATAAAAATTGATGAGGAAACAAGATATAAATACTAATTTTGTTCAATGGAGAATAAAATTAAGCATATAATTGTTTTAATGACTTGAAGTCGCACTTGAATATTTTTATTGGTGTGGATTTTATTGAATTCACTCAAATTCTTTACTTAAAACAAAATGAATAGAATAATAAAACTGATCTATTTAAAAATAATTTTGAAAAATTACAAATATATCATTTATACAATTTTATATTTTTTAGAAATTAACAAATTATGTTCAATGAAGTCGTTGAAGTACAAACGTTGAATTTAACGGGGAATATCTTTTTCCTTTTATAATAAAATTTAGCATATTTAAGGTAAATATGCTTCATTTATCTTGTATTGAATAAAATTGACTTATATTTTCCTTACTCGTGAATTTTATTTTGAATCGTTAAGGTTAAGGTTCTTCGCATTAGGTTAATTTGAAGAAAATGAAGCGGAGAGAGAGAAACAACAAAAAAAATTGCTAAAGATTTAATTTCTCGAGACATGAATTTGGTTAATATGAACCTATACTATTTATATTAAAAATGGAAAAAGACCAAACCTGATAAGTTTTTGAATACTTAAAGGATTAAAATCGATAATTTTATAGTTAAGGGACTAAAATCGGTAAGTATATAGTTAAGGGACCAAAGCTCACAAGTTTTTGAATAGTTAAAGGATTATATTCGTCAAGTGTATAGTGAAGAGACTAAAATCGATAAGTGTATAGTTAAGGAACCAAAACTGACAAGTTTTTAAATAGTTAAAGGACTGTATCCGTCAAGTATATAGTTAACAGACCATTTCAGATCTACATCTATAGTTAAAGGGACTATGTGTCATTTTCTCGCTAAAAACGACATTTTTACATTGTAGAATAACTCAAATATTTGAGACAATAAGAAGTAAAAATAGAAAACCAAACTCAAAGTCAGGTATTTTATATACAAAATGATATAAAATTAATTATTTAATTTACAATCAAATTATTGATTAACCCGTTTAAAAAAAACTTCAAACAATTAAAAATTGATAACCAAAAAAAATAAACCCATTTACAATAATATCAATAAATTAATAATTTTTTCGATTCAACTTATCTCTTCGATTTAATTTTAGACCGCCCTAGTTAATAAAACAAAAGAATATTTATTAAAAGAGCTAAAAATAAAAGTTGAACAAATAGGAAGAAAGATACCCGTCCAACATGTTCTCTCACCAAAAGTATGATTTTCATGGCACTAGAAAAACTGGCCCAAAACAAGGGCCCACAGCTCTATGTAGAAAAGGCTGCAAGTCTACAATAGGGCCAACATTTTATCCTTTTATTAATTAAAAAAAAACTTATACGTAGAATCACTCTTTTATTTTTTGATATTTTACTTTTCCTTTTATGTCACATCTATGTACCAAAACACACACCTTATCTTATTGTTAAAAAAAAATCTTTTTAAAATTCAATCCCAATCTCCACTTTCTTAATTTATAAATATTCTGATCACTTATTTTTTTTAAAATTATTCTCTTAAAAAATATAAAAGTACATACTAGTTAAGAAGCATATTATATTAAAGAAGGTTAAATATATTAATAATCTTTTGAATACTAAAGTTTTTATTTATTTCAAACTATTAAAAAAAAGTCCAAGAATTGAATGTAGTTCATATGTTGATTTTTGACCATCAACTCTTTTTAAAATTCAATCCCAATTTTCACTCTCTGGCTTATAAGTATTGTGATGAATCACTATACCAATTTAAAGACCATCTCCTCACTCTCTCTCTTTAAATTGTGTTTTAAAGGTTTCTTATGCTCTTGTCTTTAATTGTTTTTCTTAGCTTTTTAGTTTATCGAAAATAACGTGTCTATCTCTGCGGGCGGTAGGGTAATAATATAGTTTGTGTATACATATATGTCATTGTTGTTGTAATATTGATTGATGTTTGTTGTTCTTTTTCTGCAGGTGGTTGTTTGATTTTGGGCTGAGTTTCTGGTGAGGTTGTTCTTGACTATTGTTTGCCCCCTTTGTTGTTAAACTACCCTTAAAATGTTGTAAAAATTCAATCTTGACTACTGGGGAAAGTCAACCTTTGTAGGTAAAACATTGCCTTAAATAATAGACTCAATCTTGATTATAGGATTAAACTGCCCTTCAAGTGTTTGATTTTGGGTTTCTTAGAATTTCATCATCAAAATGAATGAATCTAATCCATCTTCAAATTCAAGAAACCTTCCTGATTTCAAACAATCTGTGAAACTTAAGTATGTTAAACTTGGTTATCATTACCTTATTACTCATGGAATGTACCTGTTTTTGTCACCTCTAGTTGTTATTATTGCTGCTCAACTCTCAACATTCTCACCAAATGACTTTTATGTTCTTTGGGATCAGCTTAGGTTCAATCTCATATCTGTTGTCATTTGTTCCACCCTTTTGGTCTTTTTGTCTACTGTCTATTTCATTACCCGTCCTAGACGGTCTACCTTGTTAATTTCTCGTGTTATAAACCCGAAGATGCTAGGAAGTGTACAAAGGGGACTTTCTTGGAGATGTCTAAGTCTGTTGGAACATTTTCAGATGGAAATCTTGAGTTTCAAAGGAAGATTGTTGAGAGGTCTGGTCTTGGTGATTCAACTTACCTCCCTGAGGCTGTGACTAATGTACCGCCAAATCCTTGTATGGCGGAAGCAAGAAAAGAAGCTGAAGCTGTCATGTTTGGAGCTATTGATGAGCTTCTTGCTAAAACCTCTGTTAAGCCTAAGGATATTGGGATTTTAGTTGTGAATTGTAGCTTGTTTAACCCGACCCCTTCTTTGTCCGCGATGATTGTTAATCATTATAAACTTAGGGGGAATGTTATTAGCTACAATCTTGGAGGAATGGGTTGTAGTGCTGGTTTGATCTCGATTGATCTTGCGAAAGATCTTCTTCAAGTCCATCCCAACACTTATGCCTTAGTGCTTAGTATGGAAAACATTACTTTGAATTGGTATTTTGGTAATGAGAAATCCATGCTCCTTCCGAATTGTTTATTCCGGATGGGTGGTGCTGCTGTGTTGCTCTCAAATAAACGATCTGATAAGAAACGATCAAAGTACCAGCTGGTCCATACTGTTAGAACTCACAAAGGTGCTGATGATAAGTGCTTCACATGTGTTTACCAATTGGAAGATTCCGATGGAAAAGTTGGCGTCTCTCTGTCAAAAGAGCTGATGGCAGTAGCTGGCGATGCTCTGAAGACAAACATCACAACATTAGGTCCTCTTGTGCTTCCTATGTCTGAGCAGTTCCTTTTCTTCGCCACATTGGTGGGAAGGAAGCTATTGAAGGCGAAGATAAGGCCTTATATCCCCGATTTTAAGTTAGCATTTGAGCATTTCTGCATTCATGCTGGTGGAAGAGCTGTACTGGATGAACTAGAGAAAAACCTTCAGCTTTCTGATTGGCATATGGAGCCTTCACGAATGACACTTCATCGATTTGGCAACACTTCAAGCAGCTCCCTTTGGTACGAATTGGCCTATTCGGAAGCTAAAGGAAGAATCAGGAAGGGAGATCGAACGTGGCAGATAGCATTTGGTTCAGGATTTAAGTGTAACAGTGCTGTTTGGAAGGCTTTGAGAAGTATAAATCCAGACAAGGAGAAGAATCCATGGATGGATGAAATTCACCAGTTCCCTGTTGATGTTCCAAAAGTTGCAAGAATCTAAACAACTCAATGGAACTTAATATTAGCTAAGTGCATCCTAAATGTGTAAAGTCATTAGTTGATCCAAATTTGTTTGAGTTTCTAAAAAGTTTATGAATATTGAACTACTTGTTTTCAAATCTTTGAATGTCCAAGTATACCTGCCACGGACTTAGAGTCTTACTAAAGCACAGCTTTGTGCTGCCACGGACTTAGAGTCTTACTAAAGCACAGCTTTGTGCCGCACTTGACAATTTATTCGCTAATCTTTCAATCTTGTAAGTTCCAAGTGAAACGTGACAACACCTCTCATTATGTTTTGTCACTAGACTAACAATATACTTGTTTTCTTATATATTTACTGGATTTTTCAATATAAATATAAAATTCGCGTAAATTACCAATTTCAATACAATCCCCTTAAATATTAATATGTAAAATTCTTATCTAGACAGGGCACATGTCATTGGGATTCACTGTGTAATATTAAATTATTTCATCTAACATGTTTATGTTGGAGAAGAATTTTTTGAGAATTATTGATCATCCACCCCACACAAAAAAAAAGTATAATTCCAAAAAAAAAAAATAGTGAAAAAGATTCTAATTGTCCTTTGGGGAGGAGAATATGATTTTATAGGAAATTACTATTTTGTAATTTTCTTCCTCAAAAGAACAATGAAAATCGAAATATGTACCTATTCAATAACATATTAATTGTTGTTCTTCCAATTTACTTCAAGTGAAGTCTTATGTAATATATCAATATAGTTACTTATTTAATTATTTTTTTGTCCGTCTTTTATTGATTCATCGCATCTTCTTATTAGTGGTGATAAATAAAATAATAATTTTATTATTCTTTGAATATAATAATAAATAAATAAAATTGAATGGAGTAAAATTTTAGAATTGAATATAACATTTGAAATTGGAGACGACAAACTCTTTAATGGAAAAAAGAAAAAAAAAAGATATTTTGTAAACATATGGTAATTGCCGACATGACAAATCACAAATGTGAAGCTCGCCACAAGGCCAAACAAAATATTTGACTAATCTTATCACATTAAATTAGTGTTGTCATAAAAAATAATTTAATATTTTTTTAATTTTAGTTTATATACATATACGCTAGTTTTATTTGTTATTGAATATAAAAAAGAAAGAAAACTTTTAAAACTTTTAGTTTATAATTAGATATAGATATTTCTTTCTTTTTTAAGAAAAAGAAAAAGAAACTTTTTTGTTGATAGTGGGGCTCCAACCCACAACGCTAACACTAACGTGAAAAAATATTTTCATCACCCTTTCTTATTATTGGATTATTAATTAATTTTGTTAGAAGGTCTATTAGGGGTGTTAATAGAGGTGTTTGTGGTTCGGTTTTGATCAGTTAACTGATTTTTAAAATTTAAAATTAAACTTGACCAAATCAAACAAATATCGATTAGGTTTGAATTGATTTGTTAACAATAACCATAAACAACCTTAGGGTTCACAAGTAAATAACATATGTATTTATTAAATTTTCGAATACAAATATAAGATCTACGAAAAAGTTAGTGGATCCGTTCGAAACCTATGAAATTTCTCATTTAGCTCTGTCTTTAACCGTAAATCATTTATCAAAAATAAAATGATCATCTTAAAATTAAATTATTACAAAATATAAAAATATATCTTTTTATGAACTAAAAAGAAAAATGAACTATTAAATTGGGGGGAGAGAAAGTATATTCTTGACAAAACTTACAAATAAAGTGAACACCCCTAGGCCCTATACAAAACTACCCCAAGAAAGCATTATTAAGATGTTATTTATACAGTATATATTTAAAATAGATGTACGAGAAAACAGAGAACTGGAGAAGTAGGCTTTTTTTTATTTTTAATAATTATGTATTCGAGTCAATTTATTTATTCTCTTAATTAATTTAACGGAAAAATATAATATCTCCTACCAGCAAAATTATTTGGTCAAATAAAAAAGTATTTTGAATAAATAAACATTTTGGTCATATAAAAGGTGTCAAGCACGCACGTCAGTTATGTAGACCAGAATTATGTATGACTATTTTATTTTTTATTTTGGTTAATAATAATTATGTATGATTTGTAATGATAAGAATGCATAGAACATGCATGCATTTAAAAATATTATTTTAATTCAGAGAAACGTACAGTTGAAGTGCATGTTCTTGTATTAATAACATATGAAAACGTTTCTACATATGTTCACAATATGATTAAATTTTTTTTGAAACAAATAGACGTATCAAATTGATTATAGAAATCATCATTTGATTTGGTTTTGAATTTTAAAAAATTGACAATATCTAATTGGTTTTAATTTTAATTTTATAAAAAGTATAATATAATTGAATCGATAAATTATATAAACTACTCTTATAATTTTCTAATGGTATTAATTTTTCATAATTAATAATAAATATCTTATACCTTTTAATCATTAACTTGAGTCAACTTAATTATTCCACGTGCATTATAGCATTATTAAAGGGGGAAATTGTATATTATAGCAAATTTTTAATTTATAATAAGTGTTATAACTAAAATTTCATTTAATTCTAATTTGTAGCAAATAAATTGTCATTCTCACCTCTCTCCCTTTAATTTCGCTCTTCATTCTCAATTCACTCTCTCGAATTTCTCACTTTTATACAAACACAAATTTATAAATTGTGTTAGTGTTTGTATAAAGCAAGAGAGACGTTATATACAAATACAAATGCATATCTCTCTGTCCTATACATTATATAATTATACTACTACAAATTTTTCCCCAGCCGGTTGTCTTTGGCCTTTCTCTTTCTCACTATATAGAAACACAAATAATGCAAATATAATGTACAATTCGTGTTTGTATAAAATCAGAAAGAGATTTGATATACAAATACAAATGTTTTTACTTGATTAAATTATATACAAATTTAAATTTTATGCAGATATACAAATACAATCATTAATACGTATACATAGTAGTTACATATATATGTACAATTATCTAACTCATATACATATTACAAATTCAAATTTTATACAGATATACAAATACAATCAGTAATACGTATACATAGTACTTACATATATATGTACAATTATCAAACTCATATACATATTACATATATAATTATCTCTCTCAACTCTTTGTCCTCTCTCGCTCGTGTCTCTCCTCTCTCTCCTAAACTCGCTCACCACTCCAGCGTAACACAACGAACATATACATATACAAAAACAATTTTTATAAACATAAACATTTTATTTATACAAATACAATCACTGCAATTTATAAAGTATTAATATAATTTTTATGTTTATTATTCCTAAAATTTACTCTATTTGAAGCTTATGTCTTGAATTAAAAAGAAATGCACAAGCCCAAACACGAAAAAAAGTCCAGTGTGGTTATTGTCGATTTTTTAATTTTCTTTGGCTTACAAGATAACTATCTACTCTTTTAAGTTGCTTAATTTTTAGAACAATTGACTACTTTATTTAAAGTTGTATATTGATTGTCTAGCCGTTAGACATGTGAAAAATGAGGAGCCTCATTAATTAAGCAACTTAAATATTATTAATGTTTATTTTTAATTGTCATAATTTTTTTATTAAAGTTAAACAATAAGAATTTTAGTTATTATTTATAATTTTTTTTATAGTATTGATATGCAAAAAGTTGATATTTATAGTATTTTTCTTACGGTTTTTAATTATATAAATTTTTTTATTTAAATATTAATTAATATAATTTAATTTAACTTTAAAAATTAATTAAATTTATTTTTAAAAAATACAATATGACAATTAAAAATGGATATAGTGAGTGAGTATATGAAAGCTTTTACACAGGAGCCTGTAAACTGCTATTAATAATTAAGGACAATGTGAAAATCTTCCATATATATTGTTTTTGGGCTTTGTCTAAAATTATACTTTATTAGTAGGGTAACTTTCATATATAGCAAATAAACTTTTTTATATTTGTATGCTATAGCAAATTTGTATAATTGAGTTCCATAACAAATATAGAAACTGTATAATTCGTTATACATATACAGTTGAAGCGAATTGTATAAAACGAAGTGTATAAAACTAGAAAGAGAAAGACACTTGGGCAGAGAATTGTATAAAACGAATTGTATGATTATAAGTGTATAGAACGATTATATACAATTTGAATTTGTATAAAATGAGAAAGAGAAAGATAAAAAAAGAGATTTGACAGGGAATATACAATTGAATCGAATTGTATAAAACGAGAACGAGAGAAATTAGATACAATTTGAATTTGTATACAACGAGAAAGAGAGAAAGACAAAAAAAACTGGGCAGGGGAGTACTTTTATTGTATAATTATAAGTGTATAGGACGAAAATATATGTACTTGCATGTGTATATACAATTGTATATCACACTTTATACAAACAGAAACACAATTTATACATTTCGCTCCTGTTTGTATAAGTGAGAAAGGCGAGGGTTGCGAGCGAGATCTGAGAAAGGGGAACAAAAATCTGTTTTATACAAATAGAAACAGTTTTTATACACTTGTGTTTGTATAAAAAGTGAAAAAACGAGCGAGAGATTGGAGCGAGAATGGGAGAGTGGCGAGCGAGATTTTTGAGAGAGAGGCGACTGACAAATTTTGGCAAACGTTTGCTATGGAGCACAATTAAATCAAACCCTAGCTACTCCATTTATTTTAGGTTATTAGTTTACTATTATATACAATTATCCCTTTTTAGTATTGGGTCTAAGTGCCAAAAAGAAACAAAAAAAACAAAGAATAGAACTGCCAATTGACACTTAATATTCACTATCCTCTCGCTGATATTTCTATTTTCCTCTTGAATATATTCCTTTCCTCTCTAATACGTCTCTCCCATGTGCATTTGCTATCCTATTCCCTCTTTGATAGTTGATACATCTCTCCCATCTCGGATACATCATTTCCTCTTGTATTTAAATATCTATCGAATTTAGCGAACGTTCAGTAATATATAAGAGATTCTTGTAATTTGTAAAATAATAGAGAAATAAATGTAACTAATCCTTTAACACTTGAAATTTATGAAAATTATACTATTATATTTTCATGAACTTTTTAGTGACTTTGATAGTAATCATTAATCAGACTGTATGGGATCGATTTATTCAACAAAAATTGAAAGCTGCCATCATTTTTGCATTTGTAACATCTTTTCATATTACATGACAAGTATATTATATTTCCTTCACTTCATATACCAATTTAACTGCTATTTCGAATTTAGTTTGTTTGATTTTCTAGATAAAAGTTGAATCATGATTCATGAGCCCCCAGTTGCTACGAATTTACGTCACCCTACAATTTTCAAGTAAATAATTAAAGTTTGCGTAATGTAGTTTCATAAAAATATTCAGATACCTTCTTTTGTTGCTCTCGAATATCTAAAGAGGGTACTAAGGAAAATTATTATAATAAACAAACTATTAATTTAGATTAACTGTCATAATCACAGTTTGATTTAATTATACCTCGTAGCAAATTGTTGCTATTTCGCCTCTTCCTTGTGAATTCGGCTCGCCACTCTCGGCAGTCTCTTTCAGTCGCCTATCTCGCTTTTATACAAATACAAATGTATAAAATGCATCTGTGTTTGTGTAAAGCGAGATAAAAATATTGTCTATATATACATATTTTCGTTCTCGTCTCTCCCCTCTCCTATATCTCACTCGCCTCTTTCACTTTATACAAACACAAATGTATACACTTGTGATTATACAAATACAATCTTCCCATGCCAAATTTTCTTTTGTCTTTCTCTCTTATGTCGCTTTATACAAAAACAGATTATACAATTGAATCTTTTGTATATAAGTATAATAATAATAATAACATATATATATATATATATCTATATATATATATTATATATATATATATATAGAGAGAGAGAGAGAGAGAGAGAGAAGAGAGAGAGAGAGAAGAAATATACATTTAATAGTCATAACAAATATAAAGTTTGTTATGAAGTGCAATTATGCAAACTATAGTTATAGTATATAAATCTGATTTTGGTGTTTATTATATGTAAAGTTGCTTTATATTTTTCATCACTCCAAATAAACAAAATGATATAATAACAACAACAAGCGGGGATAGCTCAGTTGGGAGAGCGTCAGACTGAAGATCTGAAGGTCACGTGTTCGATCCACGTTCACCGCATAATAATATATATTTTACACTTAGCAATTTTATAATTTTCCAAAGACTTCTTTTATGAAGACAATTTTTGTGTTCATAGCACAAACAACCAGAAGTCATGTGTTTATTATTTTCTTGATTCTTACCTTCCTTAAATTAAATGTATCAATGCATGTTCATATGATTAATCAATTTCATTTCGTTGTCAAATTGTTACTCTTCGGGGATCACATCGGTGATGAAGGCGATTAGGAGGTCAAAAACCCCAATTGGAGGAGTGTTCATGTCAAATTTTGGTATATCTTGTTGCAGTTCGTCGGATCTAAGCTCAACGAGTAATGAGCAGCATCGACAAATTAAAAAAATGAAGCAAACACCGCTGCGATAAGATGCCCTGACCAGTCATGAACGTAATCAGGAAGTTTTAATAAGTCAATTTTTACATATATTTTGGATACATTAATTATGTATTACATATGTAATTGAGATAAACTTAAGTCATCTATAGTCCCTTAGAGTTATCCGCATAATTACTTAGACACCTCAATTAAGAGTTAAACCTATTGAATATCTCTACTTAAATTTGAACCATATGAACATTTTCTTGAGGATAAACTAAAAGCATGAAATATGTAAAATGCACTCGCAATGACATGATAATTTCACTAATCAAATAATGACATGAGTTATTTCTGAGTCTAAAAAAAAATATAAAATGTATCATAAAATAAATAAAGAGAATGATTTTAATTTTTTTTAAAAATGAAAAAAGTAACTTACCCACCACTTCTTCCCCTGCTATCCACCTTTCCCTCTACCGTAAGGCTGGGCATCGGATGGGGTTATACCGGTACCGATTTGATAGTCTTTGAAACGAAATGCGATACGATATTCAGAATGAAATAATATCACAATTCAGCGATATCGATTTCGTTTTGATTCGATTCGGTTCTGATTAATTATTTTTTTATTTATTAATTTATATTTTATAATTTATATATAGGCATATTTTCAGAAAATAAATAAAAATTGGATTGGATTGATATTTTTTTAGTTTTGATCATTGTTTTATCCTTATTTTTATTTAATTTTTTAAAATTACAAACCATTTAAAATATAAGTTAAAAGTATAACTTATAACACATTAATAAGCAATAACTTATCAACTTTAAAAGGTTCAAAATTTCAAATCTCGAAAACTTAAGCTCAAAACTTTAAAAATAAAAGAACTTTATTAAACTTAAACTTGCAAATTTAATATAAAAAAAAAATAAAAAAGAGTATCTTTAAAATAAACTTAAGTAAAATTACATTATAAATCCCAAAACTTTAATTTAAACTTAGAAAAAAAATATTCATATTTTCGTAAAAAGTTAATCAAAATACTAAAAGAATTTTTATTATTTGAAATAGCTATATGTGTCGTCCCGTTTATACCATCCTATTTCATTTCGATCCAGTTCCGGTCTGATTCCATCCAGGTATATAGTGGACCCGGACGAAATCTAGTGTGGCGATTTGTGGAGGTTGGAGAAGGAGGAAAGAAAAATGGTGAGTATGTGTGATGAAGATGTATACTAGTGAGGCAGATCCTATTTGTAGTTTCGCCGACAAGAGGAGCGACATCAACATCGACTTTCTCCGGCAGTTGAGCCAGTTCACTATGAAAATGGATGATGATGCTAAGAGACCGGCCCAAACATTTAATTTAAAATTATAAATTAAAATTCAATTTGTCAAATTGCATTAAACTTTATGATTTTTCTTTTGTCAAAAAAGATTATTATTATAAAAAGGATAAAAAATGATGTGGCAAATTTTATCTGACATGGAGTGTAACATCAGCGTGATTGAGAGTCACGATGTGTTGAAAGGGTTCAACAGGTTGAGTTTAGATAGGTTTAAGGGTCTAAATGACAAAGAGGTAAATAGAAATATTTACAATACAAATATATACAAGTATAAGAGTCTACCAGACCATTTTGCCCATAAACTTTTTATGTGTATTGTGTTTATGTTGATATACATTGTCATTAAAATTTTAGAGAAATCTGAAATTTAACATTTTCTAAAGTCAAATTATCACAAAAAGAAAGTAAAAGATTTCAAGTTTTTTGAAATTTTATTAGGAAGTTGTTATGCTACATATTCCCAAAAGCTGCTAAAGGAGGGATTTTCTCCACTAATTGAGCAATCTTGATATGCTACATAAATAGATACATTTGTCATGCATCTAGTTATTGATAAATCTCGTATATGTGTATCTGAAAGAGAAACATACCTCAAATACATGTATTTGGAAGAGGAACATATCTCGGATACATATATCTTGAAGATGAAGCTCGAAATTCAGCGAAAAAAATTTAAATTTCTAAAAAAAAAGGTCACATTGTTGTTGCTAGAAAATAAATTGAAGACATTAATTTTTTTTTTATTTCTTTTTAGAAGTTTTTAGACTACATATACTCAAAAAAATTTAAAGGAGTGATTTCCTCCTTAAATTAAGCATTTTAATTACCTCAAATAAATGTATTTGGAAGAGGAACATATCTCGGATACATATATCTTGAAGATGAAGCTCGAAATTCAGCGAAAAAAATTTAAATTTCTAAAAAAAAAGGTCACATTGTTGTTGCTAGAAAATAAATTGAAGACATTAATTTTTTTTATTTCTTTTTAGAAGTTTTTAGACTACATATACTCAAAAAAATTTAAAGGAGTGATTTCCTCCTTAAATTAAGCATTTTAATTACAATCCTTGATTAAACATGTATCACTCTATCTTAATTCCTAGGATACATGTATCTTTCGAGTTAAGATATATGTACCCAACAAATTAAATATGGTACAAGAAGTAATATTAAAATTATCGTAAATATTAGTAATTAGAACGTAAATTAGTAAAATTTATATTATTTGCCCATAAAAATTCTAAAAAAATCTATAATATTAATTTGATTTTGTTCAAATAAATCAAAGAAATGATAGAATCAAACAACTTTTGTTCTCAATTAAAAAAAAACCTATGAAAAGAAAATTGAATTGAAAGTTCCTTTGTCATAGACGACGATTGCGAGTTGATAGAATTTTGCTTTTACGAGACACAAACAACTTTACCATTCAAAGGGATCTGGATCGATTAAGAAACTTATAGATAGGACATTTTGGGGACGACTAGCCCCCTTCTCATTACTCTATAGGACAATTCTTCGTACATCATTAAGGGATTCATTGAAAGGATAAGAATGATCCAAGCTAATGACGGATGCAAGAACATTTTCCATCCAAGTTTCATTAATTGATCTTAACGATATCGTGGAGATATAAACATATATATGAAAAGAAAAGAATCACATTGATACTAAATCAGACCAAGCCTAAAATCTTTTTAGATGCCCCTTTCATATTTGACTCTGACCCACACTCTAGCCCTCTTTGTCGTCTAAATTGCATACTTTCTAAAAAATCTAAAGTAAAACTTATTTATCATAAAACAGGTCATAATCTTTATGAGATTGTCAAAAATGGCAGCATTTAATAGAATCTAAGCTAAGAATAATTTAATCATAAAATTTACCGCATTATCAAATCAATAAATTCATCAGCACCACATAAAAAAGATTGTAATATCCTTTTAAATCTCTAGGATTATGATAAAATTATATTTGGTGTTGCTACAAATAAGAGGAATCACAAATTTGTGTATCTAAATAGAGATATGTTATTTTTATTATTTAGAAGGTTAAATAATCAAAAATAGTAAAAAACTTTTAAATAGTATAAAAAATTTAAAACCTCCTACAAAAATTCTATCCCTCTTGTTTGCCTTTTAATTTATATATACATACTAATCATGGAAAAGTTCAATCATTCAACAAAACAAGGAGAGAGGAAGAATTCTTAGTTAAGTTTGAAAATATTTTCCAAAACCCTTCATAAGAAAAATACAAGGTACATTTTCTCTATTTTATTTAAATTCTTTCGACAACGATTCCTACATTTTTATTGGATAAACATTTGTAAGTATGTATAATTATCGTTTTCCAGTATTATATTAAAATTGTGATTGTTACATTAAATTTAACGGTAATATAGTCCTAAAATCTAAATTTAATAACATATTTTATACAAAAAGGGGACGAAAATAATTATGTTTTTATTGTTAATTTAAAACTAAATATAATGAATAATCATATGTTAATTAAAGGATTTAACTCAAATTATACTAATATCTGGTAATGAATAGTGTTATGTGTTATATACCTGCAAAAAGTGTTGATTTTTTTTAAAAATAATTTCTCCTAATTATTTTTTCTACTTTTTTCATGTTTCAAAAGGATTGTCGGAGGAAAAAAGAGAGAGAAGTAAGATACACCATGGAAGAAATTAAAATTACAACAACTATCACCTCAACAACAATATTGTTCTTGTTCATGATGGTGATCAATATAAATATCTCAAATGTTGTAGCACGATTACCAGACGAGAAAATTGTTGTCATAACCAACAATCATACAAATTATCTTAGTGTTCGTTGTTTCTCCTTCGATGAAGATGGTGATGTTAAGCACCTAAATACCATGAGCAGTTTCAATATTACAGTCAAAATCAGAAAATTCTTCTCCACTTCAACAATGTTCAATTGCTCCACAAACATGGGGACATTCGTGGCGTTTAACTCCAACTACGAGTGTGCTAGTCACTCGAAGCCTTGTGAATGGAGATTTGATGAGAACTTCACGTATCGCTATAGTCCCAAGGAGAAAAAGTGGATTGCCCATGAGTACAATCCAAATTACGAGTCTCTCACTAGAGGAGGAGTCATCAAAGGATATTATGTTAATTAAATTGAACGACAAATATCTAAAGTTTACTAAAGATTCAGATAGACTCAATTTAGTATGACTATCCGAATACTTTGTCAAAAATAGGTCGTATAAAATGTAATTAAAAAAGTAAAATATTTGTTGTGTGATGTTAGAAAAATAGGTGAAATTGAGGTCCTCCCACACACATTCAAAAACTTTGTAAATAATTTTGCTTCCTCCTCATTTATTTGAGACTATGCGAGCAATGTCCGGTGTGGTAATTGTTGTTGTATCATAACATGTGCTAATCAAGTTACATATTATTCGATTTATGTTATGTGTATATTTACTTGTCTCAAAGGTTAATGATTTATCTTCGCAACTTCATGCTTATTATTCCTTTTTCTTGCAAGACATTCAGAAGAACTTTTTTGTTCTCTCAATTTATTTTCCTTCATAAAAACAGTTCCCCTTTTGTGTTGCTTTGATTCATGTTGTCACAGCTTCATGTGAGAGGATAGATGATCAGATGCTTTGAATATCTTTTTATGTTTGCTTGTAACACATTGTAACATGTGCTAAGCACTAGATGTTCCTTGAATTTTCACATTTGTTTGTTTTATCCACAATCAACTCCTTGGCTTCCATAAGATATACAAGTTCGTGCTATCATAAGCCGAATGCCTGTTACTCTATCTCTCCGTTTATGTGACAGAGATAAATTTAGACGGTCTTTTAAATTTTCTTATGATTATTTAATATTTTAAAATATTAACTTGTAATTTAAAGAAGTACTTATTATGTGATGTCTACTATATATATTACTTCATTTATTCTAATTTATGTGACATAAGTGAAATTTTAAGAATCGGTTAATTTTTAAAAATATTTAAAGTTGTTAATATTGAGATTTATAATACTTTTAATATTATTTTCACTTAAGATAATATACATTTTATTTTCCATTTCAAAGACTCAACCATATTTTCAATATATTTTTTTTAAATATTAAGTCGTGATTGATATTTTTTTCCAATAATTTTCAAATATACGGAAAAATCACAGAAAATGACCAAAATGCCCTTATAAGAAAGCAGCCCTCTCATAACTAACAGAGTGTATATATCCCACCCAATTTAAATTAGGAAAAATTACTTGGATAGGTGTCTTTTAATAAATAATTACTAATTTTAGCGATAATTTTTATTTATCACCATTTATAATAATATCGTTAAACAAGAAATATGTATTAAAAGTGAATTAAGTATGCAATATACATGTATTATAATTTTTTTAAAAATATTTTATGCTTGTTTGGTAAGAAGTTGACACATTGAATTATAAGTGTATTAAAATGTGTGATAAAATATATCATCCATCAATAAAACTTATATTATATATGAATAATAAATTATTTTGTAATATGAATTAAAAGTTATTATAAATATATTAAAAATGATCAAGTGAAAAAAATATTTTTAATATAAATAATAAATATTTTTAATTTATAGTATATTTACGTAAGTTTCCCTTTAAGTTTTACCCCCACTTCATTTCTCTCGATCAGCCATAAACCAAATCTCTAACCCCCAAATTAGTTCTTCTCTTGTCTCCCCTTTAAAAAAGAAAACTATTACAATTAAAAGTGACAAAAGAAATATAATTTAAGAGAAATTTGAATAAGGCGCACCAAATATAGAAAGGTCTTTAAATATTCAATCTTAAATTTTCAAACTAATTGAATCGGCCAAATCGAAAGCGGTTGATCTTATTGTTCTTATTTATACTATTCATCGACAAGTGACTCTTCAAATTATTGCACAAATTGGTGTATCGTTAAGGCTGCTATATTAGTTTAGGAAGTCAAATAAAATTTGCTCACTTTTTTTTTGTAAAACCATCATTCACCTAATCAACAAATGTTTTCAAATAAAACACAACAATCTAATATATTTTTTTCAAATAATACTATTATTAGGTGTAGCAACAACTTGCCTTGTTTTCTATCGATGCACGTTTACATTTATAGTTTAATGTAGTTTTTTAACTTCATAAAATGATATTCGATATTTAAAATTATCTCGAAATTGACTTCATTAAATTAATCGGATCAACTTTTCCAACTTCCAACATATTGAGTCATTGACTAACATTCTTACATATAGAATAAAATGAGATATTTAAAATTAATTATGTGATAAAATTTATATGTATTTGTTGACAGTATAAATGACTTCATTAATTAAATTTATTTCTAAAATATTCCATTTTATCACATTGAACTTGAAATTATTTTATTTCATCAGTTACGTGAGATAAATTTAATCTAGGAATAATTCTAAGACCGTTAATATTAAGATAATTATGTAGTTCATGTATCAAATGGTCCCTTAAGATGAATACACCAAGCATTTAGTATAAGAAGTATTCCCCCATTCACATTTACTTCTTTAATGGATTTAGCAAACCCCTTATACTATGATACTCATACTAGTTACTAAATACTTCTTCTATTTTTAATTATTTGTCCACTTTTAAATTACCATATTTATTAAGGAAATAATTATTAACATGGTCAGTTTACCATTTTAATCTTATGTAATTATGAAGTTGATGAATTAAAAATTAATTTTTTCAAAAAGTTTTACCTTTTTTAGAGTAATTAATTGTGGGTATAATACGAATGTTTTTATTCTATCTTAATTTGTCAAAATTAACAAGTAATTACGAAATATTATAAAAGAAAAAGTAAACAAGTAATAGAGATAAAGGGATAGTAATCTTTTAGGGACTTTGAACATTGTTTTGGAATAATAGTTAATCCTAAGAATTAAACATTATTTTTTTTTGTCCTTTTCTAGACATGCTAAAGTGAACATATACAAATTTATTTCAAATATAATGGATGGCTAATTAATATACAATTGATTCATTAAATGATAACCCAGGTACGTAAAAAGTCCAAGCTCAACATATTGTTGCCTTTGGTACATATCCACTAATTATTTGCAAATAATGAAATATAATATTTACAAATCAAATGATCGTTTTTCGTATTTTGCTTCTCAATTCTAATTTTAAAAACATTAAGGGCTACTTCAAGTGAAATGGTGATTTACTTACAAAATTTCGAAAATAAAATTAACGTCTAAGTAGGATATTTTTTTCTCTTCCAGATGCTCCTTTTCAACTTCAATCACTCGTTTTTTTTTTTGTTTTTTTTTCAACTTCAACCAAATATCATCCAAAAACGGTGCGTCAACATCGATAATACTAGCTTCTTCTTTTTTCTTCTAGACCCTGCAGCAACAAAGAGTTCTTAGTCAATGTTAAAATTTGAACATTTGAATTTATGAAATATTGTTCAAAATTTTGAAATGCAACATTTTCTTAAAAGGATTATTTATAGGAAAACTTTCACATATAGCCACTTAAATATAATAAATTACTCTATATAACTGTAGTTTGATAATTATAATTTATAGCTACATGTTATATAGAGGATAGAGAAAGGTGAATTGTCTATGTATATTGGATAGATAATTGTATATTATACTATATTTGTATATATGGCAAGAGTGAATGGGAGAGGGAGGAGAGAGGCAAGCGAGACTGGGAGAGAGAGGAGGAGAGGCGAGCGAGATCGAGAGAGGGAGGAGAGAGGCGAGCTAAAGAGGGGAGAGAGGTGAATTGTATATGTATATAATTGTATATAACTGTATATTATACCTATATATGTATAAATGGTAGCAAGATTGGGAGAGGGAGAGAGGCGAGCGAGATTGAGAGAGGGCAGAGAGTGGGAGAGAGGTGAATCTATATGTACATAAGCTAAAAAAATTATATATTATACATATTATTTGTATTCCTGGCGAATTATACATATACAAACATGACTAATTATACAAACTCGAAGTCAGCCCACGTAATTAATGTATCGTGTCAGTCACGAGTGATAATTATAGTAAACTATAGCTATGATGAGTAATTAAATAGTATAAATTTGCTTATCCGCGTAATTTTCTCAAATTTATATAGGATTGTATTCCTTAAATACCCTTTCAAACACATTTCCATCTTTTTCATGGTTGGGACCCTTTATCAGTTGACGACTTGACGGGTTCAATATTATGTACAACTTGAAATCAAAATTGAGGGGTAGCAGTAGTGCCACTGTAATTGCTATAGCCTATAGGTGTTAGGTTCCATGTATCAATCACTTCAATTTATAGCTACGACTTGATCATTAGTAATTTGAATTGATTATATGTAACACTCGATCCCGATATAATTAAGTATTAATCATCAAACAATATAGGTTGAGATTTCTCCACGCCACTTAAACTTAATCAAAGTTTTTGTTGTGTTTCGATTTGTTTGTTTACTTTCATTTAATGTTTTTGTTGTGTTTCGATTTGTTTGTTTACTTTCATTTAAAGTTTTTGTTGTGTTTCGATTTGTTTGTTTACTTTTATTTAAGATCATAAAATTAACATACATTTTATTTTCAAGATAGAAGTACTAAAAATATTTATGAACTTGATGTAATTAAATGATTAGCTTTCATCCCTGGACTATTGACCGCCTTAAAAAAAGAGTTTTTTTATTTGATTAACTAAACTTAATATACACCTCTATCACTACATGACATATCAAATGGTCTCAAACTTTATTAGAAGTATGAGACTCTTAACAAAAAGACGAGACAAGTGTTAAAACATTCCTAAAATTGACGAAAATTTAGAAGTGTTTTCATTCATGTCGAAAGAACGAGAGTAAATTTAAGATTAGCTAGTAGTTCATAAATGAAACTAATAATTCACGTTAATTTAAAGATATTTTCAATACTTCTCTATATTTAAATTAAAAATTAGACAACCAAATCGAAAAGCAAAAAGTACTTCTCACATGTGCACTAGTCACGTTAAAGTTGTCGTTTACTTTATCTCTTTCCAATAATTTTAGTAGTAGTAATAATTTACTTAGTTTAGCACATGTAATCAAACTTAGTTTAGTTGAAAAAGATTTTAAATGATGATTTGAGAAATTAACTCGTGAAATAGGATGAAGGATTACTTACTGTCGAAAATCGATGTTAAGAGAAGGGGCATTTGAATCAGCAATTGCAGCAAGAGCAGCATTAGAAAGGACCATAGTGGTTCCTTGTCTTGTTGGTGTTGAAGTTAAATTTTGTGCGCGGTCAATGATTTTGATCTGTATAGTTTCTCCTGGCTTACAAGCTTTAGGCAAAACAGAGCTAATGCAACTTATCAAATATTGTCTTCCACAGGCAGCTCCATCATCCCAAATCCCTTCACTAGCTGCTGCAAAGAAGTTGCTTGATGGAAATTGTGTTGAATCACTCCCAAAACATGCACTCGCTGCGTTTAGTACATACAACGAGATATATAACATTCAGAATGAAATATATAAGCTTGTAGTTCGATGCAATAAGATTCTGCTATAAGTTGATTGTAACTTCTACGGTATGTAGCTTATGTTGCAATTGAATCTATGACTAGCTCTTCTAGTCACGGGATCCAAGAAACTAGATCGATCACATTGAATTCTATTGTACATAGCCTAACTGTTTTCACAGCTTGAATCTACGACTAGCTCTTCTAGTCATGATAAGATGACAACTCTTAGTATTATTAAAATGAAACATATAATTAAGCAATGAAGATTAACTTACGTGTGTATGGTGGGCTGTATTGGCTTGCTGTTCCCAAATCAGCTTGAGATGCATAAAAGATTTGACAGAATATTAAGAAAAAGGAAAGACATTGTAGAAGAAGAGATAAAGGGCTTGACATCCTTAATAATTTACAATATTATTAGGATTATTATTGGTTGTCTTTTCACTTATAGGTGAAAAAGAAAAGAATTAATTAAAAAAAATGAGGGTCTTTCATGAAAAAATATATAGTATTCTCGAATCTTTATTATTCAAAGTCAACGATATTTGATATTAGTTATATCTACTTTTGATTGGAAGGAAGCTTCTCTTTCCTTATTTAATTTCTCAACTGTCTGCTGTTTTATAGAATTTGAAACCTTCTAAGTGTTGTTTATTGATGAGAAGGATAACAACAATTTGGTAATGAATAGTCAAACTTTCATTTATTTCTCATCTAGAATAGGAAGTTCGTGCTAAGCACAGGCCCAACATGTTAAATCTTGATAAAAGAAAATCTATATATATATATGCAAAAGAAGTATCATAATGAAAGTCATATCATTTAGAGCAAACACAAACGTTTAGAAAAATCTATGTAGCTTATTAGTTAATAGACTGTATTCTCATATTGTTAGTGAGAATTCGATTCTCAATAATGTAATTCCTTCCCTATTTGCCTTTCCCAACATCCAATTTTTTTTAAAGAAAAAATAATTATTTTAGGGAGCATCATGGTATATAAGCACTTTGGGCTAAGGAATAAAAAATTCATGTTAGCAAAAATAATAATTCACGTTTGCCCTTTTAGTCTTAGAAATATACCATCGCGATGAGTAGTATAAATATCCTTACTCTCATTTTAAGGAGTAAAATATTAGTCCTATATATAGAAGAGATCTCTATATAGAATAGCTTGTCCAATGACCAGCAATATATGTTTACTATTCTATTCATCCTAAAATACAATTGCCGACTAAATTGTTTAGACTCTTCAAATTACCTATGTCGAATCTTAAAAAAACACTTTTTTCGGATACGACTCATATCCGACCCATTAACATTTTTAATTAGTCTAAGCAACAAATATAAGACCTTTTGAGGTTTCAACTCAACACCTTCCACCATCTCCAAATGTAAAAGGAGGTAGTATTGTGTTTCCCTTAGTCTTCACATTTACAACACAATTGTGTGTTGCATATGTTTGAGGTACATGTTTGTTAATTGCATTAATTCTCTATCTTATTTTGATGCATCAATACATCTTTCAGTCTAATGTATATATAAGAAATGATGTACAATGGTATTCGTGCTTGTCATCAGCAGAAATTTAATCTATAGTTGCAAAATAAATTTCAGATTCCTAAACTCTGTTGGAAGAGAAAAAGATAAGGTGTCTATAAATACCAAAAAAAAATTATACTAACTCAAAGTATGAAAATCTATAGATGATTCAGCTGCTCTTCTCTTGGATTTCCTGATCACTATGGTAATCAGAGAGGTTAGTTCTCAATCTTTCGCAATCCTGTTTATGCAGTCTTTGCAATTCAACGCAACGTAAATATGTGGTAGACTTTGAAGCCTCAAAGTAGTTAGTCTTGGGAGAGTTATGCTTTTCTGGTACTCCATTTTCATCTGTGTGACCACCTATCACTTTCTCCAAACCACTGCAATCTTCTAGCCATAGTTCTTGCAAATGACAAAGGTAATCACAAACGGCGTAAGGGAAGATATGCCTGAGGTTTTCACATTGTGAAACTTTAACAACTTCTAGCCTGTGGCTGTGGAACATAACTAATTCACTAGGACCCTTCCATAGGCTTGTTGGTTGAGAAAGATTCTGCAGTGTCATTCTCTTCAGCTTCCTTAATTGTCCACCTTGGAATGTGATGCCGTTAAATCCAAACACAGCATTGATTGAGGTTCCTGTTACCTTAATTTCTTCAAGATTTGGCATTCTTTGAATAAAATTAGGAGGAAGGAGTGAATCTTTATAATTAGGACACTCTCCGACCTCCAGAGTTTGTGATTTCCTCTGTCATCAACAAGTACACTATGTTTGGAGCAACTGATCGGTGATCACAGAGATGAAAATGGAGTTGAAGAAGCACCCGAAGACTAAGAGATTTGGTGGTTGGAAATCTCCCATGTCCCACTGATTTCTACATACGACAAGAATCTTTTCGCTGCCCTGAATTGAAAAGGAACAAACCTTTCTGATTACCATAGTGATCAGGAAATCCAACTAATTCCATATCAGAATCAACTGAAGAACATTTCGAAATTCAGATGTTTAAAATTATGCAACAACAGTTAAGGTGCATAATTTTGAAGAGCATCATCATATACATTTCTTATGTTATTGTTATAATATCAAGTGTAAATTAACAAATGCTTTCCTTAGTTCCAACTTCCAACGTTTCTGCAACTGGTACCACTTTTGAAGATGTAATATGGGGGTTCATTAAAATTGGTTGTTCTGGTTCGCCATATACATTTGAGTTACATTATATTATTTGGTGCGCGATATAATGCGCTGAAATAATAAACTTGACACCAGATTAGACACAAGAAAGAGGTGAATTGGCTTTTGAAATTAACTTTAAGTATTCTAACAAGATGAAACATCTACATAAACTATGTTCCAAACTAGTTACTTTAACTTGGCTCTTCAAAATACCAAAGAGCTTCCTAATTTTCTTGTGCGAAGATATGGTTATTTTTTTTTCCACTGATTCAATCAAAATACACGTGGGACTAGTTATATTTTCTGCAGAAAATTTTAGTAAGAAAATAATGATTTTTTTGGTAGTGTCCTTAGGTTGAAAAAAAAACAACTGACAAGTGACTACCATTCATTGCTAAGCAATTGACAAAATTTGTTTATGAAAAAAATAGAGATAAATGTCAAAAACACACCTAAATCATTCATTTTTTTTAGTTTCATATCTAAACTATTGAAAATATGAGTGCACTCTCTCTTTTATATGAAAAAACTGACACATAGCATTCTATATATGTAAAATATTTTATCTAGATAAAAAATTAAATAAATAAAAAATTAATATTAATTAAAAATTAAAGATTACTACTCATATAAAATTTTAAATTATTTTTCTTATTTCACTCCACCACCTCCTCCACGTACCCCCTCCCCCGCGACAGCCCATTCTTTTTTAAAAAAAAAATCATTTATAAAATATTTTTAAAAATATCATATTTCATCCTCCCCCTCCCCATAAGAATTGATATTATTTTATTTAAAAAAATCTACCCCATCCTATATAATTTTTCGCTCTTAATTTTTAGTTTTTTTTTTATGTTTTTTCTTATTTTATGTTAGATATGCACGTGCATATATTTTTTGAAAAAAGATTCTACTAGTGTACCGAATATAACATAAACAACTAAAATAATATAAAAAGTCTTGTGGCAGCAAGTAAAAAATATTTTTGATATGTATATCTAAACACTGGGAAAAAAATTGAAAGCGGAGGCTTAAGTGGGATGAGTAGAATTATATTTTTAAGAAAATAAAATAGTATCTAAATTAGTATTTGATGAGGGGAGGAGATGAAGTAAAAATGAAATACTTTTATAAAAAAAAAATTAAACAAAATAAAAAACTTTAAAAAATGGTGTGGGGTAAAAATATTTTACATTTTATTTTATAAAGAAAATATTATTTTTTATAATAGTTTTTTATTTATTTTTAATTTTAACTAATACTAATAATTTATTTATTTTTTGTCAAGGTTAAATATTTTGTCCATGTGAAGTGTGATGTGAAAATTCTTTAAAACAAAAGAGAGAGAATGTATTACACATACGATGATGAGAATGATATAAAAGAGAGAGGTGTGTTTCTCAAACTAAAAAGTGATAATTTAGACATGAAACTCAAATTTTTAATAATTTAGATATGAAATTCAAAAAAAAAAAAATTAAACATGTTTTTAACGTTTATCACGAAAAAATATAAAAAGAAATTTCATTTTTTGGTCAGATTACATTAGTTAATGTAAAGATGTCAACTCACTTATAAATGATTCGTGACATTCAATTTGATTATATTTGTTTTTACTTTTCGAACATTAAGAGAATCTTGTCCTGGTCAATTAACACTCTCAACTTTTATTATTCTCTTTATTTATAGTACCTCATACATTAGCAGCCGCAAATTCAGTATTATTTCTGTTTTAAAAAAATTCTTAAATAGGGCATTGGGTCAGATAATAATAAGAAATACTTGGCCTTTTAAGTTTTTTTTTTATTATTATTATAAACAAGAAATGGAATAAATATAAAACCAGGAAAAAGTGAATATCAGATAGGCAATGTCGATAGCACCTCCTATTTTGCATATAATCTTGTAGCATCCTATAGTGTACACTTTCTCTTTTTCACTTTGATGTGTCACTCTTTTTTCTTTTTTAATTTTTATAGAAAATGTTATAATATATTTAACACCTATTTTCCTTTGTTAGTTCAACCCTGAAATTTCTTTGTTTTTGAATTTCCAAAATATAAGTGTGTGACTTGTTATAATTGATCTTATTGATATAAGAGGGAATGGGTCTATTATCTTGAGATAAAGATGGTTTTACTTCATCATATATTTATTATAATATTTAAAATATATTTGAACTATGATCGATTCGTACTTATTATTCAAACTCTATCCGGACACAAGCTCTATGTGTCTAAATATTCTTTTCTCTTTTAAACCTTGTGCCAAATCTAACTCCGCTATATATAAAATAAAACAATGAGTATTATACTAATACATTAATTAAAATCATTTCCTCTATATATGAATGGTAATGAATGGAACGAATCACAAATAGCATTTTTAAAATAATGCATACCAATAAGTATTGGCTTTTTTCAAACAGAGAATAAGTTGAAAGATCTGTTTATGTGCTTTAAAATATTCATGTACCGCTCAAACTATTCCCAGAATTGCAACTGTACGAAAATAACTCATGGTTGTGATCATTTTTTATTTTTTTTTTAACTATAGTAGTTGCTGCGATTATCGCCTTTAATTTGTATTTGGAGGGCATTGATGCCAATCAATGTCTTTTATTATTGGAAAACAGCTCTAAAAACAACTAACAAATTGATGGAAGATGGAGTTGAAATGCAGTGAATTTCACTCATATTTCACTTTTACTATAAGGTGGCCCCCTAGCTAATTTGCTATTATGCCAATGAAATCTCCTTTTTGTTTATATATGAGAATTGCTTGGTGGTGTTTTGCATCTGATGCTTGCTTATTACTTTTGTGAAATGAAAATTTATGTCTCTTGTGAATCTGATGCCTTTCTTTCCCTTTCATCTTCTTCTGTTGTTTAAATGTCTATTTGAAGACTTACACTTTTCTTAGGACTATAAATAAGACTAACATATTTGAGTTATTTCATTGTGGAACAAAATTGGCTGAGTTTTAGTTTTTTTTCCACAAGTAGTTATAATTATATTTCAAGACTTTTACTATACTATCTATCAATGGCTAGCCAACAACCACCTCGTCCATTGTTCCGTTTTGCTTCCATGGTTCGTCCGGCTGCACAACCTCCTCCAGCTTCTGCTCCACCAGCACCATCCCCACAACCGATGTTTCGACCTACCACCCCATTTAGGCCTGCCTCACCAGCAGTTACTGCTCCACAGCCCCCTCAACCTCCAGTACCTACTGCTGCTACTCCTGTTGCAGTCGTTACTGCACCACCTCAACCACAAGCGCCAGCCCCAGGTAGCCCCATTTCACCACAGAGGCGTCAACCTGCTGAGGCAACTTCACCACCAAGATCACCTCTTGCTCCTCCTCCTCAATCTGTTGTTTCGCCACCAAAGGCTCCTTCACCACGTTCTCCGTTGGCAGCACCACCACAACGTGCTGTCACTGAGGTCCCTAAATCTCCTGTCATTAGAGCCTCTCCTGTCATTAGAACCACCACGTCAGTGCCACAATCTCCAGTCAAGCCATTAGCTTCTAATGTAACAACAGAGAGCGCTCCAACTACTACTCCGTATGCTTCATCTCGGCCATCTCCAAAAACAAAATCGACAGATTCTATCCAAACTCTCATAAATCAATCATCACCATCGAAAGCCCCCTCACCATCTCAAAATGTCTTCCAGCCTAATTTAGTGAAATCCCAGACTTACTCTCCTCAAACTAAGCCTGCAGTTTCTCACCCTCCATCCCCACTAAAGCTTCCCCCATCTCAACTTGAACTCGAGTCCAAGATTCCTTCACAGGTTGATCAGAAAACTGTTGTTGTCCAAGAAACCACGAGGGCTAATACTAACGGTCATCATCATCATCATGTCCTGCAGACTGCTAGAAATGGAAACACAATGGAAAATGGGAAACAAGAAGTAGTTAAAAAAGATAAAGGGGTTCATCAGAAGAAGAAGGTGTCTAATTCTAATGCTGCAGATGACTTTGGAACAAGTGTTCTGACACTAGCTGGTGAAAACAAGGGAGCCATTATGGAGTTAAGCCCTTCAAGGAAGACATACAGCCCCCGGAACCTTCAAAATAAAGGAAGTCCAAAGTCTTGGAGTAGTGAGGATGATGGAGAGAAATCAGGGAGTGAAAGTGGAAGGAAGGGAGATAAAATGCAAAATAAGTCCCTTCCTATGACCGCATTCATGAACAGCAACGTCCAAGGTATCAACAACTCCATTCTCCACAATGCTTCTTGCACTCACCATGATCCTGGTGTCCACCTAGTTTTTTCAAGAAAGACAAATGGTAGTAATGGACTCCACATGATCAAGGGCAGCCAAAAGAGCTAAAATCATAGTCAAAGAATCTGTTTTTTTTCATAGAGGGTCGTTTATTTCTTTTAATATTTGAGAGAATAAATTGAGTGGTACGAAAAAGGACAGGGATTCTGATTCTTCATGCACAAGGACCATCCTTGCCTTTGGTAGGACAGAATCTCTCTATGCACAATAAAGCTTTTTCTTATGTATTGAGCATCTTCTATTCTATATAATTTGTAAGTCTAATACAGAAATCGTAATGTCTTTTATCATTATAAATGTATTTTGTAAAATATTGAATACCATGTCTGAGTTTGGTTTTAGTATAGTTGCCATCAGTTTTTTTTTATCAACATTACTACGAATGATCGATGGAGAAGAGTTGTTCAGATGCCTATTCTGTTCATAACATATTCCAATCGTATTTGGTTCACTGAAACAGAATTACTTCTATCAAAAGCAGCTGTTTTGATTCGTAAGTTTGGGACCATTTGACATGGCCAAATACATATAAATAAAAGGGTTTTTCACTACAACATTCTCTCGAATACTACCACAATAGCCTATCAATCACTAAAATGTACAAAAACCTTGAACATTAAGGTTCAAATGGGCAATTCTTCCAATTTGTCTAAGTGTTAATACAGCTGAAAGTATGCACAAGACACAAGTTGGTCAGACACCAGCATTAAATAGTTAAGGTGTGCGCAAGCAAGCATTATTAAAACTGAAAGTATGCACAATTACGTAATGAAATAGTTTGTTAAAGAAAGACAAAAAGTCCCACAATTAGTGATAATGAGATCGGTAGATTCTTGTAAGACTTGGGCAATCGTCCTCCCCTAGAGCTAGCGTTTTGGGATATGAGTTAGTTTAAAACCTTAATTTCACGATATCAGAGCAGGACCCGTTTTCTCCCTAATTTCACATAGTTAAAAGGTGCACGCAAACATTACAAAAACTATATACCATTAAGCGAGAAAATAATCAAAGCCCGTTGCTTTATGGATAATGTTCATGTACGATAAAAATAACCAATTCGTGAAGAAGAGTCCAATTATTACCTCTGCAAAAAGTTGAAGGGTGTGGAGTGGGGAAAACGGTGACTGGCCGCCGGCAGGGAATTGATTTTGGGGCTTGGGCTGCTATGAAGAAAGGGCTAAAGAATCAAGAATGGGCCTAATAGTGCATTTTGGTTAAATTTTGAGGAGCAACTTTCACGCCTAACACAAATCTCATATTTATATGTTATTATAGTAATCTCATATTTATATGTTATAATATAATAATTATAGTTTATATAAATGCGCTCCATAACAAATTTGTATTTGTTAGATCTATTTCGCTATACATATATAAAAAGAACATTGTATAATTTGTTTTTATATACATATATAAAGAATCAATTGTATAATATGTGTTTGTACAAAGTAAGAAAGACAAAAGAAAATTAGGTATTTGTATAATCATAAGTGTATAGGTTAAAAATATATGCATTTGTATTTTGATATACAATTTTTTCTCACTTTTTACAAACACAACACAGTGTATACATTTGTGTTTGTATAAAGTGAGAGTGGCAAGCAAGATCTGGGAGAGTGGCGAGCGATATCTAGGAGTAGACAACGAAAATATATGTATATATACAATTTTTCTCTCGCTTTATATGAATACTAATGTATTTTATTACATTTGTGTTTGTAAAAAAATGAGAGAGCGAGAGAGACTGGCCAGCAAGAACGAAAATGGGGAGCAAGATTCACCTGGAAGAGAGGCGAAATAGCAACATTTTGCTACAGAGTAAAATAAATCAAACTATAATTATAGCATTTGATTTGAATCAATAGTGTACTATTATATACAATTTCCCAATTTAAGTTGTTGTTACCGGCCCAAGTACACACATTTTAGTCGTCTTCAACCCCCCCCACCCACCCACAACCCCCAAATTATATAAAATTTGCGAGTCAAAATATTCTCATCAATAAGTTGAGAGAAATTTTTGTAAGGTATAAGTTTAGGAGAAATTTTGTTCTTGTTCGGCATAAGGTTTATAGCAATAAGTTATATCTCTTATGAGTTATCACATAACTGTGTGTTGACACCCAATTTTTGACCCACGTTGGTATAAATTAATTATTGAGCTTCGTGAATTTTCCAAATTAGTTAAGTAATTAGTTTTGTAATTTTGCGAAAATAGAACGATATAATGTTTACATAATTGTATATATAGTCGGTATATCCTGTGTATATTAGAAACCAACACCTTTCCTTTTCCAATCCAAGACTCCCAGGCCCAAGGCTTCCAGGCCCAAACGTCTCCCAGCCTCCTCTTAATTTTTTTTAACCCAGCCCAATACCTCTACCCAATGCTGAGCCCAATTCAGCCCACATCTTCCCTCTCTTAATCCAACCCGTTTTCCCTCTTCTTCCCTTCCTCCAGCCCAACACATTTCCAGCCCGACCCATTCCCTTTCAGCCCAATTTTCTTTCTCCCCTTTCCCCCCAACCTAACCTCCTTTAAAATTCAAATTTCAAAATTCAAAATTCAAATTTTAAACATATTTCCCCCTCTTTTGGCCATAATTTGGCTTATAAATCCCATCTTCTTCATTTTCAAAAGGGGTCTTTTTTTTTAGAGAGAAAAGAGAGGGGAGGTTTTTTGGGTTTTTGTGTTCTTAGATTTTTTTTTTGTTGGGAGAGAAGAGGGAGATAATAGAAACTTAAGCCGATATTGATAAATTAATTACAACACCACTTAAAAGATAAAAGGTTTTGAGGGAGAAAAATAGAATTGAAGCATACAAAATGATATAGGATATATTTAAGTTTCGATTTTTTGGGAGGTGCTCTTTTCTTTGTTTTATAGCCTTATTTTGGGAATCGTCCCCGGCTCGTTTCGTCTCCAGCTCGCTGCCCCGAAGAAGGTAAAATCCTTTTTTTTTCTTTCTTCTTTTTTTTAGATGTTGTCATGCAACCTTGCTAATTTTTTTTTTATTTTTTTTTGTTTTCTTATGTGACATCGATTCGAGTCCACTTTGGATTCCATTCTCGCATTCCTCGCTGAGCCATGAAGGCTCAAAACATTCTCCTCGAGTCGTAGATTCCTCAAAACTGGCGTACAGGTTGCGAAACCAGCAGCTTCGATGCTAAAAATCGAATTTGCAGAAAGCTGTATGCCAGCCATATACACAGTGTATACACTGATATACGGGCCAAAAGATGTACAGGATGCCACATTTGAAATCTGGGTTGATATCAGTGAAAATACACTGCTGAAAAGGGACTTTCAACTTCCGAAAGTTGAAAAACAGGCTGATATACAGCCTGTATACACTGATATACATAGACGTTATACTACAAATATGTGTAAAAAATGTGAGTTGCAGGTTAACGTACAGGGAGATCGATTTTAATTAAAATTCGGAATTAGGCAAACAATGCGGACGTAGGGTGCAGCCCGTATACATCAATATACATTATCGGGCGACGATATACACTTGTTAAGTAAGTTTTAAAAATGATACAGGTACAAATACGCAGGTCAATATAGGGAAAGTGGCGGAAAATATATATTCGAACAGGTTTAGGGCTTGAGAGGTCCAAATGAGTCCAATATATGTTGTATACAACATGTATACGTTTGTATGTACCCTTTATGATTCTTTTTTCAGGACTGGGCCAAAGCCATTTTCAGCAAAAAAATTTTACAGGCCCAAAGGGCAATGTTTGTTTTGCAGGATTTGAATTGTTGAAAAGGCCCAATTTAAAAAAAAAATTAGTTTAGGACAGGTGGGCCAAAGCCCAAATGAAAGAACTTGGCTAATCAAGCCCAAGTTCAAATATATCCTTCTCTTTTATTTATTTGTTTGAATTATTTAATATTTTGGTAGAATTTTAATATTCTCCTAAAGGGTAGCCATTTTTCATTATTTTAAATTTTACTATTTTATTTACTTGTTTTATTTTATTTACTTTTATCATTATTTAGTTTTCCTTAAATTAATTCCCTCTAAATATCTCCCTTTAAAATTAAAAAAAAAAAGAAATAAAAAATATTAAAATGAATTTTCTCATTACTTATATATAAATTAAATTTTTAAAAAAAGTCATTCAGTCAAATCGCCGGTCAACCGCAAGTTAGCGGACATTTCGAGTGCCTAACACCTTCTCGGGATGTACATTGAACTTCGAACCCTTTTCAATTGATTTTTAATCTGTTTTTAAATCTTTTTAAATTTTTTCTTGATTTTATCAAAAATCAAGTGGCGACTCCGTGATTTGGGAAGTTGATTTTTCTTAAATAATAAGATTAATTGATTTTTCGAAACGTAGTCAATTTCTCCCATTTTGAAACATAAATGGTGGTATTTTTTACATAAAACACTGTGTTGAAACTGAATTTATGCCTCTATCACCATAAACTTATGCTGCATAACCTGCAAGGCATCTTTTGTGGGTTCTGAACTAAATATATTCCTCTAACAACATATTTTCTATAAAAATTAAGCGACAGAACTTGGTATGTCATATAAAAAATACTCTTTCTGTCCACAATTAATTATCATAGTTTTTTTCTAAGTTAACTATAAGAACTTTGACCAACATTTTACGATGTATATTTTCATCATATTGATATACAAAAAATTGCATAGTACTGTCGTATAGTTCATAAATATCTAAAAAAAATTCAAAAAAATATCGAATTAATGTAATATAATTTAATTTTAAAAATTAATCAAATTGACTTTCGAAAAGCGCAATATGACAAATAAAAGTATACAAAGGGAGTAATTAGTATTGTATTAATTATATACGTACTTATGTCTTGTAAATATTTTAATTTTTTTAAAAGTATTTTCATACATTTTTTTTGTTACTTATAGAGTGTGTGAAGAACAAAAATTATAATGGTCCAAGCTACATACATTGTGTATATCATGAAAGAGCATATTGGCTTCACCTATAAAAAAACAGTTGGTCGATTTCTTTGAATATATATCAATATATACAGAAGTTTCTTGGAGAATAAGACTCCAAAATTATCATTATACAAGTACACTATCTTGATTTGGATTATACCTGTTGACACCCAATTTTTGACCCACGTCGGTATAAATTAATTATCGAGCTTCGTGAGTTTTAAAAATTATTTAAAGTAGTTAGTTTTATAAATCTTGCGAAAATAAATATATGTATATATATACATATATGTATATACTATATGTATACGTATATGTGTGTATCTTAAGTATTCTCTTATTCCCAACCCAATTCCTTTAATCCCAACATCCCCAGGCCCACTTCGTTCACTCTCCCCAGGCCAATTACCCTCAAACCCATAAAAAACCCCCACCCAACAAAAATTAAATATCCCATATCCCAGCCCACTTCTTCCCATTCAGACGGCCCAAAACATTTAAATAAAAAAACCCTCCAACGCCTAGGCCCAACATTCCCTTTTAATTACCCTTCGACCCGCCACCCGACCCGACCCAGACCCTCTCTCCTCTCCTTCTTCCCCCCTTCACACCACGACAACAATCCCCAAAAACCCAGAAAAAACGCCATTCCCGGAAAACAGACGCGAGACCGCACCTCCCTCACGCGTCTCTCGACCACGCGCTCGCGTCTCCCTCATCTCCCCACGCTCTTTCCCTTTCTCTCTCCCCCCATCGCAACCTGCAAAAAAAAAAACGTAGGAAAACAGAGAACCCAAAAAACCGGAAAAATCCAGAAAACTCAGACGCCATCTCCTGCAAAACGCCAACAACCCCACGTTCTTCTCTCTTCCCCCTTTATTTCGCTTGAACGAGACGCAACGACAGAGACCCATACCCTGTCAAGCAGGTCTGCGAAACGTCGTAGTCGCCCTCGCCAAACGCAATGACCATGTGGAGTTTGACCCCAAAGGGGATTTGATGTTCAAATTCAAAGAGGGGTTCAAAATTTCTCCCTCTATATAAACCCCTCCCCTCTTCAGAAAAAAGGGGAATTTTTTTTTCGGAGTTGAAAATCGTTAGATATTTGAAAATTTTGTCGAAAATTTTAGTTGGAACTTTGGTCGGAACTTCTGTTGGGATTTTTGGCCGAAAACATTCAAAACAGAGTCTCTCTTCCGTCTCGATTCCGACATCGCATTCTCGTTCTGGTGATACCAAGTTCGTGTGGTAGAAGCACTCTGTCGAGCTCGTCCCCAAGTTCGCTGCTCTCCAAAAGGTACCACTCGTTTTGACTCTCGACTTCTAGTGGTATCTGTTGTTTATGCTTCATTGTTTAGTTGGTTTTAGCTGTTGTTGACTCGAGGCATTGCGGAAACTGTGTTTGAGAGTTCGTGTTATGTTGTTCTGTTTCTGTTGCTTACTGTTTTCCCTTCCAAACACCCTCTTCATGTTGTTTCGACATGATGATTCCTTGCTGTGAACGGAGCTTCTCTCGAGTTGATAGTTGAAACCGCTATGTATGATGTCGCTCATTCAGTATGCTGGCCTTCTTTTATTTCTGTTTCGTTTGTCAAGCATTTAAATATTCTGAGTGAGTATGAGTATGTATGGTTTCATTCATGGTGAATATAGAATATTGTATTTATTTTTGTGCGAGTTCAAGTCATATCGCATGTCGTGGATTGTTTCGTCAATCGTTTGTTTGTGCCCCTCTCTGTCTCTCCAGATCTAGTGTATATGGTAGTTTCTCGTTTGGTTTGTTGCTCATCGACTGTTATTCCCTTGTTTTCGTTTTGGTTCCTCCCCATATAAAGTATTTAGCTGTTATCTGTTAAGTCGCGCCTTGTCTTTGTTGTTAGATGGGATATAATATTTGTTGATTGCATCGTTTGCTCTGTGAGTTATTAGTGTTGGCATAGTGCTGTTTTTGGAGTGCAGTAGGTAGTTTTAATCGCTATCATGTGTCAGCCGTAGCGTCTCTTTAAGGTTTGCCAAATTTATCTAGTACGACTGTTTTCATCTCTCTGTATGCGATGTTGTTAATCAGCTTGCTCGCCTTCTGTTTTTGTTCGCAGTCAAACGCATCGGGGCATTCGAAATGCGAATAGTCGTTTTAGCTTGTCTTGGTAGTTTGTTAACGTTGCTAGCTGCTTCTTTTGCCATCTAGGATTTTCATAGGTGATAGCTTCATCTTGTAGAACACTGTCTATTCGTTAAGATTGGAATGAGATTGTTAAAACATATCGGCAGAAGTTTCCGTTTTCTATATGTGTTGTTATTTATTTTACTATGTTTTCCTATATTTCTTGTCACAACGGGGTCTAAAATTTTCTCTTCATTGTTTACATAATATTGATGTCGTTTTTTATGCCATAGAGGTTCAATTAGCATGGTTTACGATGTGCATTTGTCTTGCCTAAATGTTAAATTAAACGTTGTGATTTCTTTATTTGCCTTTGTTGAGTGTTTATGCGTAAATGACTTATCTCTTATGCTTTATGAAGCACCCCAGTTGGTGTTGTTCTGGTCATGTTTCCTATATGCCAAGTTCGTCATCCTATTTGACTAATTCATTTTATTTGTTTCTTATTTCATCGTGGCACGCAAATCTGCGTGAGTTCTCTATGAACATCCCGTCTATGCATCGCGAGCGAGTCGTTAAGACTCACCATTTCCTTTCGTCGGGTCGAGGTCAATGCACGGAGAAATTTCGAAGATCGGAGAGAATTCGAAAAAGCGGATTAGAATACTTCTTCGTTTTATATTTTGTATTATTATTGTTTTTGTAATGGGCATAAGCCCTATTGTCGTTTTTTTTTTCTATGTTTTATCTTGTATGTTTAGATTAGGACAGGAACAAAATGGGTCAAAAAACCCAAAAGCAGGTGGGTCTGAGTTTCGGCCAAGGCGAACAGCATCCGAAACTTGGACCCGAATCTCTCTCTCTCTCTCTCTCTATTATTTGCTTACGTTTTTACTTGAATATCGTTAGATTAGGATTGGAAACTCCAAATCCCCTTCGAAACGCCTTTTCTATTTTATCAAAACTAAAACGGAAGTTGAAAGCGATAAATAACTTCAACTTGTAATTTTGTCTAAATTGCTAAAATTTCGAAATCTACAAGTTCGTTTAATTTAAAAGCTAAAAGCTTCAACCTAAATGAAGATTTGCAAGATAAATATTTCAAATTTGCAAAGTTTGGCTAAGTAATTCTAATAAAGTCCAAACTTAAATTTACAAAAGTTAAAACAAAAATAGCCAAATAAGTTAATCGCCGGAAAACCGTGTTTAACGGAGAGTCTTAGGTGCCTTACACCTTCCTAAGAACTAATAGAATCCCGAACCCTTAAAATATTTTCAAACAATTTTGTGTTTAAGTTGTTTTGGAAATAAGTTTTCTTGATTTTTCTTAAAATTAAGTGGCGACTCCTAAAAGTCAAAATACAACAAACTCTTTTCGAAATCATTTTTCGGTAAAACAGAAATGGCGACTCCGCTGGGGACAGAGGATTCTAACCCTAAGATTGATTATTTGACTAACTTGTAATTTGTTGTTTAAATTGTTTAAATTGCTTAGTTCTAGAAAATTGCATTTCTCTCATGGCATATTTCCATATGTATATATAGTATATTAAAGGACGGTTTGCGGAACCGCAGCCGGACTTTTTTATACTTCCCTATTTCGAAATAGCGGCAATTTATTGGTTCGTTAGGCGTCCAATGGTTGTCGCGAGTTTCAGCCCAAATTGTCCGTTTGGGTTCCCGGTCATTTCAAAAGCCACTCTTAGTCAACTAGGTAGAGCCGAGCAAAATCCCGAACGTAAAGCAGAAGACGCCTTTGCACTAAGACGACCCAACGCCCAAGGCGCGTTGGGCCCATTAGAAGCCCACCTTGTGTCTATTTGGCCCAAACTGCCAAAAAACGGACAATCATGCTTATGTGTTAATTGAAGGATGTATATGCATTTTAAAAAAACGATTTATTGTCTACGGGGTGGGGGTTGACTAAATTTTGTTCGCTATTTTTTGTAGGATGAATCCGGCACACAAACCTTTGAAGACAAGAATGGTTACTATCCCCGACCCTTTCCTCAAAGTGTGGTGGAGGTTCATGAACAACGATGATAAAAGGGTCGTTCAGAAACACATAGGTCATCTTCCGTCGTTGTTAGAGATGAATGCGTGGCCTGGCTTAGTTGGAACGATGGTGAAATTCTGGGATAGCGATAATATGGTTTTTCGATTCGGGGAAGTAGAGTTGACGCCGACTATAGAAGAAATTCTCATCAGTTATGAAAGTGTCGCCATGTGCAACAAAAGGAAACGACATCCAGATACAGATCTCCTAAATCCTATAGCATGGGATTTCGCCAAAATAAAAGAGAAGTTGTCATTGGTTAAAGCCGAGTGGATGGACAAACTCCCTGGTCCGAATATACCTTTCAGAAAGTTATATTATCGATTTGGGCGTGCAAGGGCTTATGAGAAACATGAAGACGAGTTCGTCTCGAAAGAAAAATGGAAAGAGGCGCGTCCCCTCGCATTTGCGATATGTTTGCTCGGCACGATGGTTTTTCCCCAAGGGCCAAAATACACTATTCATCCTAGTGTATTTATGGTTACTCATGCCATTTTTTATGGAGTGGATTACAAAACATCGACGAAGTATTACACTTTGGCGCCTATGATTCTGGCCGACATCTACAGGGCTTTAGACAAGTGTCAGAACGGAGAACGCTTCTTTCAAGGGTGTAATCTGATACTACAGTGGTGGATGATGCGTCATTTAATCAAAACTCACAACCCAAAAGAACCGGATCCCTTAAGACGATCCGACGAGCTACATAGTCATGACTGGTGGTTGTATCACAATCGTTGCAACAAGACTGGAGGAGAGAGTTTTTGGTATCCGAGGCTTCGAGGGCTGAGAGAAGAAGACGTGCAATGGTCAATAGATAGTTTGGTGGTAACTAAGAATATGGTGGTTCGAACTGAAAAGGTCCCTTATCTAGTATTTGCTGGACTAAGAGGAACTAGACCATATGCTCCCGGTCGAGTTCTGAGGCAACTAGGAGGGAAACAAGAGTTGCCCCAGATTGCAGATATGAGGAAATTCGTAACTGACCACGAGAATGGGCGAGTTGCATTTTCTGAAGACATGCGTAGGATGTGGAGATCTCGAAGAGTGTTGGGTGAGCCTGTACCAGATAGGTTTCGTCCAGAATGTTCGAGGGAGTACAAAGAATGGTTGAAAAAGAGTCTCGCTGGAACAATTGAGACTGGTCCGAACGTTCCTCACATTATTGCCGATGTTGGAGCCAAACATCAAGTCCGACTCCACCGCCTTCAAGAGAAGTTTGATAAGAGTGAATTAGAGCATCAATGTCGTCATTCCGAAGATGCCAAAGTCATAGCTCGATTGAAACAAGAACTACGAAGTGCCAGACAATGCATGACAGAATTAGATGATAGCATGGAGCGACAGATTCAATCGATAGAGGGGTTCAGTCATCAAGAAGGAGCTCGATTGGCGAGAGATCATCTCTGGGCGAATAGATATGCCATGTGGGAAGAGGTCAACATCGCCAAGAGGACCAGACTTGGCGAAGGATCAGAGGAGGCCTGATTTTTACCATCCCCTGCGTGGGACTGTTTTATTTGTACTTTGTTTTGTAATTTATTTTTCAGGTTTATTTTCTGTTTTATGTTTATCAGACATTTTGGATGCTATTAATGAAATATTGTGGGGATAATAATCGGGTTTAAAAAGCATATACATCCTTCAATTCGTTAGGCCTACCCTTGGCACAAAAGGGTCACATGCATGTTTAGGACACGATATATTTGTTTAAATGTTTATGTGTTATGTTGCTTTGATTGAGGATATCGTAAACCCACTCCTAGCCAAAATTCCAAAGAATATACAGAAGCCACTATTATAAATGTCCGACCAAAATTCCCAAGTCTCAAGTTTCTCACACAAAATCCATACCATAAATCCTAAATACCGCTCTATCATCTCAGGAAAGTTGAATCACCGCTATGGACAAAGGCAAGAACGTCCAGACGGAGCTCACTGAGGAGGAATTGCGAAGAAAGATCGAGCGAGTCACTCGAGAGATTCAGAAGGTTAAGGAGGAAGGGCTCAAAGTAGACATGACCACGGCGATCTACAAAGCTGCGGTCACGACTTTGGATGAAGATCTGGCGTCGCAGATAAAGAGAAAGAAGGAGGTTGAGATGGAAACCGAAAGCCTAAGGAAAAGGTTGAACTTGCTTCGTTTGGAGATACACGAAGGAAAGGCGAGAGAGGCGAAGATAGATATCGAGACTGCTGTGTTGTTGGCCAGAAGTGCGACACTCGACGAGGAATTGGCGACCATAGCAACTTAAAGGGCGGAAAATACCTCGCCCGTGATCAGGGAGCAGATAACAGTGGCCCGGCCGTGAAGTGAATGATTGAGGAGGATGATGAAGAAGAAATCGTCTACAAGCCTCCATTTCCGACTGTCTGAAAGGAAAGGAATGACGCAGCCACAAGACAAGAAATCGCCAAATGTTGTCTTTTAGAAATTTCAATGTTGTTTTTCAATTCCCTTGTAATCACAATGAGAGAATGAATGAAATGATCCGAACTACGTTGGGCCTGAATTCTCCCCGTGAGATACGTAGGCAGCCTTCCCGGCCCGGCCCCTATCACCAAAAATTTTCATTCTCCTCCGTGTTTCGGAGATACGAAGATAAGATCAACGGACGTCGAAAAGCAGCTGCAAGAAGACCATAGCTCAACGTGATTCAGCTTTCCCGAGATGACGTCAAAACAAACAAATTCCTGTTTGTTCAAAATATATTTCCGTCCTCATTCGTGGGTTAAGATATCCTCAAACAAAGCGACTTGTGTGTTTATCTGTTTTATGTGCGATATTATGCATTTTGTACTCCGGATATGCACTAACAAATTTGCCTTTGAGTTGTTTTTACCTCTCAGGTACCTCTTACTGATCTGTGTCGATAAAGCTGGCAGATCACCACTACTTCACCAGATCAAAAGGTCCCGCAGATTCCTTCCCGGATCAAACGCAAATACAGACATGGGAGACAACAATGAACAAATCAGCCTCACAGACGTCGTGGTGGCTCAGCCCACCGCGGCAGAGCAGAATGAGCTTATTGCGCAGCTAATGCAGCAGATAGCAGATCTGAGAGTAGAATTGCAGCAAAGGCAAGATACGCCTCCACCCGGGTTTGGCCCCAACTTCCTAGACGCCAGACCTCCTACATACTTCCCCTCGTCCAACTCGGATCCTACTCAGCACCGTCCATCGACACCCGTGCATAACCCCTCCAGAATAGATATAACCACCCAAAACCCCCAATACGCGTCAGTCTCCTATCAGACTCCCTCACCACTCCCAAACAATTCTTCACAAATACCCCCACACCCCCAAAATACTCAAACAGCCCCACTACCCCAAAATCAAACCCAAAATCCCACCGCCTTCAATTCCCAAACACCGCATCCCCACTTGACCCAAAATACCAGTCCCCAAAATTATCCGCAAAATTATCAAACCACACAGAACGTCCCAAGCCCTTCTATAGCTCCACCCCTCCCCAAAAGAACCACTTTTCAAGTCCCTGTCCCAGTCGAGCATGAGGTGCACGGCTCCGAGTTGGACCATTACGAGGAGCAAGAAAGAGAGTGGAGGGCGAGGGAAGAAGCGAAGGTAGACATAAAGGAGGAGATCAAAAGGGCAATGAAAGAATTGCAATGCACTCCAGACGTCGCCGGGTTAAGCTACGCAGAACTATGCATCCACCCAGACTTGAACCTGCCTGAAGGGTTCAAGATCCCGAAGTTTGATACCTTCGGAGGGGTGGGCAACCCCATGGCACACCTAAGAGCATACTGTGACCAACTCGTAGGAGTTGGCAAAGATGAAGCGTTGCTGATGAGGTTGTTCAGCCGGAGCCTGTGCGGTGAGGCCCTGGAATGGTTCACGTCGCATGAGACTCGACAATGGTCCAGTTGGAGCGCACTGGCTAAGGATTTCATCGACAGATTTGCGTACAACGTCGAGATAGTCCCCGATAGGTACTCCTTGGAAAAGATGAAGCAGAAATCCACAGAAAGCTATCGAGAATTTGCGTACAGATGGAGGAAGGAGGCAGCGAGGGTGAGGCCTCCAATGACAGAACAAGAGATTGTAGAGGTGTTCGTGGGGTGCAGGAGCCCGAGTATTATGACAGGATCATCTTGTTAGTCGGCGCCAAGTTCGCCGAAATAGTCAAAGTGGGTGAGACTATTGAAGATGGCCTGAAGTCGGGGAAGATAGCCCGAGTGTCTGCATCGCCTGGATCTTCCGGACTGGTAAGGGAAGAAAAGAGAGGAGGTTAACGCTATCTCACACGGGGGAAGAAAGAAGGCCCCAGAAACTTACCACGTCCCCAAGGCCGCTCCAACCCTCCATCAAAGCCTCATCAAGCCTACCGTCCACACTCAAATCATTCCGGCCACTACAATGCCGGCCCCACTTATCCAGAAGCCCATATTGTGTCGTATCAGAATCCACCCCAATTCCCCAAAATTTTCCAACTACCCCCAAGCTTATCAAGTCCCTCCCCACTACCAGAATGTCGCTCCCAGCTGCGCTAATGTACAGCCAAGCTATCGAGCACCGTCCCCCGCATATCAAATACAAACCCCAGCATATCAAAACCCCCATCCAAATTACCAAGCCCCAATGCCAAACTACCAAACAAATCCCTACCCCAGAACCCAAGCTCCACGACCAAATGCCCGCAGTTACCAACAAGTCCCTCCCCTCAGCAAAGCGGGTATGATCCCCCCGCCCCAGGTTTGAGAAGAAGCCCTCCAGAAGCTTCACCGTGTTGGCTGAAAGCAGAACTAAATTGTTCGAAAGATTATCCGCGGCCGGATACATCCACCCTGTGGGGCCCAAGCCCGTGGATGTCAATTCAGATTCTACAGACCTGAGCAGAGATGTGCTTATCATTCCAACAGTGTTGGACATGATACAGAAGACTGTATCAATCTCAAGCACAAGATCCAGGACTTGATTGACCAGGAAGTGGTTCCCTTCAGCCTGCGGCGCCAAACGTCAACACGAATCCGTTGCCAAATCATGGGGGTGGAAACACCAACATGATAGAAACTGACGAAGATGAGCGTGAAGCCAAGAGAATTACTCCTGTTGTTCAGGAAGACTTGGAAAGGGCTGTCGCTTCTTTAAGCGTCAGGGAAAAGGGGAGTTTGTCATTCTGACACCTGCAAAGGCTGTTGCCTTGGTGCCCTCAAAGACTCTCCCCAAACCCAAGTTTGTGAGAAACGGCCGTGGCTCAAGGCATGACTAGGTCCGGAAGGTGCTACACTCCTGATGAGCTTGCTCTCGGAGGACAGAAGAAGGACCATGCTAAGAGGCCGATAAGCGAGGGGAAGCAGAAGAGTTCTGGAGAAGGATGCAACCGAAGGACTATTCCATCGTCAAACATTTAGAGAAGACTCCGGCTCAGATATGTGTGGGCCCTGCTGATGAGCTCTCAGTCCCACAGGCAGGCCTTAATGAAAGCTCTTGATGATACATACGTGCCCTCAGGCACAAGCAGCGACAATGTAGCTGCTATGATTCACCGAGTCATTCAGGGACACCGCATCAGCTTCTGCGATGATGAGTTGCCGTCCGAAGGGAGAGCCCACAACAAAGCTCTACACATCACCGTGGTATGCCGCGGAAAGATCGTCAACCGTGTTTTGGTAGACGACGGATCTGGCCTAAACATATGCCCCTTGTCCACGCTGAAGCAGCTGAGGTTTGACCTCGGAAAGTTGAGGAGAAAAACCAGGTCAATGTGAGAGCATTTGATGGTGTGCAGAGAGAGACGTTAGGAGCGGTGAACTTGGTCATCCAAATGGGCCCCGCGGAGTTCGAGGCAAAATTCCAGGTTGGATATCGACACCAGCTATAACCTCCTTTGGGAAGGCCATTCATTCATATGGCTGGAGCCATCCCCTCCACTCTTCACCAAGTGATGAAACTAGTATGGAGAAATGAAGAACTAGTTATTCACGGGGAAAGGAGCCATTCAGGTAAGCAGGTGCCGATCTTGGACGAGACGCCGCAAACTTCGGATTTCTACACGTGGAGTTGGTAAATGCCACCGATGAGGGCTTGGCACCACAGACTCCCATGCCGGCCGTGTACAAAATGATTGCCACGGTAATGCTGCAGAGCGGATTCGAACCAGGTTCCGGACTAGGAAGGAATGCCCAAGGGATCATCAAGCCAGTTCCCGTCCTTGCTCATGGATCAAAGTATGGTTTGGGGTACATCCCCACAGATGATGATATGAAGATGAAGAGGAGAAGGGATCAAGAGTTGACTAAGCCGATCCCGCATCTCTATCACTCCTTTCCAGTTCGGGAGCATGCCGAGCCTGAAGACGACGGGGAAGGAATCTGTGACCTGTTCAAGGAGATCAATGCCGTCATAGAGGAGGAGGCTGAGCCAGCTGGCTTTCGTGATGCTGAACCGGGGGAGATGCTGCAAAATTGGACGTCCACGCCAATCCTGATGTCCCGGACTCTTGGGTAGAAAGGAATTATTTTGTGCATACCAAAATCGGTGGTCGTCCGGAAGAGGCCCGAGACCCACCATTTCTGCATTTTCTTGATTTTGAATTTTGTTATGATGTTTAAAGGTCGACATGGCCTTGTGCCATGACCCAAGTTTGTTTTTTGATTCGATTTAAATGAAAGCCTCCTTATTTTGACTTTATTTATTCAATTGCTTGTTATATTTTACTTTTCTAATTTTGTCTGTTTATGATTTCAGTAACGTAAGTTACAAACCTGCCAATGTCATGTCATGTCATGAGCTAAACGAGCAAAATGAGGCAAATGACGACGAGGCTGACGACTACGACGAAGAAAGTGGGGAACCAGACTATGTGGTAGAAGAGTTTCGACAGTTCGAGAATCAACATAAACCGAATCTGGAGGAAACAGAGACGGTAAATTTGGGAGATTCAGAATGTGTCAAAGAGGTTAAGATCAGCACTCACCTGAATGAAATCAGAAAGAAGAGCCTGGTTCATTGCTTGCCGAATACAGTGATGTGTTGTTTGGGAAGTCGTTGACATGCAAGGGTTGAGTACCGATGTCGTATCTCATAAGCTGCCTATCAACCCAGGGTTCGAGCCGGTGAAGCAAAAGACTCGGAAATTCAAGCCTGAATTGAGTTTGAAGATTAAGGAGGAAATCACTAAGCAGATAGAGTCTCGGTTGGTAGAAGTAACGCAATATCCCACCTGGTTGGCGAATGTCGTTCCGGTCGCCAAGAAAGATGGAAAAATCAGGATTTGTGTTGATTACAGAGATCTCAACAAGGCTAGTCCAAAGGATAATTTCCCGTTGCCAAATATCCATATTCTGATTGACAACTGTGCCAAACATGAGATGCAGTCATTTGTGGATTGTTACGCGGGTTATCACCAGATTCTGATGGATGAAGAAGACGCGGAGAAAACGGCCTTCATTACACCTTGGGGGGTATATCACTACAGGGTAATGCCGTTTGGGCTCAAAAACGCCGGTGCCACTTACATGAGGGCCATGACGACTATCTTCCACGACATGATTCACAAGGAAATTGAAGTGTACGTGGACGACGTCATAATCAAATCCCGCGAGAGTTCGGATCATGTGACACACCTGAGGAAATTCTTTGAACGTTTGCGTCGGTACAACCTGAAGCTAAATCCCGCCAAATGTGCTTTTGGAGTCCCAGCTGGGAAGTTGTTGGGGTTTATAGTCAGCAGAAGAGGTATTGAGCTCGACCCTTCCAAGATTAAAGCAATTCAGGAGTTACCTCCGCCGAAGACGAGAAAAGAGGTGATGAGTTTCTTGGGGAGGTTAAACTATATCAGCCGGTTTATAGCACAATCGACAGTGGTATGTGAGCCTATCTTCAAGTTGCTGAAGAAAGATGCCCCAACTAAGTGGACTGAGGAGTGCCAGACCGCTTTCGACGCTATCAAGAGCTACTTGTCTAACCCACCAGTATTGGTTCCTCCGCGAGAAGGGAGTCCTTTGTTGCTGTATTTGTCTGTTTCAGATAACGCCTTTGGATGTGTACTTGGTCAACACGACGAGACAAGGAAGAAGGAAAGGGCTATCTACTACATCAGCAAGAAATTTACTCCGTACGAGTCTCGCTACACTTTGCTGGAGAGAACATGCTGCGCTCTGACGTGGCTTGCCCAGAAGCTGAGACACTATTTGTCATCGTATACTACATATCTTATCTCCAGGATGGATCCATTGAAGTATATTTTCCAGAAAGCGATGCCGACCGGGAGTTAGCTAAATGGCAAATGCTGTTGAGTGAGTTGACATCGTGTACGTGACTCAGAAGGCAATAAAGGCACAAGCTTTGGCTGATCATCTTGCGGAAAATCCCGTTGATGAAGAGTATGAACCTCTCAAGACATATTTTCACGATGAAGAAGTGTCATTTGTGGGTGAAGATATCTCTGAAGCTTATCCAGGTTGGAGATAGATTTCTTCGATGGAGCGGTGAATCACCAGGGTAAAGGTGTTGGAGCAGTCCTGGTATCAGAATCTGGTCAGCACTATCCTATGGCGGCTAAGCTACGATTCAACTGCACAAACAACATGGCTGAGTATGAAGCTTGCATCCTCGGTTTGAAAATGGCCGTTGACATGAATGTTTACGAGTTACTGGTTATTGGAGATTCAGACCTCTTGATTCATCAGGTTCAAGGAGAATGGGCTGTGAAGAACCCGAAGATTGTACCTTACGTACAATATGTGCAAAATCTGTGTAAAAGGTTTCGCAAGATCGAGTTCAGACATACTCCCAGAATACAGAATGAATTAGCTGATGCTCTTGCCACCATCGCTTCAATGATCAAACATCCGGATACTGATTACATCGACCCGTTGGATATAGACTTGAAGGAACATCCAGTCCATTGTTCACATGTTGAATCAGAACCAGATGGTTTGCCTTGGTATTTCGACATAAAGAGGTACTTGGAGTCTGGGACATATCCAGAAGATGCCACATCTAATCAAAAGAAGTCGATACGTCGTATGGCTCTCAATTTCTTTTGAATGGAGAAGTCCTTATAGGAGGACTCCAGATTTGGGTCTTTTGAGATGCGTGGATGCTGCTGAAGCCGTAAGGCTTATTGAACAGATACATGCAGGAGTTTGTGGTACACATATGAACGGGCTTACCTTGGCAAGAAAAGTCCTTTGAGCCGGTTATTTCTGGATGACTATGGAGAACGACTGTTGCAAATTCGTGCAGAAATGCCATAAATGTCAAGTGCACGGCGATCTGATACGGGTGCCACCTCACGAACTTAATGCTATGAGTTCACCTTGGCCATTTGTAGCTTGGGGAATGGATGTCATCGGTCCTATAGAGCCAGCCGCTTCCAATGGACACAGATTCATTTTGGTTGCCATTGATTATTTCACCAAGTGGGTGGAAGCAGCCTCTTACAAATCGGTAACCAAGAAAGTGGTGGCCGACTTTGTCCGCAACAATCTGATATGCCGATTTGGAGTTCCAGAATCCATCATCACTGATAACGGTGCAAATCTCAACAGTCATCTGATGAAAGAGATATGTGAACAATTTAAGATTATTCACCGGAGGTCAACTGCTTATCGCCCTCAAATGAACGGAGCTGTAGAGGCCGCCAACAAGAACATCAAGAAGATTCTGAGGAAAATGATTGACAAGCAGCGGGGTTGGCATGAAATGTTGCCATATGCTCTACTGGGTTATCGAACGACGGTCAGAACATCAACTGGGGCTACTCCATACTTGCTAGTATACGGAACAGAAGCAGTCGTACCTGTTGAAGTCGAGATACCGTCACTGAGGATCATCCAAGAAGCTGAGCTAAGTAATGCTGAGTGGGTTAGCAAACGGATTGATCAGCTAACTTTGATTGATGAGAAGAGGATGGTCGCTGTTTGCCATGGCCAGTTGTATAGACAGAGAATGACTCGCGCTTTTCACAAAAGAGTAAGAGCCAGAAATTTTGAAGTGGGTCAGTTGGTTCTTAAGCGTATTTTTCCTCATCAAGACGAGTACAAAGGAAAGTTCGCACCAAACTGGCAAGGTCCCTACATGGTTCGTAAAGTACTATCTGGAGGTGCTTTAGTCTTGTCAGAGATGGATGGCGCTGTATGGCCCAAGCCTATCAACTCAGATGCTGTCAAGAGATACTACGCGTGAAGTTCGCTTTGCATTTTTTTTTCTATCATTTACTTGTAATCGTTTGTTTGCTTGTATTTGTTAAACTTGAGTCATTATCCCTTTGTAACGAACTACGTCTGACCTGAATTCTCGAGAACGAGATACGTAGGCGGCCTATGTCGGCTTCGGTCACCCCATTTACCCCCTTTAATTATTTCTTTGTATTTGAACTACGTTCGACCTGAATTCTCAAGAATGAGATACGTAGGCGGCCTTTGTCGGCCTCGGTCGGTTTCTTTGTAAAATTTATTCTTGTTAACCTTTAAGGGGAACTACGTTTGACCTGATTCCTGCCTCAACGGGATACGTAGGCGCCACAAGGGCTCGGTCATATATCTCGTAAGTTCTATTTCCCCCTTTTTTACAATAGAAACTGGGACAGAATTTTTGAGAGGGACTCAAAAATTCTCCAGAAGAAGCTTTCTCTTCAGCAAGCCAAACTAGAGACATTTCGAATTTGCGACTGGGACAGAATTTTTGAGAAGATCTCAAAAATTCCGCGATCTGTTCGGTTACAATGGAAAGATGAGCAAGATACTAAACTGGGACAGAAATTTTGAGGATGGCCTCAAAATTTCGTCATGGGTCTTCCCTACAAGTCCGGAATGCCTCTGAAATTCATTCAACAAGCGTCGGACTCAAAGGAGCTCGTTAAGCCTGACATGACATGACTTGGCAGTGACTTTTTCAAGATACTATTTCTTAAAAAATTTCTTGTTTCTCTTAAAAATTTCCCTTTTATATTTCATCTGTTTTGGCATAAGATATTTCCTTATCTATCAAGAGTCGGGAAATCGGAAAATCAACCGGAGACATCAAGACAAGGAGCAAACAACCGAAGGGATCGACACAGATCAGTGTGTTTAAAACTGACAATTTTTCTGTGGATGCAGGTTTATAGCTTCGCTTCGAAATCGGCCGAATTCTCCGACTGATGAATACGGAGAAGGAGAGAACTATCTCCAAACCAGTGATTTTATGGAAAGCAGGAATATCGTTTGCGTCAGGATGCTTATGAATGTGTTTGTTTATTTCAAACCATTTTCAGCAATGGGAAATTTACGAAGTATCCAGTCAGATTCAAAGGTGAATCAAACGGGAATCTCAGCGAAGATTTCGTGATTTCTATAGAAGCGCTACTTGCATTGCGTTATCAAAGCAAGATGATTATTGTCGATCAAGACCATGCATTACCTCAGAATAGACGGTTATGCAATTATTATTTTATCATTATCGATCAAGTCGATATATTATTTAGAGGTCGCCTTACCGTTACTATTCACGGGGAGCGATATAAAATTCATGCATCGCGGAATTTATACACTGAAGAATCATGCATCGCGGAAATCATGCATCGCGAGTCAATAATTATGCATGACGAGAAGAGAGATTTCATGCCTCGTCAAAATTTATACATCGCGAGAAGAAATTATGCCTCGCTGGAATTCATGCATCGCGGAATCATGCATCGCGGAAATCATGCATCGCGGTCAATAATTATGCATGACGAGAGAAGATTTCATGCCTCGTCAAAATTTATACATCGCGAGAAGAATTTATGCCTCGCTGGAATTCATGCATCGCGGAATCATGCATCGCGGAAATCATGCATCGCGAGTCAATAATTATGCATGACGAGAAGATTTCATGCCTCGTCAAAATTTATACATCGCGAGAAGACTTCAACCTCGCTGGAATTTATAATCGCGAGAAGAATTTATGCCTCGCTGGAATTTATGCATCACGAGAAGAATCCATGCCTCGTTGAAAATCATGCATCGCGGAATCATGCATAGCGGAATCATGCATCGCGGAAATCATGCATCGCGGAATCATGCATCGCGAGTCATTAATTATGCACGACGAGAAGATTTCATGCCTCGTCAAAATTTATGCATCGCGAGAAGACTTCATACCTCGCTGGAATTTATAATCGCGAGAAGAATTATGCCTCGCTGGAAATCATGCATAGCGGAATCATGCATCGCGGAATCATGCATCGCGAGTCATTACTTATGCACGACGAGAAGATTTCATGCCTCGTCAAAATTTATACATCGCGAGAAGACTTCATACCTCGCTGGAATTTATGCATCACGAGAAGAATCCATGCCTCGTTGAAGATCATGCATCGCGGAAATCATGCATCGCGAGTCATTAATTATGCACGACGAGAAGATTTCATGCCTCGTCAAAATTTATGCAACGAGAAGAACTCATGCCTCGTCAAAATTGCACATCGCGAGAAGATTCTATTCTTCGCTGAAAGTTATGCATCGCGAGAAGATTCATATCTCGCAGAAATTTACGTATCGCGAGAAAGATATTCATGCCCGCAAGAGGACGTACTTGGATAAAGAAAGAGCAATGCTTATCCATTGGCCTCGACTGCATTCTATTATTTCTTATAAAGTAAACGTCAATGAGAGAGTCGAGATGACAACAAAGAAACATCAATATCGCATCAGCATTTATTTATTTATTTCGACATCAAGTATGGAATACATTGAAGATGATGTTGCAAAACACAAGGCATAAGCTTTATTTGCTGGACGTCAGACCGATCGAGTCGACGTCAAGTATGAGGAGAACAATGAAGTGTCGACACGTCTTTGTTGAGAGCATCCGAAAAGGATGAATTCTCCAAAAACCACAGGTGCGGACGACATCAAAAGGGATGCAGCACAACGTGGAACTTTTCTTAGCAGCGAACTGGGACATAGTCCGAAGAGGAATGTCAAACTCTTAGGACGCGAGCAGAGGAGTGACTTCCACCACGATCGAACCACCCTCTCGAGGCATGTCGGTCTTTCTTCAGTTCTGTCAGTTTCTGTCTCGCATCCGAAAGTTTCGATTTATCGGAAGCAAGTTTCCAATCTGAGTGACAATGCGCCAAGAGCTTTGGAAATTATGTCCATGTAAGTTCTTACCTATGGATATGAAGAGCTCCACATTCATGGCTAAGAGGTTACAAGCCTCCTTTTCGTACTCGTTAATGAGTCACTTGTCCAAAACCGAAGGTTATCTAGCGTAATAGATTTCCTTTTCCACCGATCGAGTCGAACTACACACAGCCTGATTCCGACGGTTTACGGATATGTAGGCGGATTCAATGTTGAAAACTCGGCTGTATTCCAACATTCGCTCTCGAATTCCATTCTCGAGCATTTCGATACCTTCATAATTCGGTGTCGAGGTGGCTCTTGATTCCTTCAAATCGTGCGGCAAATCAAGCTTATCGAACTACAAGTGGCCTGAATTCTCATATAGCCTGAGATATGTAGGAGACCCGTGTTCAAGGGTTCGGCCATAGTTCCTAAACCCTTTGTCGAATCCTTCCTTTAAAACGAATGAGGTTGGTCGAAATTGGTTGGTCAATTTCATTTTCCTCGAATTGCTTGCATCAATCCAAGTAAAATGAGGGACAGTTGTTGACACCCAATTTTTGACCCACGTCGGTATAAATTAATTATCGAGCTTCGTGAGTTTTTAAAATTATTTAAAGTTAGTTAGTTTTATAAATCTTGCGAAAATAAAATATATGTATATATATACATATATGTATATACATATATGTATACGTATATGTGTGTATCTTAAGTATTCTCTTATTCCCAACCCAATTCCTTTAATCCCAACATCCCCAGGCCCACTTCGTTCACTCTCCCCAGGCCCAATTACCCCTAAACCCAATAAAAACCCCTCAACCCAACACTAACTTAAATATCCCAGCCCACTTCTTCCCATTCAGACGGCCCAAAACATTTAAATAAAAAAACCCTCCAACGCCTAGGCCCAACATTCCCTTTTAATTACCCTTCGACCCGCCACCCGACCCGACCCAGACCCTCTCTCCTCTTCCTTCTTCCCCACTTCACACCACAACAACAATCCCCAAAAACCCAGAAAAACGCCATTCCCGGAAAACAGACGCGAGACCGCACCTCCCTCACGCGTCTCTCGACCACGCGCTCGCGTCTCCCTCATCTCCCCACGCTCTTTCCCTTTCTCTCTCCCCCCCATCGCAACCTGCAAAAAAAAAAACGTAGGAAAACAGAGAACCCAAAAAACCGGAAAATCTCCAGAAAACTCAGACGCCATCTCCTGCAAAACGCCAACAACCCCACGTTCTTCTCTCTTCCCCCTTTATTTCGCTTGAACGAGACGCAACGACAGAGACCCATACCCTGTCAAGCAGGTCTGCGAAACGTCGTAGTCGCCCTCGCCAAACGCAATGACCATGTGGAGTTTGACCCCAAAGGGGATTTGATGTTCAAATTCAAAGAGGGGTTCAAAAATTTCTCCCTCTATATAAACCCCTCCCCCTTCAGAAAAAAGGGGAATTTTTTTTTCGGAGTTGAAAATCGTTAGATATTTGAAATTTTGTCGAAAATTTTAGTTGGAACTTTGGTCGGAACTTCTGTTGGGATTTTTGGCCGAAAACATTCAAAACAGAGTCTCTCTTCCGTCTCGATTCCGACATCGCATTCTCGTTCTGGTGATACCAAGTTCGTGTGGTAGAAGCACTCTGTCGAGCTCGTCCCCAAGTTCGCTGCTCTCCAAAAGGTACCACTCGTTTTGACTCTCGACTTCTAGTGGTATCTGTTGTTTATGCTTCATTGTTTAGGTTGGTTTAAGCTGTTGTTGACTCGAGGCATTGCGGAAACTGTTTGAGAGTTCGTGTTATGTTGTTCTGTTTCTGTTGCTTACTGTTTTCCCCTTCCAAACACCCTCTTCATGTTGTTTCGACATGATGATTCCTTGCTGTGAACGGAGCTTCTCTCGAGTTGATAGTTGAAACCGCTATGTATGATGTCGCTCATTCAGTATGCTGGCCTTCTTTTATTTCTGTTTCGTTTGTCAAGCATGTTAAATATTCTGAGTATTGAGTATGTATGGTTCATTCATGGTGAATATATAATATTGTATTTATTTTTGTGCGAGTTCAAGTCATATCGCATGTCGTGGATTGTTTCGTCAATCGTTTGTTTGTGCCCCTCTCTGTCTCTCCAGAATCTAGTGTATATGGTAGTTTCTCGTTTGGTTTTGTTGCTCATCGACTGTTATTCCCTTGTTTTCGTTTTGGTTCCTCCCCATATAAAGTATTTAGCTGTTATCTGTTAAGTCGCGCCTTGTCTTTGTTGTTAGATGGGATATAATATTTGTTGATTGCATCGTTTGCTCTGTGAGTTATTAGTGTTGGCATAGTGCTGTTTTTGGAGTGCAGTAGGTAGTTTTAATCGCTATCATGTGTCAGCCGTAGCGTCTCTTTAAGGTTTGCCAAATTTATCTAGTACGACTGTTTTCATCTCTCTGTATGCGATGTTGTTAATCAGCTTGCTCGCCTTCTGTTTTTGTTCGCAGTCAAACGCATCGGGGCATTCGAAATGCGAATAGTCGTTTTAGCTTGTCTTGGTAGTTTGTTAACGTGTTGCTAGCTGCTTCTTTTGCCATCTAGGATTTTCATAGGTGATAGCTTCATCTGTGTAGAACACTGTCTATTCGTTAAGATTGGAATGAGATTGTTAAAACATATCGGCAGAAGTTCCGTTTTCTATATGTGTGTTATTTATTTTACTATGTTTTCCTATATTTCTTGTCACAACGGGGTCTAAAATTTTCTCTTCATTGTTTACATAATATTGATGTCGTTTTTTATGCCATAGAGGTTCAATTAGCATGGTTTACGATGTGCATTTGTCTTGCCTAAATGTTAAATTAAACGTTGTGATTTCTTTATTTGCCTTTGTTGAGTGTTTATGCGTAAATGACTTATCTCTTATGCTTTATGAAGCACCCCAGTTGGTGTTGTTCTGGTCATGTTTCCTATATGCCAAGTTCGTCATCCTATTTGACTAATTCATTTTATTTGTTTCTTATTTCATCGTGGCACGCAAATCTGCGTGAGTTCTCTATGAACATCCCGTCTATGCATCGCGAGCGAGTCGTTAAGACTCACCATTTCCTTTCGTCGGGTCGAGGTCAATGCACGGAGAAATTTCGAAGATCGGAGAGAATTCGAAAAAGCGGATTAGAATACTTCTTCGTTTTATATTTTGTATTATTATTGTTTTTGTAATGGGCATAAGCCCTATTGTCATTTTTTTTTTCTATGTTTTATCTTGTATGTTTAGATTAGGACAGGAACAAAATGGGTCAAAAAACCCAAAAGCAGGTAGGTGGGTCTGAGTTTCGGCCAAGGCGAACAGCATCCGAAACTTGGACCCGAATCTCTCTCTCTCTCTCTCTCTCTATTATTTGCTTACGTTTTTACTTGAATATCGTTAGATTAGGATTGGAAACTCCAAATCCCCTTCGAAACGCCTTTTCTATTTTATCAAAACTAAAACGGAAGTTGAAAGCGATAAATAACTTCAACTTGTAATTTTGTCTAAATTGCTAAAATTTCGAAATCTACAAGTTCGTTTAAATTTAAAAGCTTCAACCTTAAATGAAGATTTGCAAGATAAATATTTCAAATTTGCAAAGTTTGGCTAAGTAATTCTAATAAAGTCCAAACTTAAATTTACAAAAGTTAAAACAAAAATAGCCAAATAAGTTAATCGCCGGAAAACCGTGTTTAACGGAGAGTCTTAGGTGCCTTACACCTTCCTAAGACACTAATAGGAATCCCGAACCCTTAAAATATTTTCAAACAATTTTTTCTGTTTAAGTTGTTTTGGAAATAAGTTTTCTTGATTTTTCTTAAAAATTAAGTGGCGACTCCTAAAAGTCAAAAATACAACAAACTCTTTTCGAAATCATTTTTCGGTAAAACAATACCATCTACATTTATACTTATGGTATATTAACAACTATAAACTATGTCAACTTGACATGGGGGAGTTCGGAAAACCTCTATATTTATGCATGTTTTCATCTATCAATCTAACGAATATTTTCTTGTTAAATTTATTTGTTTTATTTTACTGTTTAGTATGTTTCAGAAAGGAATACTACTTTGAATTTTAAGTACTCCCTCAATCCCAATTTCTTTGATAATGTTTTCTTAATTAGTTAGTTCAGGAAAGAATTGATATCTTTTAAAATTTAGCACCTGCAAGTACTATATAGTTAAGTTTAAATTTTTAATTTCATTCTTATTGAAATAATTTATGACGACATATATATCTATGATTTATTTTAATTAATAAATTTCAATGATTATTTTATTTTTTTGTCATGTGAGTCAAATCATAATATGAAATCATGTATGAGATAAAATTAAAGTTTTGTTTGGATGTGCTGAAATTTTAAATTGCATTTTTTTGCTCATAAATATAAAAATCTCATAAATTGTGAAAACTGTCAAAGTTATCTCAATTATTTACACGATCTTACTAAATAAGCAAAAGTTTATAAGAAAAATATAATACACTGTCACAAATTAAAGTTATTCTAATCTTACCAAATAAGCAAAAGATTATAAGAAAAATATAATACACTATCACAAAACTGTTCTAAAAAAACAATATTTATTGGTCAAAATATATTTTGGTAAAAGGGTAAAATTGAACATGAGTTTGCAGTGTCTTACTCTTCAACTTTGAGTTGTTTGTTATTCAATATCATTAGTAAATATATAATCATATGAATATGGCCATAAATATTCATCGAATATCCTCACAAAAAATTATATAATTTTTTGCATTTGAAAAAATGTGAAATCATGAAATGAAATCGAATATCTATGTCCAAATCATTGAGATGAAATCACATGTCCAAACAAGCTCATTGCGATCTCAATAAAGAAACGTAAACCATTTGAGTAAATGTAATTTTTCTTTAATTGAAAGGCAAATCATATTCGAAAATTTTTCCAGAGATGGCTGCAGCAACTGCAGCTGTGAAAGTAGGGCTGCTGGTTAAGGAAGTAGCCATTTGTTGAACTAAATGTTGTTGTAATGAATTTGTTTCAATATCTTCCATGAATTTGTTAGAAAATGTTGAAACATCTTGGTTGACTAATGGTACTGTTATTTCAGTTTGGGATGGATGAGGATGGTTGTGTTCCCCTTCATATACACCTACTAAAATTGATGGATCTTCAATACTTCTTTGTACCTATAAAAGTCGAGAATTATTCAGGATCATATAAAGAGATCAACATACTCTTCTATCCAAAAATCAATATGGAAACTAATTTTCTCTTTAACAATATAAACATTTATAAGTTGTAATGGTCTTAAATTTCAATGTGATATCAAAGTAGACAAAGATCTTGAATTTGAGTCTCATTTGTAAGTGTTTTCAAAAAATAATATCCTACACATTTGGATGAAAAAGAATTAGATTTCATGTGAAAAGGCGTATTGAAATAATTATATACTTTGGTTAAGGTTGAATTTACTGAGGTTAGATCGCATGTAAAGAGACGTGTTAAAATTATTATACACTTTGATTGAGATTGAATCTACTGAAGTTTGATCATACATGAAGAGACGTGTTGAAATTGTTACGCACTTTAATTGAAATTGAACTAACTGAAATTTTAATCGCATGTGAGAAGACATATTGAAATTTTTACACACTTTAATTGAGGTTAATTAAGCTTACCAAGGTTTGATCGCATGTGAAGAGACGTGTTGAAATTACATCCCTCCGATATTCAAACTCAGTAACTATGTGCGTGTGATCATTTGACCATTAATAATACCACTTGACAAACTTATACGATAATAATTCTTTTCCCTCATAAGATTAAATCTTTAATTATTTTCAAATAAAATTCATGTTCAAACGTAACTTCAACTTCTAGAATACTAATTTTTAACTTCATACTTGTTTTACTCCATCATCATTAAGGTTTGATTGCATGTACTAACCTTCTTCTTGACTGGGCATGTTGGTGCAAATGAACACTTATAATATGCTCTAGGATAAGGGTTATCTCTTGTAACTTTTTGACCATATTTTCTCCAGTTATATCCATCCTTCACCACCTGTAAATTAACCAAACCAAAAAAAAAAAAATTATTCGTGGAATTATATATATCGTCTTTTTATGTGATACTTTTTTATTATAACGCGTTCCATAACTTTTGGGACCATCTCTTTTAAAGTCACTATAACATATGATTGAATTATTTTTATTGTTATAGAGAGGGTGTTTGACTGTACGTTTAAATAAAATAGAGAAATATTTTGAACTTACTGAAGTTTGATCGGATCGATTAGTCTTAACACAAACAGTTGAAACATTGGTTGTGATTTCTCTTGGCCTCTTTGGTGATGCTTCTTCAAAATTATTAACACAACACTCTTCTTCAGCTTTTCTTTTCCTTGATAATAATAAATTGGAATTGTCCTCTTCATTATTACTAGAGTATTTTTGCAGCAATTCAATTAGGTGAGTTTGCAAGGAATTGTACTTCTCACACAAATTTGTGAGCATTGTTACTAACTTCTTGTTCTCCTCTCTCGTCCTAATCAATTCTTCATCCAACGTCTCGCGCTGCATAAAAATTAACTTACAAGTTCAACATATATTCATAAAGAAATTACAAGTAAGTTGAAATAAATCGATGTAAAGAAATTTTATGTTGTTATAGCAGGTAATAATAACGATTAGAAAAATAACAACGAAAAGGATATATAATACAAGTGATAATAATAACATATCATGAAAATAAAATAAAAATATTTTATTATTATGAAATATATATTTATTTAGATCTACCTACCGGACTTGTGTTGGTGTTGTGCAAAGAGAGGTTTGTGTTAAGGTCAATAGAAAAATTATTGTCTCCCAAGTTTGTATCCATTGAATCTATAGGAAAAATTGTCCTTATTGATTGTGTTTTTTTGTTGTTGTTGGGAAGAAATGGGAAAATGGATTATTTATAAAGGAAAAAAAGTAGAAGTAGTTAAATTGATTTTTGGTAAGAGAAAGTGGAAGGAAATTGAGGGTACATAAAAGTATGTATTATTGGTAATTGCCTAATTGGCTATTCAAAGACTTTCACTACAAGAGTGGACATATAGAAAGACTTATGAAATTGAATAGTACTTTAAAAAATCTCTATATATTCAAGTCTTGGTCAATTTTCAATTTAATTGCTTTAATACTACTCCCAAATCATTTGATTTTTCTTTTAAAAAAAATTCATTTCATCCAAACAAATTCTCAGTATTGTTGTGTGAATTTTCTTAGACGAGAAAGATTCTTTGTGTTAGTAGTTTGAAAAATTCCAAGAATGATTATTATTTTAATCAAAATTAAGTTAAGGCCTCTTTTTCGACTTTATACGCTATGTTTATCGAGTTATTTATTTCTTTAGCTTTATCACTTAGTCTAAGGCCTTATTTGTTTTCATTAAAATTAAGAGGTTTAAATCGAAATACACATCTAAATATTAAGATTTGTAGTAAAATCTAAGATTTGAATACGCATCTGAATATTAAAATGTGATCTCTAAATCTGCACATTAAATAATTAATGTTGTTTGTTTTCAATATTTGAACCAAAAATATTATTGCAACCAGTGTTCTTGACACACGTTAATACAAGAAAATTGTTAATATAGAAAAAACACTTGAAAGAATTTATGAAAACTTACCAATTCAAGAGGGAAAAATGGTGTTTGGTTGAGAAAAGATAGAAAAAAAGTTTTTTGTTATGAGATAAAAATGCACGCTCAAAGCAGAGAACGATGATTTATTATTTGATAACTTATTAAATGAGTCTGGATGTTGATGAGAATCACATAAAGATCTTGATTCGTTCAGACCTCTTTAAAACATTGAGAAACTTTTTTTAAAAAATAAAACAAATAAATTTAATGGGCTGAATATGAATAGGTCAAATTCAAACCTAAAATCAAATGTATTTAATGAATTGAATCTAAATAATTAAAATTCATATCTCTATTAAGTGTAAACAAATGAGACCTAAATGAATAGAGCTTGTCGATCTTTTGCCATAAAATATCAAACATTAGCGGTATGTTCAGTACGAAGAAAAATCTTACTATTCATAATTGGTTGATAAAAAATTTTTAAAATAAATTATTTTGAATAAAGAATTTTTTTTTATAATAAAAGTGAAAAAATAAGTGACGTTGTTTCCTTCCATACTAACAACCACCCACCTCCAGCTCTTTGTACAAATGATTATTAAGATAGTTTTGTGTAGTTTTGTGTGGTCATGGAGTTAAAATATTTCATAATCAGAAATTTTGAGTTTGAAAGAGCGAACTTTGTAAATTTTTATATTAATAAACTTTCTTAGAAATTTTTAAAATTAGTGTATCTTGTAATTGCATTATTTTTTCGTTTGGATCTAAGAATATTCAATACTTATACGTAATATCTTTAGCTCAAATTATTTAAAAAAATCCTTTTGAATAATCAACAATATAAACTGGTATTTTTTTCTTTTCTATATGCAACTATTATAGTGTCACGATCGCGGTTTGAATAAGTTGTCGTTTTTATAATTTTCAAATAATTTTCTAAATTTTTATTTTTTTTAATGGTTGGTTTGCTTATTTGGAAAATAATGGTATATTTAAGTTGCTTTATTAATGATTAATGATGATGACAATGACAATCCAATTATCAACGGTTGATAAAATTATAATACAACATCTCACAATATTTATGATCATTTTTGCCTTTTATAAGAGGGCTTGTGGTGCTTGGGTGCCAACCACACTTTAGTTGCTTTGCACTCTAAAAATACAAAATAGATAAAGACTCATAATATTCATTTATTATTGAAAATAAAATAATACTTATACGAGATGCTCCATGACGATTGACATATATACCAGATTATATTTGGGTTGGATTGATTTCAACTAAAAAAAAATTGGGACCAAACTAACTCGATATTATATATATAATTTAAAATTTTATTTTATACGTAAAAGTACTTATTTTGATATAATTTTTAAGCATCTCTTATACTTTTTCATAATTTTTATCTTTTAATATATTTATTACATATTTGGAAGTTAGAATTCTTAATGATCTAATAAAGATTATAGTCCATACATGTTGCTAATTATAATAAAATTTAAATAAAAATCAAATTAATATTAATGCAAAAGGAAAATCAATTCAACACTAAGAATATAATAATTTTGAATATTCGTTTTTTAGTTTTACATAGATTTAGACAATTAAAATATATGATTTAATTTTACTTTTTTTTTAATATTTAGGCATGTAACTAATATTTACTAAACTTAGTTTAGCATGATGTAGTACTTTAAATTATGATCAATTTCATTATGACTTATTAATTTGCAATATCTTTTTTACTCAATTTTTTATTATTATTTTTTTGTTGGATATTTTAGTGTCATTAATCATATCATATTTTTTGTTATTTTCTTGAGAAATAAATAACTTAGATTATTGCATTTTGGTAGGGCTAAAGAAATATTTGAAGTACAAGTAACTTATATGTTTGTATGAAAACTTTATAAAAAGAATTCGAAAATCCGAAAAACCCAAAAAATCCGAAGTTGAAGAATACGAGTTTTATTGGTTTAATTTGGTTTATAATCTCAAAAATCCAATTCAAATTATTTTGTTTGATATTTGAAAAACTCAAACCAACCCGGTCATGTACACACCCTACAACAGGCTTAGTTAGGAATATATAACTTGAAACTTTTTTGCAACGTGAAATTAAAAGGATTAAGAATCTTCAATAATATTCACAAATATAGATTCTAGTCAAGAAAAAAACTATATTAAATATAGAGAAATTAGAATAATTAATATTTTTATTTCGGAAATTGTTGTGAACAATTTTTTTTCAAATTTACCTGCAGAATTAGTTGCAGAAAATGTCACAAGGAAGTTCCTATATTTCACAAATTTTAAGAAAAATTTCTTGCTATTTTTGTTTTGGTATTTCATGTGAAAATATTCGTAGGTAACATATTTGCGGAATCGAAAAGCTCAAATAAGTTACTTAGGGATTTTATGTTTGCGAGTAATAATTATCCACAGAGATTTTTCCATCGAATTTTTTTTTATAAGAACAATCGGCAAAGAAACTAAATTACATTTGAATTTTCCTTCAAAAAACCTAGGTAAATCTTCAGGTAATTAATCAACACGTTTCTAGTAATAAACAAATTCAATTAATACCGAGGGTATTTGAAACAGATGGTGAAATCAAACAAGTCAAATTAAACTTGAACAAATAAATTGCAAACTTTTTCTAAGAAACACATATATACATATAACTACTCGTTTCTAGTTGCAATAACTATTTATTTCAAATCGTTATTAATGGCTTTGTTAATTTTAGTGAAATGAAAATGTTCAGCAAAAATAATGAAGCTTCAATTATATAATTATATATTAAGTCAAACATAAGGACTCTCTGTTCCAATGATATTTATTTTGTGCAAAATTTGTATTAAAAAAAGATAGCTATGATTTCATTACGTAAAAAAAAATATGCATATATTATCGTTAAAAGTTATTTTTATCGTAGTATTAAATCGAAACGAGTATTGAGTAGCATACGAAAGAAAAAAAGAGTTGGTAAAAGATGTGAAGTTCGTGGGAGTCACAAGTCAAATTGTTAGTCAGCCATGATTTGATTAATGCCAAAAGCATGTTCCAAGTGTCAATCGTCTTTAATGTAAATTATAAAAGTACACACTGGTGACGTCCTCATTTCTTGCGTCATTTAGATGACATAAACATTAATATAATCCCCAAAGTCTTTACTCGTTTATTTGTAAAAGGGAAAAGTACAAACAATATGGGGTCATTTGCTTCGAACATAACAAAATTAAGTATTGACATCAATTTATAGCTAAATGATATTATTATGAGCCTTTTTTGTTGTTTAGTTATGAAATTATGATGATATCAGTATATTACTTCTTATACACTGTTTGATTTGTTATACTAAAGGTAATACGTTATGTATTACAGATTTTTTTGAATAAGTTGTTTGTTTTCAAAAGATATAATACACAATTATATCATTTAACTTGGTTAATTTTATATTTATACCCTTGAATTGTGAATGTGTACAAATATGCACTAAAAGTTATATAAGAGTTGAACGAGTAGGCACATAAATCTTATATGACATATATAACACACATAAGATACAAATCGTCATGTAGAATATCATGTTGGATATGTGTGTTTATTTGTTCAATTGTGTACAAGGTTTAATCGTCAACTTGTGCAAATTTAAAGTTGGAAAACATATTTATATACTAGTTGATTTATTAAAAGAATTTGTTTGAGAGGATATTTTTGTTCTTTCGCCAGAGATTTAAACTAAATGGAAAATTAATCCTCTATAGCTAGTTATTTCCGGGGTTTCGAAGTATTATATTAATTATATTCATTACCAATTATCTTTAATCTTTAATTAGTTTTAGATAAATAGGGCAAGATTAATGTAACATGGTCCACCACACAAATTCTTACTCCATCCATCCAAGTTTGTGGCGGTAACAAATCTAAAAAAAGATTTTTAAAAAAAATTAAAATTTATGTTTGACAGAATTCAACGTATTCACATATATTTTCATGAATCTAACTCATTAAAATTTAAAATTCACTCATGTATAATATAAAAATAATATTATAATATAAAGATAATTAAAATAAATTGAAAATACTAGTAGTTAAAATGCATACTTATAAATATACAATTCACGAGTTGTTTAAATTTAGAAATGTCAATAAAGCGGTCCAAATTTTGCTTTATATAGAGGTATGTGCGAATATGAATATCAAAAGAAATAAATTGTACGAAACAAGATAAAGCGAGTCGTGATAATATCAAGCATACTTATAAAAATACAATTCAGGAGTTGTTTAAATTTAGAAATGTTAATAAAGCGGTCCAAATTTTGCTTTATATAGAGGTATGTATGAATATGAATATCAAAAGAAATAAATTATACGAAACAAGATAAAGCGAGTCGTGATAATATCAAGCATACTTATAAAAATACAATTCAGGAGTTGTATAATTTAGAAATGTCAATAAAGCGGTCCAAATTCTGCTTTATATAGAGGTACGTGCGAATATAAATATTAAAAAAAAAAATTATACGAAATAAGATAAAGCGAGTCGTGATAATATAAAATAACAAGACTGATTGAAGTCTTTATAAAGAGACAGCACCACTTGCCATTTCTAGTTGAATTTGTTGAAATAATGTGTCGTGGATGTTGATTAATTAAGATTTTTCAAAGAAGACGAAGTCGTAGTTGGTGGTTTTTTTTCTAAACCACAAGTGACATAAAAGGGTGACGTGAGTATATTATAACCTCATCATCTACGTACCTTTGAGCTGTATCTCTTCTTTTTATTTTTAAAGATATTCCAACTTATAGTCCTCTTTTCTGATTAGATAATGTTGTTTGGTTGAAAATAAATTATCTTTCAGATATATTATTTTGAAACAAGTTGTTTTATTTTATATATATATATGAATTATTTAATCACTATAATTAAAAGGGAAAAGGGTTAAAAATATCCCTTAATTTTGATTTATTGTTTAACTTTATTCTCGCTGTTAAAATTAAGTTAAATTTATTTTTTTCCGTTAAAATAAAGTTAAATTTACCCCTCTCGAAGCTAATTTCACAATAATTACCCTTCATTTAACGAAATCCCCAAAATTGACCCCAATTATCCGAATTTTATCAAAAATCCCATATTTCCTATTTTTAACCAATGCCCCAACCTTTTAGAGGATACCATTTCTCTTTTACCCATTCTATCAAATTTTCATATAACCCATCAACTTCTCCTCCTTTGTTCTTCATCTCTCCTTCCTCCATTGTTCTTTATTTTTAGATGTATATTCAGAAGAACGATGAGATGCATTAAATAAAGGATGGGAGGTTGTAAATAGAAAAATTAGTAGCAGTTTGAAAAAGAAAAAGGGGATCGGAGACATAGAAAACAGCATAGCTGAAAGATGGGAGATTTTGGGTATTAGAGTTGGAGATTTTGGGTATTAGAGTTGATTAGTAATTTTAAGTTTTTGCCTCAAAGATTCAATCTTTGGTTCTTCATGTTTCAATGAGGATGATGTTGATCAAATCCAAAAGGGTATATGAATTGAGTGTGTGTTAGTAATTTTTGCCTCAAAAGATTCGCTCTTTGGTTTTTTACACTTTGTTCTTTTTTATTAATTTTTGCTTCAAGAATTCCTTAATAAGTTATTGAAAAATTCATTAGGTTCGGACAGAGGCATATAGTAATATTATGAGGATTGAATTTTGAACTGAAAAGTTTAAAGATTTGTTCTTTAATGAGCGGGAATGGGTTAATGGAAATGGGTATATGGTATTGGGTTAATCGGGTTATTTCTTAAAGGGATCGGGTTAAAATAGGAAATAGTTTTTTTTTTAAAAAAAAAAGAATTGGGTAATTGGGTCAATTTTGGGGTTCCATCAAACGAGGGGTAATTTTGGTGAAATTATTAGTGGGAGGGATAAATTTAACTTTATTTTAACGGGAAGTGATAAATTTAACTTTATTTTAACGACGAAGGTAAAGTTAAACAATAAATCAAAATTGAGAGATATTTTTGACCTTTTTCCCTAATTAAAATGATAGAATAAATAATCTAAGAATTACATAATCTTAATATATCCTGAAATTATTATACCTTATATCTAATCCGAAACAACTTCTGAAACTTTTACGTACAATTTAAAATTAAGTTTCAATGTTTAAGTCATGTAGTACTCCCTCCAACTCATTTTAATTAGTTTAGTTGTAAAGATCATTAAAAACCAACCATTTCCACTATTTCTCAAGTATTATGTAAGGAGGTACAAAAGTATATATGAGGATGAAATTGGTGACTAGATGACATGTAAGTTTGTTGGGGTGACTTTTTGTCAGATACTTGTATTAGTCAATGTATTTAATTAAAAAGAAAAATGAATTTTAGATTATACTGTTATAAAGTAAAAATAATGTTTAAAATTAAATTATTTCTTATAATAGTAAGATACAATTTTTTTTAGATAAACTAGAAAAATTTGTGGGTATAAAATGAAAAGGGGTGTAGTATAAATTCAACTTTAAGGACTTCTTTCGTTTGAATTCAAACGTTTCGCTTTTTTTTTTCTTAAAATAAGTGTGTCATTCTATATTTTGTATTTTTTTCAATTTTGATATTTTATACCGTAAGTTAAATAATATAAAAATATTTTTAATATAGCAAGACACAATTAAAGTTTTCTTTTTCCCTTTAACTCTATTCTTCATCAAAATTGATTCTACAGTTAGCCACCTAAGTTAACATTTATTTTCACTTACACTCTGTATGGATCATTGTTATCTATTATTTTATAATATATATTGCATTGTATTGTATGATATATATAATACTTGGCTAAATTGTATTGTTCATTGTTATTTAATTATAATATTTTTATTATTTGGTTTGATTGTATCGCATTGTATTGAAATTTATAAATTTACTAAAATATCCTTAAATTGTTCTAAGGTGGGAGGTTTGACTAGAATTTTAATTAAATAACATAAGGTAAAGGGTAAAATAGTATTATGAAATATTGTGAAAAGTTAAAAGTATAATTGACATAAATTCCATAGTGTAAAATCTAAATTACATTCTATCCCTATTCTTTTTTAATTACAAATATTCCATGTTTTTTGGGATAATGCACAAATACCCCCTCAACGTATGCTCGAAATCTCAGAGACACACTTATACTATACTAAGGTCTTATCACCCCCCTGAACTTATTTTATTAATAATTTTCTACATCTTTTCGGCCTACGTGACACTATTTTGTGGATCCAACGCTAATTGACTTTTTTTCAAGCTAGTGCCACGTAAGCCGAAAGGGGTAGAGAATTACTTATAAAATAAGTTCAGGGGGTATAAGACCTTAGTATAGTATAAGTGTGTCTCTGTGATTTCGAGCATAGATTGAGGGGGTACTTGTGCATTTCCCCATGTTTTTTAGATATTTCGGATACATAATTAAAGATCTAGATACATTATGCATCAATCTGTTGCACTTATTAAGGAAAAACTGAAAATCAAATTAAGATCTCTAGTATCAGCACCAATTAACGAAAAAAAACTGAAAATCAAATTAAGATCCCATAAATTGCTCTATTCCATTCCAAATTATTGTCAAGAATTTAATAGTATAACAAATAAAAAAAATTATTCTTGTTCATTTCTCTCTATTTGATCCATTAGCTAAAAAAATCATAGGATACATAATGAATATTTTGATCTTCTTACGTTTCTTCTGACTTTCAATTATACATAGATAAATATCTGAGAGTACACATAATATTGTTCATAACATATTGTATTGCTTGATAAAATCTGTCTTGTTTGATGCTGGAAACATTCTCTAGTTTGATGCTCTAAACCAGTTATTGAAGAACAAGTTTTCTGCATTTTCAAATCTGATGGTAGAATTCTTCATCCATGAGCTTAACCTAAAAGCATGCACATGTGATAGTACATCTAGTTTAGATTCTCTAAAAGTACATTTTTATATTTGCCAACAAAAGGTGACATGAAACCTGCTATCAATATGTACAATGTCAATTCTTACTCCCTATTTATCCAACGAAGAAACCTTTCAGATTTGATTCAATTTTTTTTTTGATAAACAAGATGAGTTGTGAAGGATACAAAAGTGATGAAATTGTTGTTGGACAAATAATTTCTTTTGTGAATCTTCAAGTTTTTCGAAGATTCTTTCAATTTTGATTCGAGATTGTTGAAAATTTCGAGATTCAAACTTTTTCTCCTAGTTCATTGAAAATCCTCAGTTTGATTTAAAAAAAAAATTGTAAAATTTGAGTTTCAAAATTATTCTCCTAGTTCGTTGAAGATCCTTTCATTTTGATTCAAAATTATAAAAAATTTAGAAAAGATACATCATGAAGATTCTTTCAATTTAAATTGATAAGTGTTGTATTTCTACTGATACATTAAATAAGAAATTGTTGCCTATAAGATTTTAGGTTTGAAATCGATACGTTATTGTTTGATAATTGTTATATGTATCGGATACATTTAGTATGAATTTGAATTTACATATCATGCCTAAGAAATTAGTGCATGATACATTATTATTTATGTATCGTATTTTGTTTAGAAAGACATTATGCCTGTAATTGCTCCAAATAGTATGTTTTTTGGTGTGTGATACATAAACTTTGTATTATGTATCATGTACATTTATATTGAACATGATAAACACTAATTGAAGATTCAACAACATTAGTGTTATGTATTAATACCTTAAAAATGAACATGATACATTTAATAAAACAAAGACTATTGTAGCAGTGATGTATCGAATCAGTGATAATAATTTAATAATCAAAAGAGGCGAGATACATTGAAAGTAAGTCCAAAAAATTGAAAGATCAAACCAGCAGAATGAAGTGTATCAAGATCGCCATTAGAAATTTCTGAAACCATTCAAAATACACTCCAAGATGAACTCTATGCACTAGCAATGTTTTTTCACCCTATTTCATAAAGAGACTGGGAGTAAAAGATTCAATAATTTTTAAAAATGATTTTTAAAAAAATAATAAAAGAAATTGAAAATTGAAGGATTGAAATAAATCTACTTCTTGAATAACTTGAAATCATTAGTTGAAAGAGAAAAAATTAAAATTAAAAAATTGATTAATGAAAGTAACTATGGAGAAATTTGTGGAGTGAAAAAAGGAAGGAAAATCTGAGTAGCATATTTCAAATTTAATGTAATTACAAAGTATCTTAATATTTAGTTGATACATAATGATAAAAAAGAGTAACTATGTTCAATATAAATTGATAATCTATAAAATCTAACGGATATTTATATTTGATACTAAATGTCCATTAGTTGAACATGATACCCAAATTGTCCGTCATCTTTTAAAAAATAAAATATACCCTAAACGTTACTGTGAAATACATTTATACTACTTTTGTAAAATTTTAAAAAAACATATTATTTTAGTGAATTACTTTATATAATGGCTTAGTTTGTTCAATACGTCCATTATCTAACTAAATTTCATGAGCAACTAACTAAAACTAAAACTAATATGTTACTCCAATATATAATACAATAACAATTTAATCCTCTCAACAAACAGTAATTTTGTGTCATTTGAAAGGTAATTAAATCATCATATAATTCAAAAAAGTAATCCTGAGATGGCTGTAGCAACTGTAGCTGCAAAACTAGGATTCTTCGACAACGAAGACGCCATTTGTTCGACTAAATATTGTTGTTGCACTGAATTTGTGTTGATGTCTTCCATGAATTTGTTCAAAAATGTTGGATCTGTTGTATTCACTAATGGCACTGTTATTTCAGCTTGAGATGGTTGGGGATGATTGTGTTCCCCTTCATATGTAGCTACTAAAATTGATGCATCTTTAACACTTCTTTGTACCTATTAATATTAAAAATTTAGACAACACAAAATTAAATACTTAGTATAGTAATGTTATTTCATTTCTATACTCTATGTTAGGTGGGAACATTAAAGTAAACACGTCCTTTTCCAACCATTTACTCCTTCTAGTTCATAGCCGAAGCGAGGATTAAGTGTTTGGGGGTTCTAAATTTTGTTAACAAACATCAATTAACTTTGTTAGTGGTTCATAAATTAATATACATAAATATTTAATTAAATTTTTAGTACAAGTGTAGGGTCTATGAAAAAACTATTGAGTTCGTCCGAACCCATGAAACTCCACCTAACTCCATCTTTTATCTTCTACTTGTCATGTTTTTATTTGCACACCCACTAATAAAATACTTCCTCTATTTTATATTAAGTAAATTTTAAGCCTTTTTTTATTGTTTAAAATAATTGAAGTATTCAAAATTCCAAATAAATATTTCAATTTTTTTAAAATTTGTCTTTTTCTTTAATAAAATTTGATATTTTCTAGAAGAAAAGTTATACCAATGAAAAAGATAATAGTGGAAAGTATTTAAATTATATTCTTCAATATTTTTTATGTGTACACTGCCTCATAAATTCAGTCAACAGTAGAGGGAGAATCAACTAAAAGCATAATTTGAATAAATTATCTTTATTTACTTTAATTTAATTTTATATTATGTTGTTTTTCACTTCTTTAATATCTATCTTCATTTATTGAGCAAGGGTAAAATTGAAAATAAATATTTAATTTTTTGAAATGCTAATTATTTTAAATTAATTATTTTTAACAAGTACGACAACTAAAATAGAGAGAAGGGAGTAGTAAACTAACCTTTTTCTTGACTGGACATGATGGTGCAAATGAACACTTAAAATAGGCTCTTGGAGAAGGATTATCTCTTGTCACTTTTTGACCATATTTTCTCCAACTATATCCATCTTTCACCACCTGTATAAACCCAGACCAATTAAAAAATATATATATTAAGATAAGGATGATATTTTATTTGTGTTCAATTGAGAATATGACTATTATAAAGAGTTAAATGATCGATTCTACAAAAGACATAGTTATTATATAATGAAATGTTGTTATAGAGAATGACGGATAGAAAAATCTTTTGAACTTACTGAAGTTTGATCGGAGGGATTAGTTTTAACACAAACAGTTGAAATATTAGTTGTGATTTCTCTTGGCCTCTTTGGTGATGCTTCTTCAAAATTGATGTATGAATTATTCACACAATAATCTTCTTCAGCCTTTCTTTTTCTTGATAATAATAATTTAGAGTTGTCTTCTTCATGATTTGAGTATTTTTGTTGCAACTCAATTATATGAGTTTGCAAAGAATTGTACTTTTCATACAAACTTGTTAGTGTTGTTGCTAGTTTCTTGTTCTCCTCTCTCATCCTACTCAATTCTTCATCCAACGTTCACGCTACATAAAATCAAATTACATGTTATAACAGGTAATCTATCGTATTTACAAAAAAGTGACACAATAATACAAATTTACTTACCGGTATCGGACTTCTATTGATGTTGTGCAATAAGGGATTTGTGTTAAGGTCAATAAAAAAAGACTTGTTTCCCATACTTGTGTCTATGGAATATAATCTAATTTTAATTTTATTTTTTTTCTCTCTTTCTATTTTTGTTTTTATTGATGGAATGAAGAGAGGAATTGGGTAAGATTGGTATTTATAAGGGATAAAGAAAGTGGGAGTAATTAAATTTACTTTTGGTCTTCGGATGGAAGGGAAAGTGCAAGGAAATTGAGGGTATATAAAAGTATAGTATTAGTAATTGCGTATTAAAAGACTTCACTATGGAGGTGACCATTTAAAAAGACTTGGTGAAAGTGAAATGTACTACTTTCAAGATAGTCTATATTCAAGTCTTGGTCAATTTTCATTTTTATTTGATCAAGAATTGCTTATTGCTTATTTAAGTATATATCTCCACCATTTCAAGTAAATGATAGCCTCTTCTATCTATTATACATACCCTTAAATTGGACCTTTTGCTTCCCTCTTACTCTTTTGCATCCCTTGTTATAACAAGTCCGCATATCTCATTAATAATCATCAGGTCCTTTTGTTATTATTAATTTCAATTTCGACTGTTTAATATTGGATGAGATCACTATAAGAAAACTGTGAACTACACATATATATTTTCTGAGAATCAGTATGAAAATTCGCATGAAATTTATTTTTCTGCGAATTTTCATACAAATCTCAAAAAAATCCTCATGTAATTCACATTTTTCTGGTAGTTGATTAGTCTTGCTCTAACATCATGTTAAATTAGGTCTTGGATCTAATTCATACACTAAAAACTAGCTCATAAGTAGAGTTGTCTAAACCTTATAAAGTGTGTGTTCATTTTGTTAACCACCAATGTGAGTCCGAGCCAAACCCCATCACCATGAGAGATGAAAACCTGAGTGGATGGTTTATATCTTTAAAAAAAAAGGGACCTTGTTAGAATCTATGCGTCCACAACAAGTCAATGGACCAGGTCTCTTGACACACAAAATGTAATAGTTGTAAGTAAATGCAGTTTAATGACACAAGGAGTTTAACGTGGAAACCTCCTAGCTCAAGGGAGTAAAACCAAGACCTGTCTCACAGGATTTTCAAAACCGTTTAACTAATCTTCACAAGCAAAAGGAAACCGGTTATAAAAAATGTGAGAAAAAGTTTTTAATCTCACTATCAAGCAATAGCTCTATTGCTTGATGAGCCTAGTAGATACTACTCTACCCACTAAGTTATCACACTAGACAACTTAGGATTTTCTAAGCAATCTTACCTGCCCACTAAACCATCAACCTACTAGTGATTTAGAATTTTTCTAAGCAACTCACAGGTTGCCCACTAAATTAGTTAAACTAACTAACTTAGAATTTTCAGATCAAACCACACTGATTTCTTTATAGTTTTAGGATCAATTCACAATGTAAGATCGGAAGAAAGTACTTTTAAACAACTACGCAGTATGTTCGCTTGAGCTTGAGTTGTTTGGAATATTTCTTCTTCTTGATTTTCTAAGCCTTTGCAAGAGTTCTTGAATGTGCTTTTTCAAGTTGCAAAAACTAAGTGAAGTGTATGAAGATGTTGTCCTTGTATAGAAAGGTCATTATCCTTAAACCCATGCCATTGGTTAAGATTTCTTACGCTTCTGACGCTGTTGGAACCTGTGCACGAACTATTTGTACTTTCTCCAGCTGGCAGTCAAAAAGCAGTTTGAGCTGAGAACCAGATATTTTCATAAGGTTCCTGTTTTTGTCAAATCTTCAAAACTTCAAATAACAGACCTACTAAGAATCTAGAATCTAATATATTAGTAGGTTAATTTCGTGGAAAAAGACTTAATTTTGACAAGTAGAGGTGACGTCCATTATTTTGCATCACCCAAATGACGTAAATGTTGCAATGATTCAATTTTTGCACCCTCTCATGACTTTTGCTTGTTTTCTTTAAAGTCTTTTCTCGTGTATTAGAAAAAAGTAGTTAAACTATTCTAGATTTTAATTGACAATATAATAATTTCGAGTGGCAAATCAAATGGAACTAGCTAGTAAATTGACAATAAATAACTATTCTTGTAGCTACATACTAGCTAACTATTTGAGCCTAGGATATTCTAAAAATATTTCATGCTGTACATTATTTCAATAATTAGAGCTAGATTATATTGAAGTAAGAAAGACATAAAAATATACAAAATAATCTACACAAAGTCTGTTGATGAGAAATGAGAATGATCTCATGTTAGGATTGAGACGAGTATTTTGAATTCCTTATAAGGTTCGAAAATATTTCTTTGATTGAGTTAATTTTTGAGATGCAAGTTAGGTCCAAAATTTAATTTCACATAGTATCATAGTTAAATTTATTGGGTTCGATACAAAAGCCTCCACCGTATAACGAGTTGTGACTATACTCTCGATTCTTGAATGTCTGGCGCGCATTGGACCGATAGTGAACTGCGAATAAAAAATGTTCTGGTTCGAGGCAAGGGGAGGTATCGATAAGAATGATCGAGATAAAATTCCTGAATTTCTTATAATGCTGACAATTCTCCTATCACTGAGACAATTATGTTTTTGAAATATATATAATTTAACACCCATAACCAAAACATCTCTAAATAAAGAATTCTAAAGCTTATACCTGATCAATACACCCAGATAAAGAATTCTGAATCTAGTGATTAATAAAAAAATTTCAAAAGAAGACTTTAATGGAGAATGTGACATGATTAATCCACTCAGATTACACCTCAGCAGCAGGACAAAGTCATAGTAGTTGCACAAAATAAGTCATTTTTTATTTAAACATGAGTCTTACATGATATTTTCAAAATGGAAAATCATACGCGGTATAATCTTTGAGTTAAATGTCCTTTGTTTTCTAATTATTATTACTTGTCTTTTGTGGCTACCAAATAAAGTCTTTGATATTTCTAAAGTCATTTTGAAATAAGTTTTTATATATTTAAGTCACGTAATACAAGGATGACGTATGTATCGTGACGTTTTCCTAGGATTTAAATGTGAACATTTTTTTTAATAATAAAGCTAGTAAAAAATTAACAAAATAAAGCTGTAGATAAAAGCACAATATAAATCAAACGTTTTTTTAATTCAAGTTGTGAAATGAACAGATGATGTTAATTTTTACTTAGATAGTGTTCTTTTTCATTTTGCTAAAAGCAAATGATGATATTTTTCCATGATTGAATGAGCTAGCTAAGCTAGTAAATTCTCCGCTTTCTCCATTTCATAACAACTACGTTGACAACATGATTAACATGCATCTTTTAAGTGGAGGAGTATGAATTCATGTGAACTCACGTTTTTTTCCCCTAAATCATTTGATATTTAAAATGTTTATCAAATTATTCTTCAAAAAGTAATTTATTTTCTCTCTTTTTCATAAATATATTAAAAATTAAGTGGGATCAAAAAGGGTAAAAGAGAAATTATATCTTTAATTACTTAATATAAGAAAATGTGATATTTTTTTTGGGACTGACCAAAAAGGAAATGATGCCACGTAAAATGAGACGGAGCGAATATTATTTTTAGAATAAAGTTTGGGGTACCTTTTTTCGCTCTTTCATAGTTTGGGTCAAAAGAAAAAAGTTTGAGGTTTGACATATTGAAATTTCTATTCTACTTTTATCACCATATTATTTTATATGATCAAACCAAATTTCTATATAAGAGATTTTGTACTAATTTGGGATGGTGTAGATTGATGATAGACTGATAAAGATGATTTTATGCTTCGATTTGGAATGGTATTGATTGATGATGGTGATTGTGGATTGTATCTTATGATATATTGATAACGACAATGATTAGTCGTGGTTGTTGATGGTGTTGACTGATAATTAGTAATGAAATGATATCGATAACTAATGGCCATGGTGAATGACGATGATGGTTAGCAATATTTAATAATGGTTAGTAATGATAATTATCGATAGTGATTTTGGTGGTGATCATGAGTACAAATAGTGATGACTATTGATTTTGGTGATTGACAGAGTGATGGACGTTGTGGATGGTAGGTGGTAATGATTGACGGTAGTCGGTGTGATAGTTATGGTTGACTTGGTTTTTCTCGGTGGTGGTTGAAAATAGATATAGTAGCGATGATCTGTCATTTTTGTAAAACATAAAATAATCAATAGATATATAAATGATATTAAAACTTTGTTACAAATCTTAATCATTCAGATTCATTAAGTAATTATAAATAAATAAATAAATGCACTTAAAGATTATGATCTAGAGTTAAATATACACATCTTAAAAACAAACAAGGCTTAATAATTGAGATCTGAATGATTTTATCTCACTTTATACAAATAAAAACGCAATATATACATTTTTGTTTGTATAAGTGAGAGAGGCTCGCGAGTGAGGTTTGGGGAGAGGGGAACGAAAATATATGTATTTGTACAATTTTCTCTCGTTCCATACAACACAAACACATTTTATATATTTGCATTTGTATAAAAGCGAGAGAGGCGAGGAAGAGAACGAGAATGGCGAGCTAGATTCACCAGAAGAGAAAGCGAAATAGCAATAGCTTGCTATGGGGTACAATTAAATCAAACTATGTTTAAAACATTTAATTTGAATTAATAATTTGAACTTATATACAATTTTCCCTATATTAAACCTCGAACAAATCCCATAAGATTAGAAATTTTGTCTTCTCCTCACATAAAACTATTACAACTACAAGATCAAAATTCATAAGCCCATAATAAAGTTGAAGAGAAAAATCAATCGCATCTATTCAACTATTTCAATCTAATGGAGTTGTTGATAGTGTAAACAATTATTCAGCTAGCAAAGCTTTCTAATTCCAATAAATGGTCCAAAACAATTCAAATTCTCAACATCTTTAGATGATAAAGGAACTCAGATTCAGTTCTTGTTCATAATTGCATATTTTAAACATTTGGGCTCTCATCTATCTAATTGAACCTTGTTATTTTCACCATTATCTTGAGTTCGAGTCACCAATGAAGTAAAGGTGGAAGCTCATAAGAGAGAGGTAAAACAAAACATTGGCATATACACAAAATATACATTGAATGTCCAATGTATTTTACATTTTTTGTGTGTATGTCATTGTATATCCAGTTATACATACTTAAAACATATAGTAATATACATCATATATAGTAAGATACAACATATACGTTCAATTATTGATCACAGAAGCTAATTTGTTGTTGGCACCCTTGGACTTGCATTTCTTAATTCCAATTGTTTTTTATAAATATATTGTGTTTTGTCTCATTGCCAATTTGCCACTCATACAAGTGGTCCTGTTTTACACAAGTGTGTGAACTATTATTGCATGGCCATGAATTACTCTTATGTTTTTGGTCAAGTTGATATTATATTGCAATAATCCACAATCACACGTGGCAACTATGTATTGGCTGTAAGAGAGGAAATCAACCTTGAGTTAGATTTTTTTTTTAACATATAATAAAATGAACAAGAATGCAAGAGGATATATACAAATTGGAATCCACCAATGAGAAAGCAGATATAGATATTCAAGGATATGGATATTGGGCCTTTATATACAGTTTGGTGCAAGGCCCATATAACTCAAGCCTCAAATCAACTCTTCTCTTATTCTTCTTTTTTTGTGTGTGTACAAAGTGCATTCTCATTCTACTTTTACAATGGCTGCAGCTACAATGGCTCTTTCTTCATCTACATTTGCTGGAAAGGCGGTAAATCTCTCACCATCTTCTTCTGAAATCACCGGAAATGGAAGATTCACCATGAGGAAGACTGCTGCTAAGGCCAAGCCTGTCTCTTCTGGTAGTCCATGGTATGGGCCTGACCGTGTCAAGTATTTGGGCCCATTCTCTGGTGAATCCCCAAGCTACTTGACTGGTGAGTTTCCTGGTGATTACGGATGGGACACTGCTGGACTTTCAGCTGATCCAGAAACTTTTGCTAAGAACCGTGAGTTGGAGGTTATCCATTGTAGATGGGCCATGCTTGGAGCTCTTGGTTGTGTATTTCCTGAGCTATTAGCCCGTAACGGTGTAAAGTTTGGTGAGGCTGTTTGGTTCAAAGCTGGATCTCAAATTTTCAGTGAGGGTGGACTTGATTACTTGGGCAACCCAAGTTTGGTCCATGCACAAAGTATCTTGGCCATTTGGGCTTGCCAAGTTGTGTTGATGGGAGCCGTTGAGGGTTACCGTATTGCTGGTGGGCCTCTTGGTGAGGTTGTTGATCCACTTTACCCTGGTGGTAGCTTCGACCCATTGGGCCTTGCTGAAGATCCAGAGGCTTTTGCTGAACTCAAAGTGAAGGAGATCAAGAATGGTAGACTTGCTATGTTCTCCATGTTTGGATTCTTTGTTCAAGCTATTGTCACAGGAAAAGGCCCATTGGAAAATCTTGCAGACCACATTGCTGATCCAGTTAACAACAATGCATGGGCTTTTGCCACAAACTTTGTTCCTGGAAAATAAAGTTCTTAAAATAGACCGATCTAGTATTTGATAGCCCTATTGTAAATTACTGGAGATTATATATGAATTTTTATTTGATCTTCAATATTGTGTAGTTCCATAATATTATTTTATGTTTACATTTTGCAATAGCAGTATAAACTTTCAAGTTAGATGTATTTGCATTATATCATTAATATTAGGGCGGTCAATATGGGCTAGTCCACCCATCCGGGCTAACCAATACAGGCTTTGACATTTTACGGGTCAGGTCAGCTAGCCCATTGTTGGTGTGGGCCGGAAAATGGTCGGTCCAACCCATAAGTACGTGGGCTACAGGCTTGTCGGGCCAGCCCACTTATTAAAATTATATATATATATATATATTATATATATATATATATATATATATATATATATATATATATATATATATATATATATATATATATATATATATTATATATATATCGACAAATGTTATCATAAATATCGACAAAACAATATTACATGATGTTAATGTTACTACTTGTTAATCAAATTCACAAATAAAATTGTTTTTATAAAATATTTATTAAGTTAAGTTACCATTTTCAAAAAATAAAAAAAATTATTAAGTTTTTTCAAGTAAAAGTATAAATATCTAAATAGAAATATTAACCTAATTGTTTTTAGTTTGAACTCTCTTTAATTTTAAATTTAATATTATAGTATATTTTTTAATTAAATTTTATCGGCCCTCAGGCCGACTCTACCGATATTTCTCAAATCAACAGGCTTATTCAGACCAGACTAAAAAAACTCTTTTCTTAAATGGACTCCAAAAATCTTAGTTCAACCCTACTAAATTCGGGTTAGACCAGGCTGACCCAACGGACCTAGTCCATATTGACGACTCTAATTAATATAATGTAAAGGAAAAAAGAAGAGAAAATCCCCTATCAAAATAGTTGGTTTAGAATATACAAGTGCTCAAGCCCTTATAAAAAAAATTAAGATTATGCTCTCATGTAGACGACATTCTCGACCTACATAACTATAGATTTAATTTAATACAATATTTTAGGAGGGTTTGGGCATAGTTTTTTATATAATTTTCATTTTATTTGGAATTTACCGAATTGAAGTTAAAAATAAAGTTCTATATGATTATAACATCAAGTTAAATTTAAAATGTGCATGATTAAAAACAGATTTTTAAATTTAAAAAATTATTATATTTTCTAGTTTGGTAGTAGTTAGATGATCGTTATTTACTACAAATATATAGAAATAAGAGTTTATTGAAGTTCAAAATTCCCCTATTTTCTCATATACTAAACAACCTAACTCCAAAGACATAAGCAATCTCATTAGCTTCCAAAATTAGCAAAATAATAGAATAAAAAGATATCATATTCTTAATTTGTAACCAATAAATTGGTTCCAATTGGATGATTTTATTTTTTTTTCTTGAGTTGGTGTGGTAGCTAAAACTCAGCCAAACAAATTTAGGTGCTGATTAAATTGACAAGTTGAATGAGAGGTGGCATACTTAAATAAATATTCTTCGAATACAAGGTGTCACATTGTCATGGAAAATGAGATGTTGCTTAATTAAATAAATAGTTTAACCCACATTATATTATCTCTTTGTGGATGGAATCATGTGAGGTGTTTGAACTCCCTGTTGAAATATGAAACTACTTGTAAAAATTGTTATTTTTATAGTAAATAGTATACGATATAAATAAAATTTAATATGAATAAAATGTTAATAATATTATTAAATATTTATCAAATAAAATATCATGTAATTATTTGTAAAATTGAGAAAAATCATCTACGCGGATGCGATAGCAAAGCCAAGCCGTAGGGCTATATAAATTGCAATAGAGGGTGAAGGAGTGAGTATAAAAGTAGTAAAGTTCTACAAGGTTCAATCAAGTTGTGTTTGGTAAATATTTTTCAATTTTTTTCTTTTTGTTTGGTGAAATATTTTTTCTAGAAAATAAATTCCTTACGATCTACAGATGAGAACGACAATTGTTCTAGTGAAAATATAAAAAAACAAACTTCATAAATAGCATAATAACCATTGAAAATCATTGTCTTCTCCCATCACCAAAAGCTTCAAACCTTTATTAGTTGACCATTACCCTCAAACTCTCATTCCCCACATTCTATCCTAGTAGTTTTTCTTATATAATATATCGAGTATAATTATAATTTTTCTCGATATAGATGTATTGAATTTCGATTAATTTAAATTGCTACCAAATAGGATCCATTTAAGAAAAAAGCTCTTACATCATCAAGAATATTTAATAGTATATTATTTAATAGTTCTATCAAATATCATTTAATGTTTATTTAAAGATTTTACATAAAATCTTTTAATTATGTTAATATTTTTTACTCGATCAACACATATTAATTAAATTCTTTAACAGTCTAAAGAAATTTAAACAACAAAATTTATGAGTTTACAACTAAGCTAGCATTTAACCAATAGATTTTGATAAGTTATCTTCATATATTTATTGACCATGAAATTGATATCAAATCTGAACAAAATGTCCAACTTACAAATAGATAAAGGGAGGTGAAATATATCCCTTTGAAAAAATCCCCTACAAGCTTGGATTAATTGTGCTTGAATAACTAGAGGAAATTAAGTGAATCACAACATGCGAACAATATAAATCCGAAAGTGGTCAGTATAACACACAATATATGTACAAATCATCAGGATTGACAAAGTAACACGAATATCTCCGATAGTTGATATATTTCCATCAGCCGATCGGTAGAAGCGAAACACAAAAACACAAAAGAAGAGGGAGAAAAATGCACATGTACCAAATGTTTATTGCTCCAAGTCCTGTTTGTTATAAATATCAGCATTTCCAGTACCTGTCCCTTGCCATGTCCAAACAATGTCCTTCAATGCTGGCCTAACTTCCTCTTCACAAAACTTGTTATACTCCAAGGTGTCGCCGGAGGACTTAGAGAGCTCGACCACGGTGACTTCCGGGGCCACCTTGAACACCTCAGCGGTCACCAACAACCGCCCTTTTCGTCCTTCCTCGGGGCATTGCATCTTTAACTTGAATGGTTTTACCCTATAAACCTTATACCTCATAACTTTAGCCATTTTCTCCATTTTACGGATAACATCCCGGGCAGTGCTCCTTGAAGTGAACATGGATGATGCCTTCCCTTTGATCTCAAACAAGCTAGACAAGTCGAAACCAGAAGACATGGATGAGATCAACTCGAATGCATTGAAAAATGCAGGGGATGAAGGGGATTTCCTTATGACCCCTCCTCCTTGTTTGCTGCTCATTCCTTCTTCAACATGATCATTTTCTTGTTCCTTTTCTAACTTTTGAAAATCTTGAATTGAAAAAGCCCGTGGCATGGCGAAATCCTTCCTAAACCATGGAACCCTCATGATACCTTGAATAGTGATCCTCCTGTCTGGATCAGCCATTAGAAGTTTAGATATCAAACGCCTCGAATCCATTGAAAACCAAGGAGGGAACTCGAAATACGCCTTGAAGATCTTCTTGTACATGTTCATCACATTCTCATCTTGAAATGGCAAGTAACCAGCTAGAAGCACATACAAGATAACCCCACATGACCAGATATCAGCTTTTGCACCATCATAACCTTTTCTCCTTAAAACCTCAGGAGCAACATATGCTGGTGTCCCACACTGTGTATGAAGCAAACCATCATTTCTACTCAACTGCTCATCAGGCAAAGCCGATAGCCCGAAATCAGATATCTTCAAGTCCTCATTCTCATCAAGGAGTAAGTTCTCAGGCTTCAAATCGCGATGATAAACACCTCGACTATGACAGAAATCAACAGCACTTATCAACTGTTGAAAGTACTTTCTTGCTGTATCTTCTTTAAATTTGCCTTTGGATACTAATTTTGCGAAAAGCTCACCCCCTTTAACATACTCCATTATAAAGAAGATTTTAGACTTTGTAGCCATGACTTCTTTGAGTTCAACTATATTCGGATGACGAACCAGACCCATCACTGAGATTTCTCTTGTGATTTGCTCCATCATTCCTTCTTTTTGAACTTGATCTTTTTTTATCACTTTAATGGCTACACTTTCCCCTGTTTCCAGTTCTTTACCATAGTACACTTTCGCAAAAGTTCCTTTCCCTAATAACTTTCCGATTTCATACTTGTCAAACAACAATTGTCTCTCCTCCATATCGCTAACAAAATGTTAACTTCTTCACAAGAACAGAGGATTGTTTTTTTTAAAATCACAATAGGCATTGAATAGTAATTGGAACAGGGGAAAAGACAGCTAATTCAATAATCAATCTTTTCTTCAAGTTGAACTTTCAAAGTCACAAGTTGTTTGATGTCTACCTTCACCAAAATAACGACAATAATGAATATTAAGTTTAATTTTTGAGTTTAAAACCAAATATTAAAAAGGAAATAATGTGAGGTGCTTTAGTGGAGGCCACAAATTGATGTGATTAAATAAGAGCTGTATAATTGACATCTACTCAAATGATTTATTTAGATTCCCATAAAATTTATTTAAATGGATGATTTCTATATTATAAAGATTTGAATTTGAAATCTCAAAGTTAAGGACGGAGAATTTTACCTATGTGATATTGAGAGAGTTTAATGTGCATGAGAATGATTTGTTGTGTAAAATGTAAAATTACTTTTTTTTTTTAAGGATTTATTTGTTCACATTATTTGGTTCAGATTTGGTGGAGGAACCTCATTGTTTTCTTCCATTGCCAACTATTTCTCTATTGTTTAATTTCCTTTTTGTTTGATCCAGCAATTATTTGATTCAAGCATATCTGTTCAAAATATATTATTTAAGAAAAAAAAGGAAGGGGGACTAAGAAAGAAATTTAAATAATGCTAATTATTTTTTATAAAAAATAACGACTAAATGTAAGATGTAACAAAGGAATGTTTGAAAAGTAGATACTAGATATAATGAATTTGAGTGTTGATTGGATAATTAATTGACTAAGTCCACTGTCAATTGTGTCAAAAGTCTTATTCTTACTTCACCTCGATCGTTAGGTCATCGTGTTCTTAAAATTTATACGCGATAGATAGCTAGATAGTTTTTTGGAATCATGACATATTTAATTGTATATTGGTCTAGCTAATTAATAAGCTCAATCATCCACCTAATCTATTAAGCTCGTGATAATAACAAGGTAAAAATTTTAGGGTAAACTTAAATAAATTTTACTATATCAGTTTAGGAGTTAATTACTTAGATATACTCTAATTTGCAATATTATGTATCTTATCATTTGGTGCCTCGTGATACATTCAGATATATTTAATTAAATTTAGATGTAATTTGTTATATATACATTGTATCCAAGTAGATTTTGAAAGTAGAGATAATAGTAGTATATATGATAATGAAGAATGTCTAACTATGTAAGTTTCCAAAATTTTACGTGACCGATTATTTATATCTTTATATAATCTATATTTAGCGCTTCAAATACGTAATTTCAAAAGTTAAAATTCACGAAATCAAATCTAACACAAAAATATTATCTGAAATTACATATAAAATATTTTTGCTTAAATCCAATCTATCCAATCAATATTATACACGAGTAACTCACCATATATTTTTAATTAGCAAAGCATGTTCACAAATTTGAAAAAATCAAAAATATTTTTTTCTAAAGTTGCTCTCCCTCTTGGTCTATTAGAGAGGGGCAAGGTATACCTCAAATGTGAACATGCAACCCATTACTACAGCCAGGAATTAATTTGTGTATTAAATTTGAATCATCGGGATTCGAAGTCATTCGATTAAAATCGATATATTACTTGTATAATTATTAATGATATATATATATATTAAATATTAGCTAGCGGAACTCTTTCTCAAAATGGATAGATGGTTCATTGGTCTAAGGGCTTGTTTTCAGCACTAACGTCTCTAGTTTCCGACTTCAAGTCATTAAAATCTAGAAAATCATCATAGTCAAGGTTTAAGATAAGAAAATTCCCATTTGAATCATTTATATATTACTGTTTGTATAATATGTCATGTATATAATATAGATGCGCATGAGATACACAGAATATATACAAGATATACACATATATATATACACTACTTATACACGTGATATACACAAGATTAACAATGGTGGAACCATATCTCTTCTCTCAAATCCGAGTTCCTAGTAAAGAATATCTAATAGATGAGAGAAGATTTTCATTATCCAATGTAAAGAAGGATGGGAATTGAAGAGAACTAATGAGGACAGGAAAGAAATAGTAATTTGATATTTTTTATATTCGATTGGTTAAAATATTTGAAATACATTTTTCTAGAAAGATAAGTTTCTTAAAATGAGGAAACAAAGTAACTCTCCTAGTGGAAATAGGGAAAACAATCTTCATAAATGACATTCTGTAACACACTAAGGTTTATATTGATTGTAAAAGAAAGTGCAGTGCAAGCTGATCAAAGAACAAAAGAAAATAGAAAAGGGAGATTTCAAATTACTATTACAAAATAGCTAATTAAAAGAAAATAACATAACACTCAGCCTAATCCGAATAAGATAGTTCCTCCCTACATATAAGCATCTTTAGTGCATAATTTAACAGTACATCAATTGAGTCTTCTATCATAACAAGATTTGTAACATTACTTTGCCCCTCAAAAAACTATGTCCTCTTGTTAGAAAAAAGAAAACTTTGTCCTCAATGTCTGAGTAAATTAGCATAAAGATCATATTGTTATCATGTTTGTTTCTATCCTGGTTAGCATCCCAAACAAAATCTTGTACAGAGGTCATCGCGACAAAAACAACTTTTAGCGACATTAAATATTGATGTTAACAAAAAGTATTAAAGTCTTATCAATATTAGTTAAGTGTCATTAGAACCAACGTTTAAAGACTTTAGGACATATACAAAGAATGTTAAATTATCGCTAAAAATACAAATTTAATGACAATTAAAAATTAACTGACGCTAATGATCATTTTTTTAAAGACTTAATTCAAATTTGATTGGATCAAAACAAGTTGGATAATGAGTTATAAAACGGGTCAAGACTCAACCCAACCTAATTTTTACTAAATTTAATTGTTTTATTTGTGTTTTTTTTTTTTATTATAATTTTTAGTATTTAATAAAAAATATATTATGATTATTTATAACATATAAATTTTTTATATAGAAGTTACTTTAAAATATTTTGACAAATTTCTTTAGAGTCAACTTTTATAAAAATATTCAATTTATCCCTAACTTGTTCCAGTTAACTTCTTATACCACTCCCCAACACCTATATCCATTAAGCCAACTTGCAACCAAATGTCTTAATTACAGCTCAGTTTGAAAGATCTCGAAGAACAAGCAAAACAGTATACTCCCTTTAATTTGAACCATTTCTTTTTTTTTGGTAGGAAAGAAAAAAAAAAAAAATATATATATATATATATATATATATATATATATATGAATTAGTTACTTGTCCTCCTTATTAAAATTAGGATTAATCACAGAAATTCCATCTTTTAGTTTACTTATTAGCATTGTCTCTAATAAGTTTTATAAATGTTCAAAATCCTTCATTTTCGCGCATCACATAATGTATTCGCATATCATATTAGTGCATCATGTATAAAATGTACATTGCACATTAGATTAGTGTATCTCGAGCATGATTAGTATATCTCGCGCATCAAATTAGTGTATTATGTATAAAATGTACATCAGATTAATGTATCATATACAAAATGTAATGTATCTTAGTTAACAACTAATGTATCTTGCGCATTAGATGAATGTATCAGCGCTTATATTATTGTATCCGTTTTGAGGGATTATTGTAATTATAAAATTTTAAGGGATAAATTGTAATATTACCTTAAAAATACGTAATTTTTATAATTTTCCCAAATTAATAAATAGACTAAAGTGATTATTAATTTTCACTTTTATCCTTAATAATTATGGAGAAAAATTAATGTGGTAAAAGAAGATAGCAGCATTGAGGTCAAAAAAATAGATAAAAAGATAATTTTATTATATTATTTTTTAAATTAACTAATTTCTTCTTAAAGTTGCGTAAAAAACAAAACAAAAACTACATCACTAGTTTATGAGCTAAATTCTAGATACACTCTAGTTTTCAATATTATGAATCTTGTCAGATTTTGGTGAGTCCAGACACGTATATCTCGAGATAATGAGCTCAAAATTATGTATAATTTATTCTGAATACACCGTGTCGAAGTAGATTCACATGTAAAATACGTAATACATATTAAAGATACATGTAATAAATAGTATATACAAAAAGGGCTAAATATACCTTTGTACTATTAGAAATAGTTTAAATATACCTTTCGTTATACTTTTGAGTCACATATACCCCTAGGCCCTATTATATTCTCGATTCAAATATACCCTTCCACTATATTTTTGGAACAAATTTTCCCTTAAATTTAACGAACAAACACATGTTAAGCTCGGAATCAAATAACGTAACTCACTAATTTTAAATTTTTTATTTTTTTTAAAAGTCTACCATTTAACCCAAAACAAATTATGGCGTTAAACTTACAATTGAAAGGGAAACATTAATCTAATCCATAAAACTTGCTGAAATTTAGTTTTCTAATGTAATTATTCCAGGTCCACTTCATGAACATTAAACAAAAAAATACATTAGCAACAGCCTATTATCTCTTGTATATGGCTAAAAAAAAGTGATTCTATTTTTCTAGTAGACAAGACCTATTCATTAACTAACTATAAGAAATCAATTCTTCCATATGAATCCGTCCAATTATGTCATAAACACAATCAATATTATACACGAGTAATTCACTATATTTTTTTAATTAGCAAAACATATTTTGGAATTTGAAAAAATCAAAAATATTTTTCTAAGTTCCTCTTGGTCTATTAGAGAGGGGCATGGTATACCTCAATTATGAACATGCAACCCATTATAAATAATCACACATTTCTAAAGGATATACTATATTATTTTCACCAGCTAGAATTATCACATACAAGCTGCAATGACTTTATCTAGGCAAATTGTTAGAAAATGGGGATACATATACAAAATAAAACATATTTAAAAATATCTTATGGTAGTATATATTCTACTTCCAAATTTTGTATTGGGTCGAAATTTCAGTCGAATAAGAACATCCCCATGTGTAGGGGCGTACATGACCAGATTGGTTTGGGTTTTTCAAATATCAAATCAAACAGTTCGTGTAACAATTTTAAATTTATAAACCAAATCAAAATGATAAAATTTGGGTTTTTTTTGAGTTTTTCAACCTCGGGTTGGTTCGGCTTTTTCAAATACCATACCAAACCATTGTGTCAAACTTTTAAAAATTTATAAATCAGACCAAACTAATAAACTTCGGATTTTTTTCAAAATTGTGGATTTTTTCGATAAAGTTTGCATACAAACATATAATTAACTTGTACTCCAAATATTTTTTTAGTCCAATCAAAATACAATTATCTAAGGTGTTTCTTTAAAAAAATAAAACAATGAGTATTGATGACACGAAACTATTCAATAAAAATAATAATGAATTCGTCATATAAAATAAATATTTTAAAGTCATAATGAAGATATATACTCATGGTATACGCAAGATTAAAAATATATACACAGGATATACAAAATGAAAATCAATTTAAAAGAGTTTAAATGAAACGTAAGCTTGAAGCTTCAACTTAACAATGGTGCATGGAACCATATCTCTTCTCTCAAATCTGATTTCCTAGTAAAGAAAGAGAAGAGGATTCAAGCCCAAAAAGTTGAGCCCAATTCCATAGCAAAAAAGAAAAAAAAGGACTTGCTGCACATGGGATTCAAACCCACGATGTATAGGCACTTCTTTTTTTAAGGTGGGTGCGAACGCGCGTGTGTGAGATATTCTGTAACAAACTAAGGTTTGTATTGATTGTACGAGAAATTACAAGCTTATCAAAGAACAAAAAAGAAATGATTAAAGGAGATTTCAGACTGCTATTACAAAATGACTAATAAAAATAACTCTAATTTCGTATAACACACTTTATACATAGACATCTTTAGTGGTGACTAGATTCGTAACATTTCTTTGGCCCAATTGTACACTTAATCAGTGAAACTCATGTGGTCACCAAAATGTTTAATCATGTGAGTTTAATTTGAATTTTATAATTCAACAATATATCAGGTACTAGTATGCATATTCTAATTATATGGTCATTGACTTAAAAATAACATTATACCTCAAGACCTTGGCTTAACTTTGCTCTTTCTAGTCCATCAAGAGTTCATAATTCACAATACAATTACAATAAACATGTCTCAACTTCATCATTACAAGTTCTCTATTTTTACTCAATAGTCTATAGGCAACTATATATGACTAATGCCATTATCTTTGGATGATTCCACCCAATAAGTGAAATTTCAGATTTGATTTGTAAAAGAGAATCACTCAAAAAGATCTCGAGGAAAAAGTTACAGTCATTTCAAGTTACAACAAATATAACGTCAAAGGGTATGTATTTGTGAAAATTTGAACTTCAACGGACTAAAACGCGCCTCCGATGTTCGATCGTGGCGATTCGTTTTTTCAATACGATTATTTTTTCGGTATCTACGTGAAAAAACACCACTCACGGCCATAGAACTTACAGTTTTACATTTATCGATTTTTGACCATATATAGGGCAAAATTATAAAGGAAAAAATGAAAGTTCAATCGGATAAAGGGATTGAATTTACCAAGTAGATCTCGAAAAAATAAGCAACTTTAAAAAAAGAATCGTTGATAAAAGATACTCGTGGAAAAAAGTTACGGTCATTTGAAGTTTAAACAAATGTAACGTTAAAAGGGTATTTCTGAAATTTGAACTTTAAACAGATATAAAATGCGCCACCGATGTCCGATCGAGGCAAATTTTTTTCCAATAATATTATTTTTTCAATATCTACGCGAAAAAACACCACTCACGGTCATAAGACTTACAATTTTACGTTTATCGGTTTTTGATAATATATAGGCAAAATTATAAGGAAAAAATGAAAATCAAATCGGATAAAGGCATTGAGTTTACCACGTAGATCTCAAAAAAATAAGACACTTTGAAAAAAGATACGCCTCTAAAAGATACTCGAGGAAAAAGTTACGGTCGTTTGAAGTTTCAACAAATGTAACGTTAAAAGGGGTATTAATGAAAATTTAAACTTTAAACGGACATAATACACGCTTCCGAGCTCCGATCGAGACAATTTTTTTTGCGATATGATTATCTTTTCGACATCTACATGAAAAAACACCACTCACGGCCATAGGAGTTATAGTTCTACCTTTATCGGTTTTTGACCATATATATAGGGCAAAATTATATGGAAAAAGTTGAAAGTCAAATTGGATAAAGGGATTAATTTTACCACGCAGATCTCGAAAAAATAAGCAACTTAAAAAAAGAATCTCCGCTAAAAAATACTAGAGGAAAAAAGTACGGTCATTTAAAGTTTAAACAATGTAACGTTAAAGGATATTTGTGAAAATTTGACTTTAAACGGACATAAAATGCTCCCCGATGTCTGATATAGGCGAAGTTTTTCCCAATATGATTATTTTTTTGATATCTACACGAAAAAACACCTCTCACAGCCATAGGACGTATAGTTTTATCTTTATAGGCAAAATCATAAGGAAAAAATCTTTAAAAAAAGGGATTGAGTTTACCACATAGATGTCGAAAAAATAAGTAACTTTAAAAAAAGTCTTCTCTAAAAGATACTCGAGAAAAAAGTTACGGTCATTTGAAGTTTCAACAAATGTAATGCTAAAGGGGTATTTGTGATAATTTAAACTTCAAATGGACATAAAAGCGCTTCCGATGTCCGATCGAGGCGATTTCCGACTTGTAGTTTTACGTTTATCAATTCTTAACCATATATATATAGGGCAAAATTATAAGGAAAAAATGAAAGTCAAATCGGATAAAAAGATTGAGTTTGCGACGTAGATCTTGAAAAAACAAGAACCATTAAAAAAGAATCGCCTCTAATAGTTACCCGAGGAAAAAGTTATGATCATTTGAAGTTTCAACAAATGTTACGTTAAAGAGGTTAAAATTTGAACTTCAAATGGACATAAAACGAGAATTCTATGTCCGATCGAGGTGATTTTTTCCATTATGATTACTTTTTCGATATACACAAAAAAACACCACTCACGGCCATAGAACTTATAGTTTTACGTTTATCGATTTTTGACTATATATAGGGCAAAATATTAAGGAAAACTGAAAGTCAAATAGGATAAAGGGATTGAGTTTATCATGTATATCTCAAATAAATAAGCAACTTTTAAAAAAAATCGTCTCTAAAAGATACTCGAGGAAAAAATTACGATCCTTTGAAGTTTAAACAAATGCAATGTTAAAGGGGTATTGGTGAAAATGTAAACTTCAAACAGACATAAAACGCGCCTGCGATTCCCCCCCAAGGTGAATTTTTTTAATGTTATTATTTTTTTAATATCTACGCGAAAAAATTCTACTAACGGCCATAGGACTTATAGTTTTATGTTTAATCAATTTTTGACTATATATAGGGCAAAATTATAAGAAAAAAATAAAAGTCAAATTGGATATAGGGATTGAGTTTAACACGTAGATCTAAAAAAAATATGCAACTTTTAAAGAGAATCGCCTCTAAAAGATACTCGACAAAAAAGTTACGGTCATTTGAGGTACAACAATGTAACGTTAAAGGGGTATTTGTGAAAATTTAAACTTCAAACGGACTAAAACGCGCCTCCGATGTCCGATCGTGGCGATTTGTTTTTCCAATATGATTATTTTTTCGGTATCTACGTGAAAAAACACCACTCACGGCCATAGAACTTACAGTTTTACGTTTATCGATTTTGACCATATATAGGGCAAAATTATAAGGAAAAAATGAAAGTTCAATCGGATAAATGGATTGAGTTTACCACGTAGATCTCGAAAAAATAAGCAACTTTAAAAGAAGAATCGCCGATAAAAGATACTCGAGGAAAAAAGTTATGGTCATTTGAAGTTTCAACAAATGTAACGTTAAAGGGGTATTTGTGAAAATTTGAACTTCAAACAGATATAAAACACGCCTCCGATATCCGATCGAGGCGAATTTTTTTCCAATAATATTATTTTTTCAATATATACGCGAAAAAATACCACTCACGGCTATAGGACTTACAATTTTACGTTATCGATTTTTGACCATATATAGGCAAAATTATAAGAAAAAAATGAAAATCAAATCGATAAAGGCATTGAGTTTACCACGTAGATTTCGAAAAATAAGCAACTTTAAAAAAAGAATCGCCTCTAAAAGATACTCGAGGAAAACATTACGGTCGTTTGAAGTTTAAACAAATGTAACGTTAAAGGGGTATTTGTGAAAATTTAAACTTCAAATTGACATAAAATGCGCCTATGATGTTCGATCGAGGCGATTCTTTTTTCCAATATCATTATTTTGATATGTACGCAAAAAACCACCACTCACGGCCATAGGGCTTATAGTTTTACGTTTATCGGTTTTGACCATACAAGGCAAAATTATAAGGAAAAAATGAATGTCAAATCAGAAAAAGAGATTGAGTTTACCACGTAGATCTCAAAAAAATAAGCAACTTTTTGCCTCTAAAAGATACTCGAGGAAAAAGTTACGGTCATTTAAAGTTTCAACAAATGTAACGTTAAAGGAGTATTTGTGAAATTTTGAACTTCAAATGGACATAAAACACGCTTTGATGTCCGATCGAGATGATTTTTTCCCCAATATGATTATTTCTTCGATATGTACGCTAAAAAACACTACTCACGGCCATAGGACTTATAGTTTTACGTTTATCAGTTTTTGACCTTATATAGGGCAAAATTATAAGGAAAAAATGAAAGTCAAATCGGATAAAGGGATTGTGTTTACCACGTAGACCTCAAAAAAAATAAGCAACTTTTCGCCACTAAAAGATACTCGAGGAAAAAGTTACGTTCATTTTAAGTTTCAACAAATGTCTTTAAAGGGGGGTATTTGTGAAAATTTGAAGTTCAAACGGGCAAAAAAACGCCCTCCAATTTTTTGATCAAATTGATTTTTTTTCCCATATAATTATTTTTTAGATATCTACTCAAAAAAAAAAAAAACACCACTCACGGCCATAGACTTATGGTTTAACATTTATCGATTTTGACCTTATATAGGACAAAATTATAAGGAAAAATTGAAAGTCAAATCGGAAAAAGGAATTGAGTTTACCACGTAACCTAAAAAAATAAGCAACTTTTCGCCACTAAAAGATGCTCAGAAAAAAGTTACGTTCATTTTAAGTTTCTTCAACAAATGTCCTTAAAGGGGTATTTGTGAAAATTTAAACTTCAAATAGATATAAAACACGCCTCCGATGTCCGATCGAGGAGAAATTTTTTCCAATAATATTATTTTTTCAATATCTACGCGAAAAAACACCACTCACGGCAATAGGACTTACAGTTTTACGTTTATCGATTTTTGACCATATATAGGCAAAATTATAAGGAAAACATGACAATCAAATCGTATAAAGACATTGAGTTTACCACGTAGATCTCAAAAAAATAAGCAACTTTAAAAAAAGATACGCCTCTAAAAGATACTCGAGGAAAAAGTTACGATCGTTTGAAGTTTCAACAAATGTAACATTAAAGGGGTATTAATAAAAATTAACTTTTAAAAAAAAGAATACATAATACACGCCTCCGATGTTCGATCGAGACAATGTTTTTTTGCAATACGATTATCTTTTCGATATCTACATGAAAAAAAATCACTCACGGGCATAGGAGTTATAGTTCTACCTTTATCACCTTTTGACCATATAGGGCTAAATTATATGGAAAAAGTTGAAAGTCAAATCGGAAAAAGGATTGATTTTACCATGCAGATCTCAAAAAATAAGCAACTTAAAGTTACGGTCATTTAAAGTTTAAACAAATGTAACATTAAAGGGGTATTTACGTAAATTTTAACTTCAAACGGACATAAAACGTGCCTCCGATATTCGATCGAGGCGATTTTTTTCCCAATATGATTATTTTTTTGATATCTACGCCAAAAAAATCACTCACAGCAATAGTTTATCTTTTTTCGACCATATACAGGAAAAAATTATAAGGAAAAAATGAAAGTGAAATCGAATAAAGGAATTGAGTTACCAAGGCAGAGCGCCTCGAAAAAATGAAAGTTAAATCGGATAATAGAATCGCCTCTAAAAAATACTCGAGGCGCTTTGTCGCGAGGCCCTAAACCACCCTACCCCCGGCCTCAAGGCGCCCAGCCCGAGGCCCTACCCTACCCCCCTCTACCCTCGGCGCCCCGAGGCCCTACCTCTACCCCCCTCTACCCCCCGGCACCCCGAGGCCCTACCCTACCCCACATCTTCTACCCCCGGCGCCCCGAGGCCCTACCCTACCCCGGCCTCGTGGCGCCCAACCCCGAGGCCTACCCTACCCCCCGACCTCGAGACGCCAGCCCGAGGCCCTACCCTACCACCCTGCCTCAAGGCTCCCAGCCCTGAGGCCCAACCCTACCACCCGCCCTCAAGGCGCCCAGCCGTGAGGACCAACCCTACCCCATCTACCCCTTGGCCTCGAGGCGCCCAGCCCCGAGGCCATACCCTACCCCCCTCTACACACTGGCCTCGAGGCGCCTGCCCCGAGGCCCAACCTATCCACCCCTTTTACCCCCCCCCCCCCCCCACCCCCACCTCGAGGCCCCATGCCCCGAGGCCTACCCTACCCCCCTATCTACCCCTCGGCCTCGAGGCCACCCAGCCCCGAGGCTCCTTACTCTACCCCCTCTACCCCCCCAGCCCCGAGGCGCCCAGCCCCGAGGCCCTACCCTACCCCCCTCTACCCATCGGCCGCGAGGCGCCCAGCCCCGAGGCCTACCCTACCCCCCCTCTACCATCGGCGCGAGGCGCCCAGCCCCGAGGCCCTACCCTACCCCCCTCTACCCCCGGCCTCGAGGCCCCCAGCCCCGAGGCCTACCCTACCCCCCTCCTCTACCCAGCCTCGAGACACCCTGCCCGAGGCCCTACCCTACCCCCCTTTCTACCTCTGGCCTAGGCGGCACCAGCCCCGAGCCCCTACCCTACCCCCTACCCCCAGCCTCGAGGCGGCCCATCCCCGAGGCACTACCCTACCCCCTCCCCTTTACCCCCCTGCATCGAGGGCCCAGCCCCGAGGCCCTACCCCCCCCCCTACCCAAACCCCCCCTCTACCCCTCGACCTCGAGGCACCAAGCTCGAGGGCCCTACCCACCCCATCTCTACCCCCCCGGCATCGAGGCACCTAGCCCCGATGCCCTACCACTTCCCTCCTCTACCTCCGGCCTCGAGGCACCCAGCCCCGAGGCCCTACCCTACCCCCCCTCTTACCCCCCAACCTCGAGGGCCCAGCCCCGAGGCCCTACCCTACCCCCCCTCTACCCCCCGGCCTCGAGGCGCCTAGCCCCGAGGCCCTACCTTACCCTACCCCCTCTACCTCTCGGCCTCGAGGCGCCTAGCCCAAGGCCCTACCCTACCCCCTCCCCTCTCTACCCCCCGGCCTCGAGGCACCCAGCCCCTCGAGGCCCTACCCTACCCCCATCCACCCTTACCCCCCCTCCCCATCTACCCCCCGCCTCGAGGCACCCAGCCCCGAGGCCCTACCCTACCCCCCTACCTCCCGGCCTCGAGGCACCCAGCCCCGAGGCCCTACCCTACCCCCGTCTACCCCCCGACCTCGAGGCACCCTGCCCCGAGGCCCTAACCCCCCTCTACCCCCCGGCCTCGAGGCACCCAGCCCCGAGGCCCTACCCTACCCCCCTCCCCTCTACCCCTCGGCCTCGAGGCGGCGCCAGCCCTGAGGCCGTACCCTAACCCCCCTCTACCCCCCGGCCTCGAGGCACCCAGCCCCGAGGCCCTACCCTACCCCCCTCCCATCTACCCCTGGCCTTGAGGCACCCAGCCCCGAGGCCCTACCCTACCCCAATCCCCTCTACCCCTCGGCCTCGAGGCGCCCAGGCCCGAGGCCCTACCCTACCCCCTACCCCCTCTACCCCCCCCCGGCCTCGAGGCGCCCAATCCCGAGGCCCTACCCTAACCCCCTCTCTACCCCCCCTCCCCCACGCCTCGAAGTGCTAGCCTCGAGGCCTAACCCTCTACCCCCCGCCCTCTACCCCCCGACCTCGAGGCGCCCAGCCCCGAGGCCCTACCCTACCCCCCCTTTAACCTCCGACCTCGAGGTGCCCAGCCCCGAGGCCCTACCCTACCCCCCCCACGCCCTCTAACCCCCCCGACCTCGAGGCGCCCTCCCGAGGCCCTACCTTACCCCCCCTCCCGCCCTCTACCCCCCCGGCCTCGAGGCGCTGAGGCCCTACCCTCTACCCCCTACCCCCCCTACCGCGCCCAGCCCCAGGCCCCGATCCCCCCCTAACCCCTCCCCCCCCTCTACCCCCCCAGCCTCGAGGCGCCCAGCCCCGAGGCCCTACCCTCCCCCCCTCTACCCACCGGCCTCGAGGCGCCCAGCCCCGAGGCTCCTACCCTACCCCCCTCTTACCCACCGGCCTCGAGGCGCCCAGCCCCGTGGCCTTACCCTACCCCCCCTCCCCGACCTCGAGGCGCCCAGCTCGAGCCCTACTCTACCCCCTACCCCCCGGCCTCGAGGCGCCCAGCCTCGAGGCCCCCCCTAGCCCCCCCGCTCGACCTTGAGGCGCCCTACCCTGAGGCATTAACCCTCCCCCCCTCCCCCAAGAAAGATATCAGAAGTTACCTCAACATGCAAGTCAAATCATATAGCGCGCATGCCCGATGGATGGAATATGTGGAAAGCCTTTCCTTTTTCCTTGCCTAGTATGATGATCAAAGATAACATTATATCAATGTTGACATTATATCATGGTTGGTAACAAAATCTTAGCAACAGTGTAATCCATGTTTGATAACAACAACATTTAATTCAAAGAGCTGAAAAAAATAGAGGTTAAACAATTTTAGACCTCTGAGGCTCACAAGTATTTATATCAATGTTGACAATCTTTATCTGTTGATTCCAAGTCCACAAGTACATCATATGTTTTCTGCTGAATTTAAAAATAGATAAATTGTAAATAGATGTAGTTAAAATGAATTTCTAGAACAAAGACTACTCTCTGCTGAAAAGATCAAAGACTTTCCATTGTGTCAGACACAGATGGCAGTGATCTCACATATTTGAACAGAAACAGGTTTGTTGGTTTGTCTGTCAGAGGAGGATGCTGGCAGAACAGCAAACTGCATTACTGGTGCAAGTAATGCATTCAGAAATGTTCTTAATCCAAAGCCAAAAATGAGTCCAGAGTTCGTCACAACTTCAGATACAAGAAACAATCTTTTTCAATTTTCTTACATTGCAAAACAGCTTATTAAATAAAAGAAAGGTTCATCAAACTATGAAAACTCATAATTATCATAAGTTTCTTATAAATTTTGTCCCTAAACAAATTATGAACAGTAATAAAATCATTCAAGGAGACAAAAAGCAGAAATTGGTCCACTGATCCACATTAATGATCTAGAATACCACTGGTAAATTGACAGCCAAGAATGACTTTCTACATATTGACAGACACTCTTCCTAAATATGAGGAATTGAAATACTCGAAATCAGAAATGCAACCTAATTGAGCATTCACACAGATTTAGAAATTTCTAAACACAAACTATTGCTAAAATGATTGCGACTCCTGTAAAAGTATTTCAGATTGCATCAAGGCACAAACATGGCAGCATTGGAACATGTAAATCATTACAAACCAACCCTATTTCTAAACAGGCTTGCCAGATGCTAGATGAAGTGGGAAAGGTTTACAGTATATCATTTATCATGCACTTCAGAATTCATATAATGAGAGGGGAAACTAACACACAAACTCATTTGACAGTATCTAAGAGAAGGAAGAAATAAACACAAACATGATTAAAATATATTTAAAAGAAGAAGGAGAAATATATATTCATGCTCTCAGAAAAGAGCCAACTATTAAATGCAGAAAAATCATTTTATGAGTACACTTGAAAACACTGATTCTAGACAAACTTTCAGGACAACTTATTATCAAGACGACAGGACAAACAAACTTAGTTACATAGATAAATTTGATCATTGTTAAATCAAAATTTAGAACAGGAAATTCAATGACAGTTAGGCTAGGTAAGATTCACATCGACATGAATTAGATAAAAAGCTTAAGCACATAAGCAGCCGATATCCATAAATGATTTCACGATGCTAAAAAATAGACGATATGGAAGATCAAGACTCAAAGCAAAGCTAGAACTCACTGTTAGCTAATTATTTTTTAGAGCAAATTAAACCCAAAGGCACGACATTCAAATGTAAGCTTAATGATCCCAAAATATGAAATTAAGCTATTTTTTGCATTAACACTAGAACTTTCTTCAAATGTTCAAAAAGAAAAGTGGACAGATAAACATAGGAGAAATTTCTCACTATGATGTCCATTGTAAGAAGTCATTATGATCAGCCAAATAAGAAAACGATTCACTCACATTGCCAAATTTAAAGGAGTTCTTTTGTTTGACATAAGGTTATCCCAACTAGACCTTTACAAAAAAGGTGTTAAACGTTCCACTAGCACTCATGGAAATTGTATAAAAAGAGAATCAAGAAAAGTTTGCAGGATAGGGAACAGGTTTATAGATTTGGGCAATAATCTCTAATTTGTTACGTATTTATCACCAAGTTTCAATTTGAATAGAATCAGGAATAGTCTCCTAACTCGCTTACAGTAGCTACAGATGAAAATCTGAACTTAGTTACATAGTTAAATTTGACCATTTTTAAATCAAAAGATTAGAACAGGAAATTCAGTGACAGTTAGGCTAAGCAAAATTTACATCGACATGAATTAGATAAAAAGCTTAAGCACATAAGCAACCAATATACATAAAGGATTTCTCGATGCTAAAAAATAGACGATATGGCAGATCAAAGACTCAAAGCAAAGCTAGAACTCACTGTTAGGTTATTATCTTTTAGAGCAAGTTAAATGGTTAGTACTTAGGACAGAAATTTAAACCTGAAGGCATGACATAATGATCCCAAAACATGAAAATTAAGCTACTATGTGCATTTGTAAAGCAGAACTTTTTCTTCAGCCTATTAACACTAGAAATTTCTTCAAATGTTCAAAAAGCAAATTGCAGTCTCAAGCTCATTTCTCTACCAAATTGGAGGCACGATTCACTATTGTATGTACTACTTGTCTCATCTTTTAAGACTATTTTATCCAAACATAGGAGAAATTTCTCACTATGATGTCCATTCTAAGAAAGGTGTTGAACGTCCCACTAGCACTCATGGTAATTGTATAAAAAGAGAATCAAGAAAGGTTTATAGGATAACTAGGGAACAATTTTATATATTTGGGGAAATTTGTTACGTATGCATCCACCACGTTCCAATTTGAATAGAATGATGAAAATTTTAACTTCTAAAACAATCGAAACAAGTCTGGTAGATTACACTTCAAATGATGCATCCACCACGTTGCAATTTGGGGAATAGGTTTGTTATGATGCAGAATCAACGACAAGTTTGGAGGAATGAGAAATCGAGCAGTAATAGTTGTAAGATTCGAGTTATTAGAAAGTACCGGTTGTTTCTTGGGCGCTCCAACATTCGATCTGATGAATTCGCCGCCCATTGCTTGTCTCTTCGCAACTGATGAACGCCTTTTCATCACCCCTGTTCTTCAAGAGAATGAATGAAGAAGAAGCTGTTATTCTTCAAGAAAACGAAGAAGAAGTAGAAGCAAATTTGAATTGACATTTTGAAAAAGTGGGCTGATTTTAGATATCCGTTAGGAGCTGACAACGGAAGGATTAGAATTTTAAAGGGATTCGTTCTTATATACCCTTTGTTTTTACTTTTTATTTTTTGGAAAACATAAATTCAAATTATATGGTAATTGACATATTATTATGCTAATAGAAATATATATTTTTTGTTATAAGGAATACTAGGTTTAGAGCATTTGAATTTAATAGAATTTGAAAGCAATGTTTGAAATTAAATTTAGAAAAAGAAAATTATTAAAGTCAAATTATGAGTAAGCATTATACAGCTAGATCTAAAGAAGATGGTTTGTAAGCTTTCGTTTCAAAATTTTAAAATGGTGAACTATACATAATGTTTTTCCAACTCGTTACGGAGGTTCTCATATACTTTTTTTAAAAAAAAAAATTCTCAACATTTCATAGCGTTCATTTAAAGACTGTGATGAATCTACAAGTCTCCTAAACTTATAGCTTATATCAATTATAATGAAATAGATTGAGGGCTTGTGCTATAGTTATTTGATGATCATTTACCTTTTCAAGAGCATTTTACATAATCAGAAATATACAAAATGATAAGTTTCCAAGCCTTAATAGAGTCGCAATATATCGTACGAAGAAAACTACCATGGTAAGAAACGGCATAACATCAAAAGCAAATAGTTTCAAACTAAATAAGAACAAGGAATTCATCATGAATCACTTACAGTTCAAAAAGCTTCGTGGGAGTCCACCAATGACCGGTATTAAAGATTAGTATATCAGATTGAATCCATTCTCTGCTTATATCATCCATGTTATCAAGCATTAGTGCTTTCTTGATCCTCTTTGGTGAACGTTTTGTTGGCGCACCAGGCTGTACAAGAAAAATTGACCTATAAAACTCATCTGTAAAATTAAACCAGATAAATCGAACTTGTAAATGCCTAATTTGTCTAGTGATCTTTCTTTCTTTGACTTCATGTACACTTTTTTGTCCTCAACACCAGTCATCAATATGCATATGATAGACTTCCATTGAGTTCTACTTAATAAATCACAAACAAATACAGTCAAAATTTATATAATTTGACTTTCAAAAAGTAAAACATAACATACATATATGTCTCTGATTCTTTTGCACAATTATTTGTTGGATTCTTGCCTTCTTAATTATCATGGTTATTAAAAAAATATACATAATGACTACTTCATCAAAGCACTAAAAATGACCACAAGTTTTTTTTAATATTATATAAAACAGAAGAGACAGTAAATCGCATGCCACATTATGGTTAATCTATCACAAGGGCATTTTCGGTATTTACCATCAAAACTCGGACATAGAAAGCTCCCTCGGTTGAGCACTGATTAATATCCATACCTCATATACAAGTCTCCCCTACTTTTTATTTTTTAACTTAAAAAACGTTTGATAAAGTTTGACTTCTTATTTTTTACCCGAAAAACTACGTTTATTAAATCAATCCAAATGGGGCTCTTACTTTGGATTTTTTACTTATTTTAAGTCATTTTTTACCTTACCAAACACTTTCTAACTTAGCTAAAGTTATTTTTAACTTATTTTAAGTTATTTCTTGTTATTTGTCAAATATAAATCAAGGAGCATTTTTCTGCAGTCTGCACCCATTTCTTTTTTCAAGTTTATAATTAGCATATCGTTCCAGCTGAAATTCCTCTCATAGTTTCAATGTGTATGGATTTGCTTCCGTATGATCTTATCTGTGAAAACAATTACTAATATTCGCATTAAGGTTTAGTGTTGACGGTGTGCATCACAACCCTTGAGATGTGTGTGAACGCGATATGTTTTGTGCATTGAATAGTCTCTAAAACCCATAGATCTCTCTTCTTCTCCTTCAAGTTCTTGTTATCTCTTGTGGTCCAAGGTGGTGCTCTTGTATATGGACTTATCATTTTAGTATTAGCAATTAATTGTAGTTCAGTATGGTTTATGTTTTGCATGTTCATATTGATTCTTTATTGCAATTACAGAAAAGAAATAAAAAGGCTACCCATTTCACTATTACAAACCATTTTTTAGATGATCCGGATTCTGACGTCAAAAATGCAAAAAAAAATTGTGGACATCCGTCAAGACCTTGGCTATGTATCTGGTTGTCCCTCACGGTCAGTCCGACCTAATTTCAAGGTATACGAGCCCCAAAGCGCTTATACCCCCCATTTCAACAATTTTTGTGTGCTATAGCAAACCATCTTTGGGTGATCTGGATTTCGACGTCGAAATGCATACATTTTTTGTGGATGTCCGTCAAGACCTTGGCTATGCACCCGGTTGTCCCTCACGTCCAGTCCAATCCATTTTCAAGGTCAAACGAGCCCCGAAGCGCGCATACCGTCATTTCGACGATTTTCGTGTATTATAGCAAACTACTTTTTGGGCGATCCGAATTTCGACGGCAAAAATGCCAAAAAAAATTTTGGACGTCTGTTAAGACCTTGGATATGCATCCAGTTGGCCCTCACGGCTAGTCCGACCAATTGCAAGGTCAAACGAGCCTCGAAGTGCGCATACCCCCCATTTAGACGAATTTCTTGTGCTATAGCAAACAATTTTAGGGAGATCCAGATTCCTACGTCAAAAATGCCAAAAAATTTTAAGTTAATAGATAGACGAGTTAAACTTAAACAAATTGGGAGAATTGAGTTTAATTCTACCATGTACCCCTACTTGATGCTCAAGGCTTGTTTGAGCTATTGATAAATTTTATTAAATCGCGCCCAATTTTTGTGTACTACAAAAAAAAATTATAAAATATTCAATTTATTCTCAACTTGCTCCTATTATTCCACTCCCCTAACCTTTATCCATTAAACCAACTGTAACCAAATATCTTAATTACAACTCAATCTGAAAGGCCTCGAAGCAAAAAGTAAAAGGAAACTTACACAAATATATTATAATAAAAAAATATTTATCATTTATAGTAATAATTTTTTTTTCATTTGACCACTTTTAATTCACTTATAATATAAGTTTAAATATATTACGAAAATAAATTTATTATTAAAATATAATACTAGTTTTTAATGATGGATAATACATTTATCACACATTTTAATACAATGTGACAATTTTTTACCAAATAAACATAATATATTTCAAAAACAATTATAATTCAAATATATTGCATACATAATTCACTTTTAATACATATTACAGATTTATCACAATATTGCTATAAATGATAATAAACAAAAAGTATCGCTAAAATCAGTAATTATTTTTAAAATGTATTTATTCATGTGATTTTTCCAAAGTAAAAAGGGCATTTAGCCATAAAATTACATGTTTATATCATGATTTAAAGTAATTTAAAAAATACTTATTCTTTTAAAAGAATTACATCTCGTACCTTTATTTGTTAAGACTGATAATTTTTACTTAACTGATATTAAATCAGTATCATATATTATATTGGTATTATTAAGGCTGATAATTTCACTTAACTGATACTAAATATATATATATATATATAATATATATATATATATATATATATATCTATATATATATATATATATATTATATATATATACTGTATTGATATCATTAAGACTGATAATTTCGTCTAACTGACACTAAATCAATTTTATAAAGATATTTGATCAAATTACTTTTTAAATTAATTAATTTCTTGTTAAAAGGCATGGGAAAAAAGATTTAAATTTACATAAATCACACTAGTTTAAAAGCTTATTACTTAAATACATTCTAGTTTGCTATATTACGTATCTTACTAGATTTTGATGTGTCCTATCTCGGGATACATGAGATCAAAATTATGTATAATTTGTTATGAATACACTGTGTCCAAGTGGATATACATGTAATTGGAATAAATAACAAATCTCGTTCGGCTCCATCCAATCTCGCTCGCCACTCTCCTATGTATATGATATCTAATAGACATGTGAATCACATTAGATGCAAGATATATGTATTTTTGGTGTGATTCGCATGTATCTGAGATATTTGAATATCTTGTTCAGCTCTTTACCCTATTTTAGTATATCTCTAGTAGCAAAAATATATACATCTAAATATAGTTTTTGTTAGGATCGAATCCACACACACACACACACACTTGATGAATAAAGAACACAAGAACTTTAGAGAGAAAGAGATGAGAGATCTAGAGTGAGAAAGAAAAAACCCAATATTTCGTGGTAACCGTGAGTAAACTTCCACGGCGGTGGGGTATATTTATATTAATAAATCAGAGTATTTTCTGTTACAGAGAATAAATGGAGAATAAATAATAAAGCCTAAAATTTAGGCCCCATAACCCCCTGGCAACCTCACCGCGGAGGTTAAACCGCGTAAACAGTTATATATATATATTAATCAGGCTCCACAACCTAACAATTTTCTTATTATATAATATAAAACTCTTAAATAAAAATAAAATACGTAATACTTTTAAATTGTTATAATAATAGTAATATATGTGATAGTAGTATTATCTTTTTTCTCGAAAGAAAGATAGTAAAATGGATGGGAGTATGACACACTATAACAACATACAGTTTGTAATATCCCACAAATGTGGACATGGGTTATGCAAGAGAGAAAAAATTAATTTTGGAGAAAGAAAGATATCGTAATCGACGGCTTTAATTGAATAGAATAAATAAATAAATATTATTGTTGTTGTTGAGCCTCGAGCATCTAAAGTCAATTGGATGGGTTAGCTTTGGATTCTGTTGTCTAAGTATTTGACTTTAAAATGGACAAAAAACAAAAGACAAACTACCAAAGTACACACATAAGTTTCTTATATAATAAAAGTAGGTGCAACACGAGGCATAGATTCCTCAACCCCAGCTTTACTTGGAATTGACAAATGTTAGGTTTCCCTTTTCTTTTTTCTCCTTTTCTTGAGTCAAATGCAAACTTATTTATTTAGCCATGAACAAACTTCTTAATTAAACATAACTTTTTTTTTACCAAGCCCTTGTAATAATCTTTTCTATGCCCTCTTTTTGTTAAAACCTTTTTTTTAGCGTAGGAAAAGGGAAAAACAATTAATAGGTGGAGAATCAATACCTTATCAACAAATTAAAGTTCACATAGTTAAAAAAAATTCATATTCATCGTGTAATTATTTTCGAAATCTTTATTTTATTTAATAAATCAAATCAGAGATTGATTTATGTAAAAAGAAGAAATGTCACACAAATTAAATCGTTAATTATATGTGTACATTTGTATATAAATATTAGAAGTTTTTACCAAAATAAGTCATTATATAAAGCAATTTACTACAATAATACATTTTTAAAATTTTTTACAAAATTAGTATAAACGTATTTCACAGTAACGTTTTATGGTATATTTCGTTTTTTAAAAACTGACGGCGTTAGGTTGATATACGTTACTGTAAGTAACATTTTACTCCTAAAACGTAACTGTAAATAACGTTTTAGGAGTAAAACGTTACTCACAATAACGTTTTAAGTGATAAACGTTACTACAAGTAACGTGTTTCAACTAACACCGTCAGTTTTTAAAAAACAAAATATACCATAAAACGTTACTGTGAAATACGTTTATACTAATTTTGTAAAAAAATTTAAAAACGTATTATTTTAGTAAATTACTTTATATAATGACTTATTTTGGTAAAAAATTCTAAATATTAAACATGACACCCAAAGTAATAAATAACCCCAAGCCCTAACCCACCCAAAGCTCAACCACCGCCAACCCCAAGTCAGCGTGTTGTTGTTTTATGAATGAAATAAAGCAAAGTGAAAAAAGAGGCAGCGGCGCCTTGATGACAGTGACTTTTTCCTCGTTAGTTTATTGTTCCCTTCAATGGTAGGGGCCCTATTATATTATATTACCCTTTTTCTTTTCTTTATCCCACTCGTGACCCTTCTCTTTTCTCTCTCTTCATCTTCTTTTGTTTTTCTTTACCATATTCATCTAATTTCACAAAGACAATTTGAAAATATAAAATGCACGGTGGGGTGGAGTATGATGAGGATACGTAATAGATTATAGTCTGTGACTGTGATAGAGTCAAAATTTTTATTAAAGGATATCATAAAGTAAAAACATATAAGTCGTCTCAATTTTTTAATCTTTAATTTGTGTTAAGAGGTGTCAATACTTGTATATATATTTATTAAATCAATTTTTTTTCATATACACGATGTAATTTTACAATAAAGAGGTATTGTTTGAGTCTTGACACTCCTTGTCCTAGGGTAGCTCCACCCTGTATATAGTATATGCGATAGCTAGTACAACGACTACAAATCTAAATATTTTAAAAAAAATATTATACTCCATTGTTAATTAATTTTCTATTCTCATATGTGTATGTCACACTCTCACATATCTATAACTATATGTAAAGAATTGAAAATAGATAAATTATTTTTGAAAAATCTTACGGAAAGACAAAATTCCAACAATAATGATTGGAGTAAAATATAATTTCAATTATGTCATACGATCATATATAGTCAATTCAGTAATCCATATTGTAATGAGTAATCTACTCTGTTGGAATTGTTCACACGGTCAACCTGTTTGGACATGGATCTTATTTTGTTCTTTCAAAAAATATTTTAAATTATTGTTCAAGTATGCATTCGAATGATTATTTAATTGGTATTTCTTTTTATTGGTTTGAAAAATTGATTTGACCATTTCTTTGGGAAATTTCCCCTCACAAAATTTTAATTTTTTTCTTCAAAAGTTCGAACTTCAGCTTGAACTTAATTATACATTTATCTTATCACATAAGTGAAATACATTCCTTAATTCCTATCATATATGTTTTTATATTTTCTTCAACTTGTTATTAAGTGTTTCACGCTTCTATAAAAATTTAAAACCACTTAAAATATTTATTAATTTAAATTTAAATGTGTTTTCAGTACTTCTTTTATCGTTTAACTTCTCACACATTATCTATTGGTGTGTATTAGATAGTGAATGGTAGAGAAACAAGAAACCTAACATTAGTTGGGAATATGAGATGCTCTTTGTCAATATCCAAAACACACATACATAATTCCAAAGTTGCTTCTTTTGTCAAATCTTCAACACATAAAGTGTTTCCCAATTCACTTTTACTTTTACTCTATTGTCAACGCAAATAACAGATCCTTTACGAAGCTTCCCCCCTTCACTTTCCTCTCTTTATATACTCCATTACATTCTAATGTCAAATCCCACATTAGAAATTTATCCAATTCCTTCTCTCTTTCATGGCTTCTAAGAGGAATCTAAAGAGGAAATTACTTGATGAACATCTTGTTTTTCCATTGGATGAACTTAATCAAGATCTTCTTGAAAGGGTTCTTTCATGGCTTCCAACTTCAACTTTTCTAAGATTAAGTTCAGTCAGCAAGAGGTGGAAATCTGCTGCTAATTCCCCTGTTTTCCACCATGCTTGCTCTCAAATTCCATCAAGACAACCTTGGTTCTACATGGTTGATTCTTCACAATCATCTGAAATCAAGAATCAACAACAATTTGTTTATGATGCTGCTGAAATGAACTGGAAATTCCTCACCTACCCATCTAATTTTCTTGGAGAAAAGAAGCTTAATCAGTCGAATTTCCTCCCTGTTGCTGCTTCTGGTGGCTTACTCTGTTTTCATAACGGCGAAAATGGTGAATTCCTCATTTGTAACCCTGTTACTTCCTCGTATCGCAAGCTTCCTTTATTGGATTATTCCGATACCCTTTCTGCCATTGGAATGATTTCTACTCAGGAATCGTATAAACTCTTCTTAGTTTTCGGAGAAATTCCAAATCTTTCATTCAGAGTTTACGATTCCACTACTGATAGCTGGGAAGACACTGCAATTCTGAGTAAGAAATCTCCCACTTGCCCTGCAGCTCAATTCTGCAGTACTGACGATGATGATGATGATCGAATGCTCTATTTCTTGAGCAAATGTGGGAATGTAGTAGCAACTGAAATACAAAAAAACCCATGTAAGCAATACTCTTCAATAACCACCACCACGAAAGGCGACGGACAAGAAATCCTCTGTTTTTTGAACTCTTCGGGGAAGTGGTAGCTTGCAATCTTACCGAAAAACACTTTTTCGAGTACCCAAGATTGCTCCCTCTTCATCACGAGTACTCAATCGACTTAGTTGAATGCGGTGGAGAGCTATTAGCAGTTGTTCTATCTGAATTTCTTGAAACAGCTAGTCTCAGGATATGGAAATTTGACGAAAAAGAATGGGCATGGAATCAAGTGTTGACAATGCCATCAGCTATTTCACATGAGTTTTATAGCAAGAAAGTGGACATCAACTGCACCGGAAGTAGTGAACACATGTTTGTCTGCATTTCGAATTCTGGTTCGAGTGATGATGAGAGTTGTAGGTATTTCTTGTGCAAATTGGCTGAAAATGAGTGGACTGAATTGCCTGCTTGTTCTGGGAAATTCAGCTGTGCTTTCTCTTTTCAGCCAAGGATTGAAGCTTCAGTGTGATTACAACAAGACACGGAGGAAAATGTAGAAAAACTGGGATTCTTCATTCTTTTTTTTCTTTTTTTTACATACTTTGTTGTTACTTTTCACTTTATTCTTTTATGATATTTTTCTTGTTACTTTGGAATATATTTATCATAGTTAATGATTATATTTCTATTTCTAAAGTGAATTGATGTAATTGCTGATTTTTTTTTTAATTTAAAAGGGTCTTTATTGGTGTATGGAGAGAAGTGTGTTAAGATGGGCATCTTAGTAGTTCTTGGAACTTTGAACTTTGTTGGGATATTTGAGATAATTTGTGTGTGCTCAAGAGATTGAAAGAAACACAAGGATATTTGAGAAGACATTGAAAAGCTGTGGCAAATGATCATATGTGTATGCCTCACCTGGAGTTAGAACTACACTTCAATCCAAGCATTGTTTCACAATGTATCTATTGTATTGTATGGTAATGTATGCAGAATTTTACTTATAGATATAGAATAGTTTATGTGGTTAAGTATATACAAGTTACAATACAATAGATGTAGAATAATTGCATTGCGGTCAAACCTCACAATTGATGTAGAATAAACTCGGCATAATTAATACTTGTATAATTAATGTTTGCATAGTTATTACTCACATAATTAATACTGTCATAACTAATTCTCGCATTACAAATACTTTCTTAACTAATACCACATTATTAATTTCTCGAGAAAATGATATAAATAGTCCTTTAACTATAAGAGTAGATCTGAAATGGTCCCTTGACTATATACTTGACGAATATGGTTCTTCACCTATTCAAAAACTTGTCAGCTTTAGTCCCTTAACTATACACTTATCGGTTTTAGTCTCTTAATTATAAAATTACTGATTTTAGTCTTTTAAGTATTCACTTATTAGATTTGGTCTTTTTCCATTTTTAGTATAAATAATATAAGTTCATATTAACGGATTTCATGTCTCAACAAATTAAATCTTTAGCAATTTTTTTATGTTGTTTCTCTCTCTATCCTCTTCATTTTCTTCAAATTAACCTTATGCGAGGAACCTTAACTTTAATGAATCAAAATAAAATTTATAGACAAAAAAAAAATATAAGTCATAATTTTATTCAATACAGGATAAAATGGAGCATATGTATTGCTACTAATGACTTGAATATGCTAAACCTTATTATAAAAGGAAAAAACTATTTCCCGTTAGATTCAAAGTTTGTACTTCAACGACTTCATTGAGAGGAATTTGTTTAATTTTTTAGAAATTAAAATTTATAAAATGGTATATTTGTAATTCTTTTAATTAATTTTAAATAGATCGATTGTTATTCTATTCATTTTATTTTATGTAAATAATTTGAGTAAATTTAATAAAACTCACACTAATTAAAATATTCAAGTGCGAGTTCAAGTCATTGAAATAATTATATGTGTAAATTTATCCTCCATTGAATAAAATTAGGACTTATATCTTGTTTTCTCACTAATTTTATTTTGAATCGTAGACGTTATTGTTCTTTTTATAACAGTAGTTTGAAGAAAAAGGGGTGTGAATAAAGAAACAACTTTAAAAATGGGTTAAAGATTTAATTTCACGAACATTTTTGCTAATATATACCTAAAACTATTTGTATAAAGAAATGTTAGGTTATTAGCATTTTAATATTAATATTTAAAATATTAAATTGCTTTATTTGGAGTTATAAGAATGAACATTTGAATGGATGACTTCTACATCATCCATTAGCATTGGTTGTCCATCACTTTATTTCATTCTTAATACCTCCATTTACTCCTTTTGTAACCTATGTAACATATGTAACTCCCTTTGTAACATATGTAACATATGTAACTCCCATTGTAACTTATGTAACCTATGTAACTCCCATTGTAACTATGTAACTCCTAAGGCCATTATCTTCACTATTTACTACCTCCATTATCTTCCTATTCATTGCTAGGAAGACTTCGTAGTATAAATAGTGGTGGTCTTCATTTGGTTTGATACACACAATTTATAAGAGAAAACAAAGAGTGGAAGAGTTAGTCTAAAAGAGAGTTCTTATTAGTTGAAGGGAGGTGTTCTTTTTTGTGGAGCTTTGGACTCAACTCTTGTCCAGAGTTGTTGAGTTATACTTTGTGAAGGCTGTTGTATCCTGGAGGGGACAAGTCAAAGAGTACTACTGCTGGACCGGTGAAAACATTTGCTGCAGTGGGCTTGAATCTCCTTAAAGAGAGCGAGATATCCGCGCCTCAGCCTGAAGAGATTAATTTCTTCATTTTATTTTCAGTTGTAATATTGCAATTTTACTATTTTGTAAGTTTTTTCACTAACAGAAATGAACAAAGACCAAACTTGATAAGTTTTTAAATACTTTAAGGGCTAAAACAGGTAACTTTATATTTAAGGCACTAAAGCCAGTAAGTGCATAGTTAAGGGACCAAAGCTGACAAGTTTTTGAATATTTAAAGGACTATATATGTTAAGTGTATATATAATGGACCATTTTAGACTTACTACTATAGTTAAGGGACTATTTATATCATTTTCTCTTAATTTCTCCATAACCAATACTCATACTACTTATTCATGTATAACTCTATCCAACTACTAAATAACCCTTAGAGATTAGCAAACATAACGTTTTACAAATTCATATTTGATAAATTACTTAATGTGTTAAGTTATTTTTTGAATATCTTATACTATATAAGCAGAGGCGAACCCATCCTTACCTTAACACTCTTTCATCGAAAAATTACATTATATATAAGATTACATTTTGATTTTATAAATAGTTAACACTCTATCTTTCTTAAACCTCACTTTGTAGGATTCCATGGGTATATTGTTGTTTATATGCAAGTCCTAGATCAACCATATTTTATTTTATGGGAATATTTGAATTGGTAACTTGTATATCTTCAATAATAACATAATGAAGTACTTCCTTTGTTTCTATTTATATGTCACCATTTTAGATTTTACGTCTCTTGAGAAATTATGTAAGGTTACCATTGTACTCTTATTTAGTATTTCTTGAAGTCAAGTTTTCAATAAATGAACATACATAAATTTATTTTGATTAAGTAAATTGACCAATGAACATGAATTAATCATTTAATTTTCTATGTTTGGTCAAATTCATACTTCCAAGGCTATAATAACTACTCTCTCCGTCCACTTTTAATAATCATAGTTTTTTTTTAGAGTCAAACGATAAGAACTTTGATTAACATTTTACGATGTATCTTTTCATCATAATGACATATAAAAAGTTGTACTCTATCCGTTCGATATTGTTTGTCATGATTTCTATTTTTAGAGTCAAACTATAAAAATTTTGACTAACATTATAAGATGTATTTTTTCATCATATTAATATGTAAAAAGTTGAAATTTATAATATTTTTCATATAGTTTTAGAATATATATTTTTTTTAGTTTAAAATATCGAATTAATGTGATCTAATTTAATTTTGAGAATTAGTCACATTGACTTTCGAAAAGCGCAACATGAGAAACAATACCGAACGGAAAGAGTAATTTGTAGTACTTTTCGTATAATTTTTTAATATCTCATTTTTTTTTGTTTTAAAATATTAAATTGATATAATCTAATTTAACTTTCAAAAGCCCAACAAGACAATTAAAAGTAGAGGGAGATAGTATCAAGGTAAAATAGAAAGAATAGTGTCATGTATTAATTTTGTGAAATGTGAAATATTAAGAACCATATATTCTTAACGACATATGAATAGAAACAGAGGAAGTAATAAAGCAAGTTGAAGTTTGGAACAACAAGCACCAGTGGTCTAGTGGTAGAATAGACCCTGCCACGGTACAGACCCGGGTTCGATTCCCGGCTGGTGCAATATTGTGAGTGCTGTGATGATATATGCACAATTGGGTGAGATTTGGGTCTCCCTGCCAAGTCTGATATTAGACATAAAATGTTGCATCTGAGTCTCTCTTTTTTTCTTCCTATATTATTAATTCTCGTTAATTCGTGAGCGTTGTGATGATAGTTTCTCTTTTTTTCCTTCGTATATTATTAATTCTCGTTGATCATGTTCAAATTTTTCTTGAAAGACAAATATTGCATTTGAGCCTTTTCTTTTTTCACAGACAAATTATAGAAACTAAGTATATCTTCTAAAGTTAATATAAGCTCATTTTATCGTATTTGAAAACTCTAGCACGCTTAATACACACCTCTGCGACCTGCGAAGTTTCAAAGAAGGCTTCAAACATCATCAAATCAATAAGCAAACATCTCATCTTTGAAATTCCTTTTCTTTCACCTCAAAGTAAATACATATGTCTATACCTATGAAATTACAAATTGAAATACTCTCGACAAAATGTCAATACAAAACATAAATAACATTGATCTTATAGCAGAAACTTAAAGATGTTCTCATAACAACCTATAACATTGAAACTACAAATTAACTTGCACAATAAAAACAGTACACACTCTAAGTAGTAATTGAAACTTAACAAGAAATGGACACTTGGAAAAAGCAAACACTACCAAAAAAACAAGCTAATTTGCAGAGGTTTATTTCTGGAGATTTTAAAAAGCTCACTAAAAAAATTATTTGTAGCATTTATTTTAACCCTTGCGATATAATTTATCATATGACGGTTGTATTCTAGAGGCTTGTGATAACCTTCGCAAATTGCACCAATTTTTGAGGTTTTGTGAAAGCCGCAATTTATTATAATATGTAGCGGTTTTATCGTGGAGATTTGTCATAACCTCTGCAAATTACATCAAATTGTGAAGCTTTGTAAATGTCACAATTCATTACAATTTGTTACACTTGTATAAAATAGGAACTAAATCAAAAAACTTGAACTATAGAAAACACTTTCAAAAATTAGGTAATTATGGAAAGTAGAAATACAACTGATTATATGCAATGCATGTTTAAGTTGTAAATTGAATTGTGATATCAAAATACAAACAATTTAGATATTTAGGTTCATTCTTTCAAGAGAGATAACAAATGAAAATGTTGCTCCTATAATATGTAATTGAATGGTTAAAATAAAAAATTTATGAGGTTTCACAAACACGCTAAAGTAAAAGGTAAATTTGTATGATGACAATTATATGATAACAAGCACTAGTGCGATAAAGTTTAATATATTTTCATTAGATGAATATTTCAAAGAAGTGGATGTTGAATGTGTAGTCATACAAGATTAGATAAGATTCTAAAATAACAACTTTCAATGTAAGTACTAGTAGCACGTTTTGACTTTAAAATGCGAAATCATTTGAGATGATTTAGGCATCATTTATTTTTAATAAGATTAAGATGTCAAAATCTAAATATAATTAAGTTGTACATCTAAATTTTAATTTTTGACTTTAAATACAGGTTTTAAATATTAAGATATTCTATAATACCCAATTACTATATAGTTAAGATTATTTTTACATATGAATGTTTAAATTTGTCTTTATTTAAAAATTAATGAATATAAATTCATAAAAATGTGAACTCATCTAATACTATATCAATAAAATATTATTATTTTTAAGAATATATGGTGTTGGTGTGATGAAAGAAAATATGAAATAAAAATAATAAACTCAAACCACTGTAATTATATTATTATATTACATTTTTACATTTGTTAGTTTGATGTGAAATTACTTGTTAAAGTTTAAAACTTTTAAGTTATCAAACATAATTACTAATTGTGTCAATTTGTCATGAATTAAGATTTATGTTGTTTTGTAACTTGAATATTTTATATGTAGTTTCTTAATGATGAGAGAGAGTTGGTTGGATGGTAAGCACCCCTCACTTCCAACCCAAAGGTTGCGAGTTCGCGTCACCAAAGGAGCAAAAGGGATAAGAATTGGGTTGCGAGTTCGAGTCACCAAGGGAGCAAAGGGGTTACGAATTACCACAAATTGATTCTAAAAACCACCACAAATCGCATATTCATTTTATGGCGGACATAATGGAGATTCTTTAAACCGCTGCCTCAATTAATTTTGTGTTAGTCAAAAACTTCCACAAAATCGACAAAAAATCGTTCATAATTTGACCCTTTTTTTCTAAAGTGAAATGATATATATATTCACGCTGCAAAGAGGAACCGTCTAGACAATGATGCACATTTGTGCAAATATCGAGTTAGAAATGAATATTCCACCCCAATTTATATTTATGTGGCTACAAATAATGACATTTTTTAATAGAAAAAATAAAGTATGACTCATATTTTTGACGGAGGAAGTAATATACTAACATAAAAAAAGTGCAAAAACATTTCGATCCTCAACCAATAGAGGAAAAATGACATAAAACATGTTCACAATATAAAAAAGAAAATTCTTAGGATAAAACATGGATCTAATTAAAGACAACTTGCCAGAACTATAAAATTAGCAAAAGCAGCAAGAAATTTGTATATAATATACGTCAAAAAAGGAAAGAAGTAAAAAATAAGCATAACAATTTAAAACATAATAAGTAATAACTCATTAGTATTGTTATATGTTTTGATATCTTTCTATTGTTCTTGATTCTAAAATTAGAGAAAGTCATATATTAGTCTCAAATATCTACGTAAATTGGAGAGAAAATTCAAAACATATCATTTGATTCCTTATTCGATCTCTGGTTATAAAAAAAGGAATCGAGAAGAAGATATCCACAATAACTGATTTATTATGGGACAGCTCATGATGTTTTATCAATCATCTTTGATAGTTTATCGTAAAAAAAAAGTTTATACAAAAGATCTGAAATCTTCCTCATATTATACTCTTTCTTATAACATTAATAGGAGGCCAAGAAAAAAAAAACAAGAAATTAATAGATATGAAATAATTATGCGGTTAAGTATATACAAATTACAATACAATAGATGTAGAATAATGCTTTGTGGTCAAACCTTACAATTGATGTTGGATATTTCATGGCATAACTAAATTTTGCATAACTAATATTTATATAACTAATACTCATCTATTTAATATTTTGATAATTATTCTCACATTATTAATATTTTCATAACTAATATATCCACGTCGCTATTTCTCCATTATTCATATTATTAATACATGTATGACTCTATCTAGCTGCCAAATAATCTTTAGAAATTAGTACACATAAATTTTTACAAATTCATATTTAATAAATTATTTAATGTTTTAAGTTACTTTTTAATTTCTTATACTATATAAGCATGGACAGATCCACTCTTTATCTTCCAGTAACCTTATTTAACATACACATCTTCTATCAAAAGAATCAACAACCAAAGATCTTGATCAAAAACATCATTTTAGAAATCCATTATAAGGCATAATGTGAGACTAGAGTAGCAACAGGGCTAGCAAATTTTAATGAGTATCCTGTGTAATGAAGTACTGGCATCCTATAAGTTATTTTTGTTTAGTAGCTTGAACTAACTGTTGGGATCAGTATTTTAAAAGGCAGTAGCGTGAGGTGACACGTTTTATATCGTACGAGGTGAGATTTAAGCCCTGAGACATAGTGCATGATTTTTATGAATCTACGGAGCATAGTTTCGTGTACATTTAATTTTATAAATTTATTACTAAAAAGTAAAGCAAAAGTAAATTTCTCAATTATTTTACAAATATATTTTAATAAATAACCTATAATATATAGAATAAATATATTATGATTTTTTATTTGAGAAAGGTATTAAATAACCAATAGCGAAGAAAAAAAGTATGACATTTACTATTTGAGAAATATCACTACACTAATAATAAAAATATTATTTTAATCATAAAAGAATCAAAAATAAAAAAAAAACAAAATAACGCCCAGACGTACGCTTTTACCATAAGGTTTACATTTTTAGACTTGGGGCTTATATTTTAACGCTTGGAGCTTATGCCCAAATTCTAGGACTTAAGCCATATGGATGTACGTCTTCAATTTACACCCAAAAGCGTTTTTCTACACCCTGCTCCGAAATTCGCCCCTAAAAACGTTTTTGTAAACATTGGCTGGTATGATTGTCTAGTAGCATGTTTCCTTACCCTCCCACACCCCACTTCAATTCTCACTTTTGGTATATTACAACTATTTACCCAAGAAAAAGTACTTCCTTCGTTTTTATTTTTATATATCATCATTTTAGATTTCACGTTCCTAATTATATGTAAGTTTATCATTGCACTTATTTTTATTTAGTATTCTCTTGGTGACAAGTTTTCAATAAATGAACATAAATATATTTATTCTGATTAATTAAATTGACCAATGAACATGAATTAATGAGTTAGTTTTTCTATCTTGGTCAAATTCATATTTTCAACACTAAAAAGTATCAAGTAAATAAGAAAAATAGTGTCAGCTATGCATTAATTTTGTGAAATGACAAATACTCTCCCGTCCACTTTTAATTGTTATATCTGAAAATCAGTTTGACTAATTTTCAAAATTAAATCAGATTACACTAATTCAAGCGAAAATTTAGATATTCAAAACCTATACGAAAAATACTATAAATGGCAATTTTTGGCATATCAATATGATGAAAAATACTCGTAAAATATCATTCAAAATTCTTATCAATTGAATCAAAAACAAGAAAATTATTAAGAACTATTTAATTTTAGTAAGGACCACATATAAATAAAAACAGCGAAACAATAAAAATCAAGTTAAAGTGTTAAGACAACAAGCACCAGTGGTCTAGTGGTAGAATAGTACCCTGCCACGGTACAGACCCGGGTTCGATTCCCGGCTGGTGCAATATTGTGAGTGCTGTGA